>OY992886.1:14399562-14639562 GCA_963921405.1 Cepaea hortensis | reverse complement strand
ACATATAGCATGCGAAAGTCAGAGAGAGAGAGAGAGAGAGAGAGAGAGAGAGAGAGAGAGAGAGAGCGAGCGCGCACACATAACGACACTCAGAGAGAGATAACACAGAACAACGAAAGTCAGAGAGAGACAGAGACAGAGAGAGAGAGAGAGAGAGAGAGAGCGCACACATAACGACACTCAGAGAGAGAGAGAGAGAGAGAGCACACAGAACAACGAAAGTCAGAGAGAGACAGAGAGAGAGAGAGCACATGGAACAGTGAAAGTCACAGAGAGAGAGAGAGAGAGAGAGAGAGAGAGAGCACAGAACAACGAAAGTCAAAGAGAGAGAGAGCACATGGAACAGTGAAAGTCAGAGAGAAGAGAGAGCGAGAGAGAGAGAGAGAGAGAGCGTGCATATAGAACAGCGGAAGTCAGAGAGAGAGAGAGAGAGAGAGAATGAGAGAGAGAGCGCATAAAACAACGGAAGTCATAGTGAGGGATCGAGAGAGCACATAAAACAATGGAAGTAAGAACGGGAGAGAGAGAGAGAGAGAGAGAGAGAGAGAGAAGAGAGAGAGAGAAGAGAGAGAGAGATAGAGTGAGCAAGCATAACAACGAAAGTCATAGAGAGTACACAGACGAACGAAAGTCAGAGAGAGAGAGAGAGAGAGAGAGAGAGAGAGATGGAGGGAGGGAGGTAGGGAGGGAGAGCGTGAGCATGAATAACAACGAAAGTAATAGAGAGCACATAGAACAACGGAAGCCAGAAAGAGAGAGAGAGAGAGAGAGAGAGAGAGAGAGAGAGCGCTGGGGAGAGAGCACGCATAACAATGAGAGGCATTGAGAGCACACAGAAGAACGAAAAGCAGAGAGAGCGAGAGAGAGAGATAGAGAGAGAGCACATAGAACGACGGAAGTCAGCGAGATAGAAAACACATAGAACAAGGGTAGTCAGAGAGAGAGAGAGAGAGAGAGAGAGAGAGAGAGAGAGAGGGAGAGAGAGCACATAGAACAAGGGTAGTCAGAGAGAGAGAGAGAGAGAGAGAGAGAGAGAGAGAGAGAGAGAGAGCTCAAAGAACAATAGAAGTAAGAGTGCTGAGATAATGCGTATAAAAACTGGTTTTAAAAGGCAAGCATGTCGATTTTATTGCACCGGGTCTCTTTCCGTACCGCTTGACACAAAGCATGAACTCCGCAGCTCCAGCGACGACCCACAGGAACCTCCAAGAAAATTACAATCGTGAACCCAACGTCGCAGCCATGAATCGAGCCCATAACCTTAGGAACGCCGCATAACCACATCGGCACAGAGACATTTAACAAATCAGTCGAAAAGCACACGTGCGCCTTTTAATATAAATGTTCTTGAAGTGTATTAATTATTCATTGGACTAAAAAGAGACAAACGTATTTAACAAAAAAAAAAAGCGACATTTAAGAAGATTTGTTATTAAGACAAATAAAATTGAGGAAAATGAAATAGTTTGGGCATATAAAAAGACAAGAATATCCTAACAAGACAACCGTGGAAGGAAGTGTATTGACAAAGTGGAGAAGGCGAAGAGCACAAAGTAGATGAATGTAAGGCGTGATAGATGATTTGCACATGATAGCAACACAGGCAAGACAACTGGCTTATGATAGAGAAAGGCGAGGGGATCGACTTCATTGCGCAGAGTTATATCCCATTTGGATCGGTCTCTTTCCGCAGGGAGACCTGCGGAAAGCGTGGCACAAAGCACGAACTCCGTAGCTCCAGCCACGATCCCCTGGAGTGTCCGAGAATAATGCACCCATGAACGGAACGACATGGCCCGGCAACGAACCCACAACACCCAGAGCGCGAGGCAGACAGCTTGACCACTTCGCCACGGAGCATCCCGTCATATGGATATAGAGAAACTTCGAAAGACGTTTATGGGAAAAGTGTTCAACACATGTCACTGTGTGATAATGATTAGTAAGACGGATCACGTGGTTTCCCTAGAAGGACTACTAAGTGTCATTTTAAGAATAGTTGTTAAAAGTAGATTTATTAGTGTCTTTTAGATTTGTTCTTGTGTACTGATGAAGGCTTTCTATCCTCACCGCTAGTTCTGCTACACGCGCTTGTCTTTTTATAAAGATAATTCTGTCCACATTCTGTGTTTGTTGATTTATTCGTTGAGGAGGATAAACATAAAGTTGTCCAAAAGTTGACATATTTTCCTAGTTTTACTTAAAAAGAATATAGACGGCTTAAGCGTCTTCTAATAGTTGTTAAATACTGAAAGAGCTAGCAACACACATTCATCACATAACAAATGACAAATTCTTCGTATGGCATTAAGACAAATTCTTCTTATGGTATTAAGACCAGGTGAATGCGATTACAGGGCATTAGGGGAAGAGAGAGGGGGGTGGAAAGCGTCTATTGGGCGGGGCTACCAGAAGTGGTATGGGGGTCAGCATTTGACCCGCGACAGTGCGCATGCGTGCTTACCTTTCGCAAGCAAATCAAATGGCAGATTGTAGGAAGAGCACCTCTAGAAGTTGAAAGTTTTCTAAAAATCGGATTACCGTTTGTGAATTCGATAATGTGAGGATATACTTGTCTCTTGTGGTGATAGTAACTTCATTTTATTAACTTATAAACAATGCCCAAGTCTAAGAAAGAGGAGTATGAGAGGTTAAAGAGCCTTATTCACCAGTGGAATATAGATCACTATGATATTTTCGAACTGACCCAACCGAACGAGGTACGTACGTACGTCTGCTGGTTGCTAGACTTCAGTTCTGCTTTTGATTTGTTATTTTCGTGTTGAATATTGAACTGTCGATTTTGCTGAGTATATTCGTGTATTTTATTTGTTAGCGTGGTTGGGTATTTTGTTTGGAAATGACGGTAAGGACATATTTTTACCTGCGGACGATGACACAGGTGACACAATTGCGAGCGTCAACAAGCCAAGATGGCCGACGCTGAAAACATACCTGTTGTCCCATGCAGAGAAGAAAAGAACTATTGACTACTTTAGCGTTGCATTAATGGCAGGAGAAGAAGCCATACGCATGTCTATATCTAGTTGTATAGGCCTGTAACAGATTCAAGGTTTTGAAGTCAATATGCGAGTTGTCACAAGTGTTAGAAATTTGAAATTAAATGACAGAACGTTAATTCAAACTTTATTGTGAGGGTGGGGCCAATTGAAATCAATGATCTGATCTGGCTGTAGTAAATAAAAGTAGTAAAGCGAAGCTTCGGAGGTGATGATTCACGGCTGAATAATTCATGTGGGAATACCCTGCGGTGGGAATACCTTACCTGTTGTATTTGTGTTGACACATTCGATGGATGTGTTCAACCGATCCCATTTCCGTTTTACAACACATAGGATCTGAAAAGTTAAAAAAAAAAGATCACCCACTTATTGTGGTATACCAACAGTTAAACAACTGGCCTTATGTGGTACTTGAACGTTAAAGTGGCCCTTTTTAGTATGCAAAGAATTAAATTGTTATGTTGTGTAGTATATAATATCAATACAATACCAAGAATGAAGTTTCTGTAGTAATTACTAATTATACCCTTAAAGTATAGTAAAATATACTACAAATCAAGCAGCCCTTATGAATTAAGTAGCTGTTATATTATAAGTTATAACTGTTACCAAGAATGTTGTATACCACAAATGAATTTGCTGGTATGCAGTATACAGTACACCACGAATAAAACAGCTGGTGTGGTATAGTGGTAATACCAAGAATGAAGTTTGTGGTATGAATTGAATGTGCTATACCAAAAAATGTAGCTGCTGGAATGTGGTATCTTCTTCTTTTGCCCTTTATTCCCCCATTGCAAGCCACCCTATTCTCATCCATCCCATGCAGCTCCAACCATGCCTTCCCCATTGTTTCCATTTCTGTCTCTACTTCTCTTCTGTATGTGTTTTTAGATCTTCTATTTATTTTTCACTGTGGTGGATTCCAGATGAAGACCATTCTAGTTCAACTATTCTCAGGTTTTCTCAGTGTGTGACCTATTTCACGCCATCATCTTTTCTTCACCGCTTGTTTCACGCTTGTTTCACGTGATATTTTCCTCTAGCTCTCTCCAAGAGCGCCTTATTTGTGATTGTCATACCATTTTAATCCTTCTATTGTGTCTAGGCATTATTTAATGAATGTTTGTAGCTATTAGTAATTGTTTTAGTCATTATCCATGTTTCTGATCCTTACAGCAGTAGTGATTTAGTGCTAGAATAGAATATTCTTAGTTTGATGCTAAGTTGGATTTCTTTTGACATTCACACATTTCCTTGTGCTATAAAAGCTCCTTTTGCTGGTTGTATTCTTATAATGATATCTTTATTTGTTCCCTCATTTTTGTCTATGATGCTACCTAGATAGGTTTATGATTCCATCTTGTGAAGTTTTGCCATGGGGGATTGGGTTCCATCCATCATGTGCCATGCCGATAAGCATGGGCGGTCATGTTCTGCCATCTCACTCGATCCCAGAGTCGTGGATCAGCTCCGTGTTCCTGTCTCGACCATGCCACTTGGCCAAGCCATCCAAGTATTTACTTCTCGGTCTTCCCCTTGGTCTCTTCCCTTCGATCTTACCAGTCGTCACCAAGTTCTCCAAGTCATTGGATTGGGTTATCATTTGCTTAATTTGTTCTCATTATTTTGTATTTTCCCTATGAAATATAAAACCTAATCGCTGTGACCCTTCGATCTTACCAGTTGTCAGCAAGTTCTGTAAGTCAAGGGATTGGGTTATCATTTGCTTAATTTGTTCTCATTATCTTGTCTTTTCCCTAAGAAATATAAAACCTAATCTTTGTGACCTCCCATCCAGTGTGTTTATTTTGCACTTGATGTTGGGTCTGACACAAGGGAAATGTCATCAGAGAAGTCCATTGAATTCCATTTCTGGCAGTGCTTGTTGTCTTCATAATTCATTCTATAGTCAGTAAGAATAACAAAGCCTTCATTGTACATTCTGTCAGACTGTTGTTTATCCATCTATTGATTTATCTTTCCACTTGTATTGTTGTCTACCTCTTGCTAGCTTGTCTTAAACCGCATGCTTCAATATGGCTTTTATAAGAGTGTTATATTTTTTAACATGGCGGAAATATTTCACAGACTGGCACTGTGGCAAATAGACTCAGGGCACAATTCGTTATCCTGCATACCACATTCGATACACAGCTGCGTGTGATTTGGCAGTAGACTGCCTTGCGCTGGTTTTCATACAGTGGCATGAGTGCCGGTCGTTCAGAAAGCAGTCTTAATTGTTTCAGCTTAAGTTTTATTCATTTAGTCACTTCAGATGATAATTAACTGCATTATTCACCTGACAAGATGCAGCAGATATGCCAGGCAATAAATCATGCAACATTGTTTGTGGCTTCTATGTTTAAATTTTTAAAATTTTTATTTTTTTAAGTTGCATATCCCTTACAGGATGTTGCAGTCAACACCAGCATTTTTCATCTGTTGATGTTCTTGGCAAGATTATGCTCAGTAGTTTGCCATTGCTTTCTGAGCGACCGGCTCACATACTCCTTAAGTAACCAATGTGACGTGATCTGCTGCCGAATCTTGTGCAGCTGTGTTCCTCATGCGGATATATGGGATTGCGGAGAAAGTCGTTAACCCCTTCCTTCTTTTATTTCTGTCATCAACTCTCTTTTCATTTCCAGTTTTTATAGAAACTCTGTATTTGATTGTTTTTGCCTCCATGAAATACAACATATTCATCTATATATCCACATCTCCAGGGCCTCTATTTGACTTTCAAATTGCTAGTTCATTATCCAGACTTCTCGCCATATAGGAGTGTTGAATATGCATAACATTTGACTATTCGCAGGAGAGTGCCAGAGTATGGGCTTCGTGTATCGAGATTCCAATGGACTCTGCTATTCCCTCTGTCCATGGTTTACATGGCCGGCCTCTTCTTCTCTTCTTTATTTTATTTCTCTTCTCTATTTTATATTGTTGCTGTTCTTTGTTAGCCTTGAATGATGTGTGAATGAAATAATGTATGAAAGAGAGTGATAGAAGGGCAGAATGTTAGACGGGCCTGAGTGCCCAATTCTTAACCCTTTGAAAATAAAGTTTGTTCGTTCGTTCGTTCTTGTGGTACTGACTTCATGTTGTTGAAAATATTTTTGACCATTCCTTTTCTGTTTATGATTGCTATTTCGCTTTTGCCATCATCTGTTATTACATGTCCAAGATAGGAAAAACTTGTTCTAGCATCTTCCTGTTTACACTGATGTTCATTTATGACCTCTCCTTTCCACTGCTAATTATCATAGTTTTTGTGTTTTGGATATTAATATAAAAGCCACATTATGCCTGCTATACTTGTTCCGCTAGGTTTTGTATCTCTTGCTTATTTTCTACTAGTAACACTGTATCATCAGCATACCTAAGATTGTTTATGAGTCATCCATTTATGTTAAATCCAGGCAATTCATCAACTTGTTTAAAAATTCTTTCTGTGTGCAAGTTGAAGGGGCTTAGGTACAACACATTCCCTGCCATACTCCTATTTTTCTATCTCTATGGGCAGTGACTAATTATTTTCGTATCTAATTGTCACCACTTGTTCTCAGTTACTGTCTTAGTGTCATTTACTACCTATTTAGTATCTTGCAGTGTGTGGCAGGGGGGTCTTGAACCTGAGGAATTAAGGGTGCCTAGCTAGTGCAGTCGCTGCGAACTGTGCAGGTTAGGGTTTTTCTTTTTTGCCCCCGACAGAAATAAATCCACACCTTACTGAGGATACGGACCGGGGTCTTCCAAAGGAGAATGCAGCATTCTAGCCACTCAGCCAGCTTGTTTTCAGTACAAATTACTAATAAGTCTAAAGTCCTTTCCGTCTACTTCTATATCTTGTTCATATGTAATTAATCGTTCATGTTGTACTCTTATCAGAGGCTTTCTTGTAACCTGTAAAACATAATATATATATTTTTCTGAACTTCTATATATTTTTCAATCATCTGAATCTGTTAATCTGAATCATCTGTTTCAATCACAGATTATAGCTTCTCTGGTGCTTTTTTTGTGGAACCCAAGTTGTTCTTCTGATACTTCATCTATTTTAATTTGAATTCTTTCTTGCGTGACCTTGAGCAGTATCTTAGTTATATGGCTTATTAAGCTAATAGTTCTATAATGCTCACAATCAACAGATCTTGACTTCTTAGGTAGTGTGATGAAAATTGATGTTTTCAAATCCTTGGGATATACCCAGATATAAATCATTATATAATTCTGTGATAGTATCAATGCCAAAAGTGGATAAGGATTTTATCATTTTGAGTGTTATCATGTCAGGACCTGCAACCTTTCCTTGTTTTATCTTTTTAATAGCCTTCTCTACTTTAGCCTTGAATATCTTCATCTTGAGTATTACACAGTTGTGGTTTATTGACCCTGCTGTCCCAGAATCAATCTTCTGTGTATTCTGTCCATCTTTTTATTATATCTTCAGTATTATCAACTATAATTTCCCTATCTTTCTTTCTGATACAACCATTTCCTTTAATATTATTTTTCTTGTTTTTAAAACTTGTTATATTTTCATGCAATCCTTTTGAGTTGCATTTTATTTCTAGATCCTCTATTTCCTTACATTTTATCTGAATCCATGATTCTTTGGCTGCTTTGTACATGTGACATGACATATTTCTGTCTGTTAATGTATATTCTGGAGTGCTCTTTGCTTTCTTTCTTTGAGTCATTTTGCTCATGATTTCATCGGTTATCCACAATTGCGGTTTCTTATTTTCCTCCACTGGTAAGTTGGTATTCGCAGTCTCTATGCTAGCTTTTACACATTCCCATTTTGTACTAATTTTCTCATGATTTTCATGCCGGGGTTGTTCCATGCTTTAAACTATTAGCCTATCATATTTAACTTTTACTTCAACCAGATATAGCTGACTTATGTCCTTTTGTTTAATGCTGATATATCTATTTGAGGTGACCTCAATATCCTTTTCCCATGCGTTTATTTTTGGCGCTCGCTCACTTTGAACTCAAGCGTAGTCCATACACACTTCTTCTAGTTGTGCTGGACTGAATTTTGTGTGAGGATTAGCTTTCCCTATTAACAGTGTCCCTGTCCATCAGGCAAACCCAATCTGTCTTCAGAGGTACTTGTAATTAATGTCCTCAAGTCATCGAAGATAGGTCAAGATTTGAGTCTAACTGTCTGGTGTAGTGGTTGAACCCTTTACCTCGGCATCAGCACACCGGATGTTTAAGAACATAATTTCTTATCCTTTCGGCCATGCTGACCTGCGGTTATAGTTTTATTTGTAATTTTATAACTATAGGTTTGTGGTCATCGCCAGGGTATGTTTTGGCATGCGTCATGCATGTTTCACGTACCAATTTTCAGACATCTTCTATTTTTAAATTTACAGTTAGGGAGGTTTGGAGTCAGTATAATTGACCAAATCATCTGTTTGGCTGATTCTTGAACCAAAAAAAAGGTGTGTTTGCTTTCACCTTTGGATTCTGTGGATTGGGTCAGACCTATTGTCCTTATCCATTCTTTTTCTATTATGATGTTTTGCGTGTTGGTATGTCAGTCAGTAGCTGAACTGTGCCATTCTGCTGCCGATTTTAAACTTTCTCACGGATTCAAATGTGTAAAGTTGACATTGTCTCCCAGACCAACCCAGTCTAAAATGAGTACCAGGAAATGTTGTGGGAAGTAAAGACAGCTGACATTTTTTTTTGGGCGCTTGCTCGCTTTGAACTCAAGCGTAGTCCATACACACTATTTTTATAGCAGTGTTGGACTGAATTTTGCATGTTGGTTAGCTTTCCCTATTAACAGTGTCCCTCGCCATCAGGCGAACCCACTCCGACTTCAAGGACGACAGGTCAACATTTTAGTTCAGCTGTCCGGTGTAGGGGATGAACCGCTAACCTCGGCATCAGCACACAGGATGTTTAAGAGCACCGTTCTTATCCATTCGGCCATGCTGACCTGTGAGGGCTGACATGATGTGGACCACATCACCCACGGAGTGCTGATTGACCTATAAGAGTATGGGTTAGCACTATATGCCCATTTCGCTTAAGGGTATAAAGGGTTAGTCAGTCGTGGTTCCAACTTTACGGCAAGGGTTGCCCCAGTATGCTCTGTTCCTGTGCCAGTGAATATCACACAAAATGCTCCCCACTGCCCCATGTGAAAATTGGAACAGACAAGAGTCTCGACAAACCAACAGCCTGCACAGGTATACAATACAGAATGCCAACACAAAAGTCCGCCATGAAAAATACAGTTCCTCGTCTTCTCATTCACAGTAATTTCATGGTCAGAATACGAAAATAGACAGTGGAGGGTAACAGTTGAAGATTTTTGGGCTGATGTTTAGATCTCATTCTATTTCATGGATGTCCATGGTTTGAAGCCCAGTGAAGTGTCTCTTCATACATGGTTTTGCCGATCAATCCCGCATGTGCAAATTATACCAAAGTAAGAGAAAACCAAAGCCTACTTCTGCACCTCAGTGTAAAAGAGGAACAATAAATGATTACTCAAATATGCCGAGGTGTCGGCCACTAGGCATCTAAAATCTGTTAACCAGAGAGAAAGACTTCATTGTAAACCTGTGTCGATACGAAGATAAAGGAGAAGACAAGCTGAACAGGATTGTTACTGGGGACGAATCATGGGTGCATCACTACCAGCCCGAATCAAAGCGTGCTTCAATGCAATGGAAACATCCTTCTTCGCAAAAATTCAAGGTTACGCCATCAGCAGGGAAGGTTATGTTGACAGTGTTCTGGAATTGTCAAGGAGTGCTTTTAACCAATTTCAAGAAGAAAGGTGACAATGTGAATTCTGAATTGTACTGTGAAGCGCTATCGATGCTTCACGATGCGATTCAAAGAAAACGCCCAGGACTGCTGACTAGAGGAGTGCTGCTTCTTCATGACAATGCCAGACCACATACGGCTCGATTAACTCAGGAGAAAATTAATCAACTAAGGTGGGAAGTCCTGGAACATCCACCTTACAGCCCCGACTTAGCCCCTAGCAGTTTCCACCTTTTTGGTCCTCTGAAAACTCACCTTGGCGGGAGACATTTCGCGAATGACGCCAAAGTTGAATGTGAAGTGAAAACGTGGTTTAGAAAACAGAGCATGCAGTTCTATGCAGCCAGTTTGGGAGGACTGTTAAAACGATGGGATAAGTGCATCAGTGTTGGTGGGAAGCCATTTGTGACTTACTTATTGACTTCCTTTCGTATTTAAGCTAAAATATGATGAATCTTTTCAATGTTCATAAACTACTGAAAATAAAATTACCCATAAAATCGCTAACAGCCATATATGCTGGGGCTGATTGTGACGTCATGCAAAGAGCTTACAACTGACTTGTATTCACTTCATGTGATGTATAACTTTGCTGTATGCACCTGACGAATGGCATGGAATATCATCATCATGTGTCCTGCCAACTGGCAGATCTTGGTCCTTGATGTTCTGGATCCACTCTGCTGATGATATTCCTCCATGCGAACATTTCAGTCCATCCAGCATAATTTCTCTTAGTCTGATCTTTCCAGTTGTCATGCCTTTTCTAGGCAATCATTGTTAGTTACTACTCTGGCAGCCTAAACAAGGCCTTCACAACATTCACCTCAGGAACCACATTTGTTGCTTGTAAGCTCAAATTGGCTTATTCCGCAAAATATGCCAGGCAATAAATTATCCTACCATTTGTTTGTGGCTTCTGTCTGTAAAGAAAAATAATGAATGAGGGCAGAAGGAACCTTGATGTCATTACTGTCATATAGAGATTCATTAAATACAGACATTTGTTACAGTACTGGGATTCTTTAACTTCTTTTGTATGTCATATCTTTGTTGACTACTCTAGCTCATCCATGTTCACATATATACCTGAGGATTAAAGTAGTAACTGTCTGGGATTGAGGATTAAAGTAGTAACTGTCTGGGATTGAGGATTAAAGTAATAACTCTGGTGCTGAGGATTAAAGTAGTAACTGTTTGGTGCTGAGGATTAAAGTAGTAACTGTCTGGGATTGAGGATTAAAGTGGTAACTATCTGGGACTGAGGATTAAAGTAGTAACTGTCTGGGATTGAGGATTAAAGTGGTAACTATCTGGGACTGAGGATTAAAGTAGTAACTGTCTGGGACTGAGGATTAAAGTAGTAATTGTCTGGGGTTGAGGATTAAAGTAGTAATTGTCTGGGGTTGAGGATTAAAGTAACAGTCTCAGGCTGAGTGAGGATTAGAGTAACAACTGTCTGGGGCTGAGAATTAAAATAGTAACTTTCTGGGGCTGAGGATTAAAGTAGTAACTTTCTGGGGCTGAGGATTAAAGTAGTAACTTTCTGGGGCTGAGGATTAAAGTAGTAACTGTCTGGGGCTGAGGATTAAATAGTAACTGTCTGGGATTGAGGTTTAAAGTAGTAACTGTCTGGGATTAAGAATTAAAGTAACAGCTGTCTCAGGCTGAGTATTAGAGTAACAACAGTCTGAGGCTGAGGATTAAAGTTCTAACTGTCTGAGGCTGAGGATTAAAGTAGTAGCTATCTGGGACTGAATATTAAAGTAGTATCTGCCTGGGATTGAGAATTACAGTAGCAACCGCCTGGGACTGAAGATTAAAATAGTAGCTGTCTGGGACTGAGGATTAAAGTAGTAACTGGGGCTGTGGATAAAAATAACTGTCTGAGGCTTAGGATTAAAATAACTGTTTGGAGCTGAGGATTAGAGTAACACCTGCCTGGAGCTAAGGATTAGAGGTAATATGTAACTCTCTATGTTAGAGAACAGTAAGGGAACTGGTGAAGTAGAATCATAAAACAAGTCAGAAGTGCCATACAACAGTAAGATAATGCACGTGAAATACTTACTGTGTATGATTTTGCAGCTACGTTAAAATGTTTAATATGAGATAACCTATACCCTTTTAAACTTGCTATCTATATTATTTATATTTTATAAAATGATCACACTGTTAACTGCAGTTTGGTAGAGGACAAAAAATATTAACAACAAAATATACCACTAATAGAATATCTGAACCAAGGCAATGAACTATGTATAGTAGGAACCATGTTACAATGACAAACTTGGATTAAGTAGTATGTCACAAAGAATACAAATCTCTATATATAGTTAACTCGTCATCATCATACAGTGGCTGTCTTGTTCATTTTCCCCATAAGTCTGTCCATAATTTCTTTGACTGCTATTTAGTTAGTTACATTTCCTACACAGGGGGTCACAGCTAACCCCATAATGGGATTTACTAGGCAAATTTAATATGAATTGTTTGCCATTGCTTTCTGAACGCCCGATCCTCATACTATTGTATAAAAACCAGTGCAAAGCGGTCTATTTCAAAATCGCATGCAACTGTTTCTAACACGATATGCTGGATTGCGAATCACGTTCGTATTTCCTGCACCACAGTCTTGACTGCTATAGTTTTCTAGAATTCTGCAAAGAGAGCAGTCTTTTATTGCCTTCCTTCCTGGCGGTTGTGACGGCCTTTGTTTCTGTAAAGATATTCTCTACCTGCCATGGGGAATTTCAGAATACTTTCTTTACTCATTCTTTGATAGGGGTACCCTTACCCCACCACACATATTAGGTAAAATACTGATAAACTTCAATCTCTAGGCAAATGGTTGTAGAAATGAAGTGGCAAGACCATATAAGATAGAATGTATGAAATAGACTACATAAAATGTAACAGCATAACGCTGCACACCTGTCTATATGAAGAAAGTTAGGTTGACAGTGTGAATATGCAATTACTTGAAAGACACTAAGTAAACAAACACAAAAATCCATTAACTGAACAAAAACAAAACAAAGCTATAGACAGCATATTCCAGTTATCACCCAGAAGGGTTGAATTGAACCGTATGGTAGGCATCTAAATAGAATTTAGGCATTTGTGTTGAAGCATTTTAATTGCTTCTGTTTCTTTATCTTTATGGACTAATTTAAGTGGAACTGAAACATAATTCCACTTAAGACAATAATGTTCAGGAATGTGAATAACATTATTACTGGATTAACCAAAAATGACAGTTCATTAAATTTGTTTACATTTTCAATTTGTTGGTAATGATAAAGATGAGCTGAAAAAAAAGCCAATTTTTCTACCATGTCTACAACACAATTTTTCTACCATGTCTACAACACAATTTTTCTACCAACTCTTTGCTACCAATGCCAAACTTGGACAATGATTTAAAAAGATAAAAGATAAATTACATCGGAAATGAAAATTCCTGTGTAGAATACTCAAGTATCAAGGAGAGAAAAACATTTAAATGATGAAATCAGGACTAAATTGGAGGTAATCGCAGCGCTAGATTTCATTAGAAAACCAGCAAGTGAAATGTTTCAGCAGCATTACTAGGCTACCAACTGGCAGTATACCACAAGCCATAATGTACACATTAAATTAACCAGAATAAGAGCCCGACCATGTAAACGATGGACAGATGGAATAACAGAGTCCATGGGAATCTCGATATATGAAGCCCGTAAAAGGGCACTCTCCCGCTGTTTCATCTGTAACATTCAGCTCTTCTCTTTTTGACATCATTGCATGGAGGAACGTCGGCATCAGAAATGCTGCACAAGAGACAGAAGGCTGTGGCCAGACGTGATTATCAACTGATCATCAACTCCACACCACTTTGACAATGAAAAGGATGTATTGGACTTGATCATAATAAACGCATGGGACATATGCCAAAATCATTACTACTTGAGTAATAGTATCTCATCTCATCTCATCATGTTCCTCTTGTACCTTGCGGTGTCGAGAAAAGAGCAGTGCGTTTAATTAATGGTGAAAAGCTTATCGACAATTCTAACCTACATAAACGTCTTCGGTTACTGTCACTCCACAAACTCCTACTTTTTAATAAGGCCAAACTAACTCACAAAATCCTATTTCAAAATGCTCCAAGCTACCTTTGTCAATTGTTTAAATATAACGCAAGACATAGCGAACGACTAAATATACTTCATGTCCCTAAACCTAGGATAGACTTATATAAAACAAGCTTAGCAAACTCTGCCGCTCAGTTGTGGAACAGTCTTCCACAAGAAATCAAAGACACCACCAATCATTATACATACATTCGCAACCTGTTTGAACACTACCTCAGTACAGACTACTTGCCTTCATAAACAAAAACACAAAAAGACAATAATAATGGTAACTTATCTCAAACGACAACTAGCCAAAAAACATTCCCATAAGTATGGCACGTTACACCCTCCGTAGGTATTTAGTTTAGTTTAGTTTAGTCGCCGGATCAACATCACGGCACACAGTTTAACCCATAAGTGCTTCGTTTTCCTCCTAACTCAAACCTGAGTCTGGAGAAACTCAGCTCAATGCACGAACTCCGTTGCATCGGCGAGGATCCTGACCGTAGGTATTATCAGGATCCGTAGGTATTTATAATGCCCATGTTAAACATTGCCCCAGTGAGTCATTTGTTATTATTTTTCATTCGTTTTAATGCTATTGTTCTTTTGTTGTCAAAATTTGCTTCATAAGTGATGTTGAATGAAAGAATGTATGAGAGGAAATAGAGAAGGGCAAAATGTCAGACCGGCCTGCGTGCCCAATTCTTAACCCTTTGAAAATAAAGACTTTCGTTCGTTCGTTCGTTCAAGGTGAAGTATAGACATCGTGAGAGTGCCCGATTCTGGGCTTCAATTTCTTTAATACAAAATGACCCAGGCCTCGTCATACAAAAATATGTTGCTCATAGTTAGACTCGGTAAAGAAAGAATTATGTAAAGTTTGCTAGATCTACGTGATAGTCTTACTATACGAGGGGTTGATGGAAAGGATAACTGTTCTAAGCTTCATCGTGTACCATGTCCATAAGCATGGGCGGTCATGGATCACTACCTCGCAAGATGAGATCACTCGTCACGGATGACAGAAGGTTGTGTGATTGTTCCGTTACATATTGTGCTGACGATGCAGACTAATGGAGTTACAAGAACACATTTTAAGCAGTAATCTTTGCAGAGATTTCCTGCTCTCTCTTTACGGCGGCAACCATTACAAACGAACGTGAGGTCTAAAACTAAATTTCAGCCTCTGATACGCTTGAGATTTTGTGTGTGTTTTTTTCCCTTCTTCTTCTTCTTCTTCTTCTTCTTCTTCTTCTTCTTCTTCTTCTTCTTCTTCTTCTTCTTCTTCTTCTTCTTCTTCTTCTTCTTCTTCTTCTTCTTCTTCTTCTTCTTCGTCGACGATCGATGTTTGCTATGATATAGATTCCCACATAGGTCAGGAGATGACCTCATCACAGCCTGCCGAAAAGTTTCTCTATCCTAGTTCAGTCCCCCAGCCTCATGCACCATCTTGTCCAAAGCGTCTCCACTATCATATGTCCATCGTCGTGTCGGTCGACCCCTGCTTCTTCTTCTTCAGGTAATCATGCCTTCCATTGCTATTCTTTTCAAAGTCACTGCAATAATGCTTGCTTGTGTTCGCTGGCTGTGAACTCCACTGCGAAGTCCTGTATGTCGGATGAAGACATCCTGTTGTCCAACATCAATGTGATGTCATACCGGACCTGAGGTTTGCGTGAGTATCCGTTGCCCCATGTCTAACTTATTGGTGTGCAGACTGGTGGTTCCTCGCCATGCAGGCAGATACTCTCCGGCTTCGGAGGAATCATCGATCCTACTGATGTTAGCCAGGTTCCCGAAGGGACCTTTTGCCCAGGACGCACGACGTGAACGTGTCAGCAGGTCCTGGCCAGTATAGATCCCGGCCCTGGTGCCTTGGAAACACCTCTGCGTCCCATGTTGCTTAGTATTATACGATTCTGTAAAACACTACTGCAGTAATAACAAACGAACAAAGTCCCGTAGCTGTGAAATGTTAGGACTATCACACTTTGTAGTCCGGAGTGCACTAGGGAATAGGTGGTCAGTCTTTCCCTCATGTAGCGACCATGCTCATGCCATAGTCAGCGTAACCTCTTAACCGTTACACAAACACGCATGCTGACTGTGATAACACAGCTGTATCATGTGAAAAACGTATGAGATTCACAGGCCTTATATTAAGAGCTGTATATGGCGAGGTAGTCAGATTATTTCTTCCCACGGAGACTCACCAGGTTCCCATTCGTAGTAGTACTTAAGTACGGGCCTTAGAGAGGCGATGTCTGTATGTCTGTCGCTGGCTCATGCAGAACTGGTTCGTGTTACATTCTGGACTGTGTGGGTTTGTACAGTAAAAATATTAAAAATATATCTTTCCTGATTCAGGAGTAGTGGACCAGATGTCTAGCCTATCTGGACAAGGGCGAAAAACTCAGAGGACGTGTGTATACAGTGTCGTTAAAAATTTCCCCGCAGTTTGAAACTGAAAAACAAACGAAGGTGGTGGAATAGGCCGCTGCCGATGTTTCGAAACTAGGAAACCTACCCACAAAAAGAATATAGGCTGCGTGGTTGTAGTATACACACATTTGCACCCTCACCGGCGTTAGGAAAACGGGGGGGGGGGGGGGGGGGGGGGGGGGGTGGGGGTCGTGCATTGTATTAAGATTCGCTTTGTGTGATATGTTGGAGGAGAATGGAGTACTTAAGAAGATATCCGTGGCAATGGAAGTGATTCATAACCGCGAACCGAAACACTCGAGTCGTGTATGATCGCTCAGCGGACGTTTGTGTCATCTACACTTGAGTATCATTTCCCGCTAGGATATATTCATTAGAGACGGTTACGTGGTAGGTAGTATAAGAGCACTGGCTTTGTAACTTCCGTAACTCTGATGGCGAGGTTAGTCAGTTTGTTTAGTCGCGGTTCTAACTTCAACCCCCATGATGCTCCGTTCCTGTGCCCGTGAATATCACACAAAATGTCCCTCACTGTCCCATGTTAGACGTAAGACTGGCCTACGTGCCAAATTTGTAACCCTTTTAAAATAAAGTTCAATTCAATTCAAATGTTCAATGTTAAAAGTGGAACAGGCAGCAGTACCGACAACCCAACAGCACGCACAGTTAATTACACGCATACGGCCGCTGCCAGAATGCCAACACAACAGTCCGGTACGATGGCCAGGTGCACGGTTCAACCCCTACACCGGCATATTAAGCTGACTTCAGCGTTCAATCAATCAATCAAGTGCCGTCTCCACAGTGAAGGTTCACTGCAATGAATCTCCAACACTGTCTGCTATCGCTCAGATTGTACGTTCTGTCAGTAATATTTATTAAAGTATCTCTTTCTCGACAAGGTATTATTTCTAAAATGTGCAATTTGCTTATTTTGTAGAGCATGTTTAAATTTAGAGGTCGGCGTGGCCTAGAGGTTCATCGCGCTGACATTTCCTATGCGCTTATTGCAGGGGAGTGTGTTAATTCCACACTCCAGTCAGTTGGACTGAAACTTGACTTCTCGTTCAGAAGCCGTGGCCAACAGCTGATGTCAAATTGTCTAGAAAACCATGCTGGGGTTGATCGTAACGTCCTGCAGGGAAGGACATGTAGTAGTAGTAGTAGTAGTAGTAGTAGTAGTAGTAGTAGTAGTAGTAGTAGTAGTAGTAGTAGTAGTAGTAGTAGTAGTGATTTAGCCACATCACTTTTGCAGCCAACATCCCCGTATTTGTTTCTCTTTCCTGTTTTCCTTCAAAGAGTTGTTCCTACATTCTCTGATTTATCCTACATCACCTGTAACTCGTCTGTGTGTTACCGGGCCCGTTGCGGAAGCAAATAATAGCAACAATGCGTGTCGTAAGAAACGATTTATGACATTGCATTGGCGTACCAGCTACCTTTGATAGCCTTACTAGTTACCCATACGGCTACCCCATTTCGTAGACATCTTTAGCTGCAAATTCTAACTTACAAGGGGCCTAGCGTGAATTGGTTGATGAATGGAAGAAGAAGAGAAGGAGGAAGAAAAAAGAAGCAGCACCACTCAACTGATAACTGCACGTATTCCCCCCCCCCCCCCATTATCATTCTCCATTGTTGTTTCTTCATCTTTCATTGTTCCAGAACTTGGAGTTCCATGGCGTGGTGAGGTTCTTCTTTCAAGGAGGCATAGGAGCCAACGTCATCACCAAATGCATCCGGGTGTCAAGTACGGCCACCACCAAAGAGGTGATCGATGTCTTGATAGAAAAGTTCCGGCCAGACATGCGCATGCTATCTCAAAACAAGTATGCTCTGTACGAAGTTCACGTTAATGGAGGTAGGTAGTCGTATTGTGTTCCTTGTGTGCCCTTTCAATTAATGATGCACTTAGTGCGTTGTAATTTATTTAGCTTTAGGGGTTTTCTCTGGGGATGTTTGCTTACATTGATGTATGTTAACTGCTACAGTGGCTGAAGCGATAAAAACGGATAACGGAGAGAGTTAGCTTTACTTGAACACGATCGTTAGTCATGACATGGACTAATGCTCAATAACGTGACATATTAGTTAACAAATTGAAATCCGCGATGCTATCGAAACGCGGGTCAAAAGGAGTTTGTTGCTGCATGACAACGCCTGCCCTCAAACAGCTGTACATACAGTCGATGCACTACGTGCTCTTGAACTTTAGGTCTTGTAGCATCCAGTATATAGTCCAGACTTGGCGACATTTGTCTGGACCCCTTAAAGAACATATGCGGGGTCAGAGGTTAGCAGACGAGAACGAGGATATGGAGGTGGTGTAACATTGGTTTAAGGAAAAAACAAAAAACAACTTTGTCCAAGATGGTATCAGCAAGCTAGTGGACAGGCAGATCAAATGTGTTTCCAGTCTGGGGGTTATATTGAGAAATAAAGCACATACAATTTCTGGTTCGCAAGATTGTTTTTAAAAAAAAGTTATTCCTAAAATTCCTGTTATTTAATTACTTCTCCTCGTAATCTTTGTGCACGGTGGCTATTGAGCCGGCTGTGTCCTGTTCTCAGTCTCAAGATAGCGACTTGCACCTAGTCATGCCCAATACATAATAGTCCTGGCTGGTTGAACAGGTGACTCAGGTGCTTTGTTATATGACAGGCTGGCATTTAAAACCTGGCGCCGGGCATTCACCTCTCTGGTGTCCCCTGTGTGCCCTTTCTTGTCTAACTGAATCCGCGTCATCGGTGTTACTAATTCTGTCATTAAGAGACTCTTGTATACACGTAACGGTTTTAACGAGGGACCCCCCCCCCCCCCCCCCCCGGCACATACGCACCTGTGTGGTGAAGAAAACTGTTTTCCTGCTATCATGGCATATTGGGATTATGGTTGTGTGTGCGCGCGTACACACACAAACACACACATACGAGTATGGCTAGACGGGCGGGCGCACAGATGGATAGACAGACATTTAGGCAGGCAGGCGGGCACATATAGAGACAGCAAGAGTGATATAGATACAAGTCAGAGAGAGAGAGAGAGACCGCGCGCGTGAGAGAGAGAGACCGCGCGCATGAGAGAGAGAGACCGCGCGCGTGAGAGAGAGAGAGAGAGAGAGCTGCGGATATTTTTACAACACAAACGATGGCGACAGTCTTGTTCTGATGTGGGTTAGCATCTGACCTTAGGAATGTGTCTCCTGAACCACGTGGGTAGTATTAGTATTCTTCGTGGTCCTTGGAATTCTTAGGCTCTTAGCATTCTGCAAAGGAATCACATGTCTGAGGCTGTGATGTATCTATTCGTCAGTAGGAAGAGGTCGGGCTTCCCCCACAAGTTACTCTTCCACTTGCTTCCTCTGGAGCTAGTCTTCAGCGAGAGGGCACATTTACAGTTGTGTTCAAGAGTTTGCCAACTATGGATGCATTGGACAGTTACCCATCCGCCAGTCAATTAGACTTTAACTCTGACTTCTTGTTCAGAAAGCAATGGCAAACTGACTGACTGGCACCTTGCCGTCTTGATAGACGATAGTTTGTAAAATGGAGTTACACCTCTCCAAAACACAAAGATTGGGCTGAATTTAGAGACCATGTGTTGCCTATGCAAAATGACCCCTCTCTTTGCCTGTCTAGTGTACTCCAGAGGAAAGGTAACACCAATACGTCTGGAACAAGACAAGCTGCAGAAGCTGGCGGATCAGCAAAGCAATGCTCTAACTGTCCGCCTGTCGGAGCTTCGATCCTAGACCAGTTGCCAACCAAGGCTAAGAGCCTGGTCTGCCCTGCCATGACATTCAGTCTTTAGGTTGCATTTCCTCGCACTAGGACAAGGCTTTTACCCTCCCAATTGCGTTCCTCCGCCTGAAGCCGTTAGCACAATGTGAAGTGTTGGGCTTGGTGAGCGTCGCCCACCATTCGGCGCTAACAGAAAGCAGACAGTATCGTCTACTGTCATACGGTAGCTATCTTAAGACCTGACATCATGATTGGCAAACTACTGAAAGCAGCCTGGGTTTGGGGTTGATAGCAACGTCGTGCAAAGGATAATAAATATTATGTTTACCGGTCAGTTAAAAAAAAGTTGCACCACGCTGTTTCTTGCAATGGACCCGGGATGTGACAGGCCATGACCTTTGTGGGCCTGAGTGCACGGGGGAATTGATGGCCGGTATTTTTTCTTTGTTGACGGCTAACATACGTCGAACGCACGTCCAGCCGCGTTCATGAACATTATCATGGTAGCTGGCTGGTCAGTCTAGGCTTCTGTAGATCAACCGTCGACTGTTGTTTTGTATTTTTCGATTCGATTTCACCATTACCCCTACCTCGTTCAACTTCAAGGAGAAGTTATAGTTAGGGCCCATCACCGGCTCAGATTGATAGTCCGGTGATTGAGTCAGCCACAAAAACAGCTGCCTACGGTTTTACCCTCACAGGCTTATTAATCCGAAGATTGTTGTCCATATGGGGTAACGGCTTATGTAGAACTCAGTTTTGTAGAGATTAGTGTACCGTGCAAGGTCTATAAAGGCCTGTTCTCTGTGTCCATGAATGTGTGTATGTCCTCTTGATAAATGCCTTTGCTTTCCGCTCTGTGGCGATGAGGTTACGGACGCAATTCGTAATCCTGCATACCACGTTTCGAAATACAGCTGCGAGAGATTTGGCAGCAAACCGCCCGGCGTCGATTTTCATAATGGTAAGAGTGCCGGTCGTTCAAAATTATATCGCAAACTACTTAACGTAAACTTGCCAAGAAATCACAAACAGCCCACACAAAAAATGCTGGGGTTGACTGCTACGTCATGTAAAGGCTTTGCAACTAACTTTTTTTCATTCTGAGCGCCAGTGGGGAGATGTTTGCTCCTGGGTGACTGCTTTCGTCTGTCAGCACCCTGGTTTCCTACAATACCAGTGTTCAGAATCCATTGCAAGGCCACTATTTTGTTGGCAGACAGCTGATTTGGACTGTCTAAGTTTATTAACACGTTTCATTGATTGATTAAAGAACCGGCAATCAAACAATCCGTGCAAACGCATAGATGCTTCAAATGTCGCACCGTGTGGGTGATAATAATTCCCCTATACACTAGTTTTAAACACGCCAGATTCGTCCTCTCATACACCCCTAGGGTGCTTGTTATGAATAAAAAGTTGTTAGTCAAGAAAACTAGCAATTCAGTACAGAGTTCTGGAACTATCTGCGCCATAAACTGGCTTTCCGGCCCTGAAGAGTGTACGGTCGTTGACTTCAAAATTGCGAAATATTTGACCTAAAGTGGAAACACCCACGCTTGAGAAAATGCAAGCAATGCACCATATTAGACCATAATAAAGAACACCCAAGACAACATGGAAACAAGGAGCAGCCAACAGAAGGAAGGAAGTAACTACTTTCAAGATCTGGCGTGAACTAGTCTTGCAAAGGGCCGGATTCGAGATATAGTACCCATATTGGCAACGTTCGATGCTCTGAATGGAGTTGGTAACCGTGAAACGCCATCACCCTTTCTATAATTGCAGTTCCCGATTCCGATGTATTCCAAACGCCCAATTATACAGCTTGGTTTTGTCAAGTTGTCAGTTTTGAAATAACACGAGAAGGTAATATAGAGGTATTGATTGGCACTCAGAGGACAGAAGTAGAGATTTGAGAACACACTAGATAATGTAAAAATGTAAAGCTATAATAGCGACTGCGTGTGTTTCTCCTTCAATAGCTTTATTCTTTCTGTTGCATAGAAAGGTACCAACAAGTACCACAGCAAATCTCATAGCTACTTTTTGGCCGACGTTATGCCACCAATGTTAAACATGGACACTTATTGCAACTAGTGAGCGCAAAATTATAACAGAGATGAGATGCGTTAGAAGAGCTGCGGTAGTAACCGTGAAAGATAGAGTTAGGAATGAGGAAATTAGAAGACAACTAGGTCTGAAACCAATCATGCACTTCATTAAAGAACAACAGGTTAAATGGTTTGTCCACCTCACAAGAATGCCATGATACTATCTACCACAAAAAGCCACATTGAAGAAATATAATGGATACAGAGCAAGGGGAAGACCACATAAAAGATGAAGTGATGGTATCAGGAACAACCTTAAAGAAATGAATACCAGCTTACAAAGGGCATTAGAACGATCGCATAAACGATCTCTACATCTCCCTTTAACAATTCACTGAGGTAAATGGGGGAAGAGAAGAAGTGGAAGCTTTATTCTTTTGTATGCATGTGACACTTGGACACGAAGAAAGCTAGATGAGAGACATCTAACGCCATCGGCAATGTGGATTGTGAAGAAAATGCAGAGAATACCACAGACGGAGGAAAAGAAATGAATAAGGCAGTCGCTCAAGAAACAGATGAACACCGTACATTGATTAGAGCCGTTTTGGGGGAATGTTATGAGAGGAAAAAAATCTTGAACATTTTTGGACAAACAGCAAACTTGATAGGAAAAGAACAAGCGGAAGCCAAAGAGATATATACTTGGATGGGTTGGCCACATGATGTAAACGGAACAAGAGCACGTACCTGGCCGGAGACTCGTGCGAGATGGCGAACCCTGGCTGTCCGCGTGACACATGATGATGATGAGTCGGGTTTGAAAACCGCCTTGGTTTTGTCTACCATTGGGGAGGGAGCTAGCTGAACGCCAAGGGGAGTCCTGACCCCATATACGTCTTCTTCTTCTTCTTCTTCTTCTTCTTCTTCTTCTTCTTCTTCTTCTTCTTCTTCTTCTTCTTCTTCTTCTTCTTCTTCCTCCTCCTCCTCCTCCTCCTCCTCCGTCGAGGTGGTGGTGTTGAGCAGAAATTGGTAATCACGACGCTTTAATCGTCACAATCATCTGATATTTCAATGAAGCTGGTCGTGCTTATATTATTGTTCGCAGGACAGCACGGCTGAATGGATAAGAGCGTTAGTTCTTAACTTCCAGTGTACTGATGCTGGGGTAGCGGGTTCAGCCCCTACGCCGGTCAGTTGGACTAAAATGTTGACTTCTCGTCCTTGACTTGGGGATGTAAATTACAAGTACCTCTGAAGTCGGAGTAGGTTCGTCTGATGGCGAGGGGCACTGGTAATAGGGAAAGCTAATCTACACACACAAATCTGTCCAGTGCACTAGAAGTAGTAGCTATGGACTACTTAAAAAAATTGCTTAAAAGTCGACAGGGTCGACTTCATTGCACCAGGTTTGATCCCATATGGCATTACGCTTGAGTTCAAAGCTAGCAAACTCAAACAAAAATCAGCCCCCCACCCCCAACCCTCACATACAGCCAATTCTTCCTTTGATGGCGGGAAATGCCCATGGTCTGCCCCTGACATCCCTTGAGGGCGGACCGGCACGCACGTGGCGGTCACGTACGGGCCAGTAGGTGTGTCCAATCGATAGAGGGCCACAGATAACGTAAACACATCTTGACTGTGATGAAACGTCCTACGAAACAACCAGGAAGGCTTCACCTTGTGAACAAAGGCCCATAGAAATCGGATGTGTCGGCCGAAAGGTGCAAATAACCCAGCTCTGTTGTAAACTGACACAACGCATTTACGTCCAAAATATATCTGACAAACAAAGAAAAGGAGGAAGTTTATATACTTTGATATTTCTGTTATTTTCATAATGAAGTCTCACAACACTTTGTATATAGAACAAATTATAAAACATTCTGTCTTCCGCTGATAACACCATTCTGTTTGGAGTGCACAGAATTACTCCAGCAGACGACATCCATTCGCTGCATATTGCTTCACGACGGACTGTGGAGCACATATTTTGATGACATCATGTACTTCATTTTTCAAATTTGTTCTACATGCAAAGTGTAGTGAGACTTTGTAAACACCCTGTATTACCGCAGCGTTAGCCTTGAACATTTCCTTCACATCGAGAGACTTGCTAGAGTGCCAACAAGCTAAACTACACACAAACCACCCTACACTTTCTATGTCAATAGTTGTGTACATATCTCTTATCAAGTGTATATCGTCAGATTCCACGCGGCCTCTTCGACATGCTGGCGGTTTCGCTAAAATAAACACAGCTATGACTGGGGGTCTTTGTCAGCCCTGCTCGTTTCCTGCATACTTTATTTCTCTAGTGCTGCTTGAGATGTCTTGTTTATGACTGTTTGAGAATATTCCGCGGGGACGTCTGGTAGAAAATGTTCTTGAAATGAGGTTTTACAAGTCTCTCTCTCTCTCTCTCTCTCTCTCTCTCTCTCTCTCTCTCTCTCTCTCTCTCTCTCCTTCTCTGTGTGTGTGTTTGTTTACTCTCTCTCTCCGTGCGCTTGTTTATGTCTCTCTCCCTCCCCCCTAAGTGCGTGTTTGCGTCTCTTTCTCTATGTCTCTCTCAATCTCTCTCTGTGCGTGCGTTGGTCTGTGCATCTCTCTCTCTCTCTCTCTCTCTCTCTCTCTCTCTCTCTCTCTCTCTCTCTCTCTCCTCTCGCTCTCTCTCTCACGCTCGCTGTCTTCTAGTAGTCTAGCTAGAATGAGACGCCTTGTGTGTGTTTCCCCAAAGGGTTAAGATAATCGCAACCATATGTCATGCCTTTAAGCGTGGACGGTCAAGGGTCGCCATCTCACACGTTCATCAGTCGTGGACCAGGTCAGTGTTCTTGTCCCGGTTATGCCACGTGGCCCAGCCATCAAGCCAATCTCTGTAGATGCGTTGGGACGAGAAATACACTTGACAACTTAGTGACAACTGGCACAGTTAATAGGGAAAGAGTAATGGGAAGACAGAGAGATAGTCACGTGGTCTAGCCGGGACAGAAACACAGACCTGACCCTAGACTGTGGTGGTTGTGTCCTGGTTATCTATCTGTATGTCTCTCTCTTCCTCCTCTCTGTCAATTTCTTTCTCCCTTCTCCACTCTCTCTCCCCTCCCTCACCTTTCTAGCTTTCCCATTCTCTACACCTCTCTATTCCTCCTTCTCGCTCTCCCTACACTCACTTTTCTCTGCATATCCCCCTCTCCATCACTTTTTCCCTCTTTTTCGTTCTCACCCTACCTCTCTTCCTATCTCTTTTCTCTCCACCCTCTATCTCCCCCTCACCCATTTTCTCATCTCTTACCTTTCTTCCCCTACCTCTCTCTTCCTCTCTATCCTCCCCCTCTCTCCCTCACACCTTCATGAAACAATATGTGTATATAATAATAAATTGAAGAGAACACCTTGTTCTTTTTGCGTACTGTGTCAGATGTGTCGGTGTATCCAGCCAGGTATTTGGCTATTTGTGTCTGTGTGACAGATCCAGGTAACCTCAGCCCCCTCCTCACATCCAGGTATGACAGATTACACCTGACACGTGTTCCGTGTTTGTAGATACCGTCTCCCCCTGTCCAAGGACTCCCAACTAGTTGATCGCTGCATTTTTCAGGCGTCGACGATTTGCTGGTGATAGTGTCGCTAAATTCCCACGTAAAAGGGGGATTCGAACCCAATGCGTCTGGGTCGACAGAGGAATACGCTCGCGCTTATGTTAGGGCAGTCCCTTTATTTGTATACGGAGCAACGTTGCTTTAAGGGCACCCAAAGTACAGTGGTTCTCAAAGCAAATTTGCTGGGTCGCACTTTCGGGCTGTAAAAATGTGCCCACATCATGGCAAGTGATTCATTGATCTGGGAAAAAAAAATCGACAACCAGCAATCGTTTCTTTTTTAAAATATTAAATACAGGTACTCTATAATATGGTCTCCGTGGCGTAATGGTTACGAACGCGGTTCGTGATCCCGCATACCCGTGTTTGAAACAGCTGCGCGCGATTTGACAGTAGACCGCGTTGTGCTAGTTTTTTTTTAACGGAATGGTATGGGTGCTGGTCGTTCAGAAAGCAATGGCAAACTACTGAACGTAAACTTGCCAATACATCAACAACAAAAAATTCTGATGTTGACTGCTACGTCCTGTAAAGGATAAGCAACTAACTTTTTAATATGATTTAGAGGTGCGCGCTCGCCGCACACACACGCACACACACGCACACACACACTCTCTCTCTCTCTCTCTCTCTCTCTCTCTCTCAGTACGTATGTATAGATGGATATGTATAGTGGATTTATGTGGGCTGGCTTAACGCTTTCGGTACCAATATATTTACTGTACGTTTTTGGACACTCCGCACATGATGTAATTGTCGTAACTCCTCCCTTTGTCGCATCGAGTTGTTACATCCACTCACTCTACAGAAACTGATATTTTAATTTCCGCTGCTGCAACTTAATTAAGATAACACAGGCGAAAAAGTATATTCCTGGGATCGTTTGAGATAGAAGAGATGCAGTAACAGCTTTAAAATAGCTGTGTGGGATAGATTCCATCATCATCATCTTTCTCTTTTGCATTAAAGCGTCGTTGGGAGGAATAGTTGACGTTCCAGCGCCCGAAGGGGGAACTGGATAGTGTCATTCCATGTGATTGTACAATGATGTCCTCAATCCATTTTCTTCTCGGACGTCCTCTTACTTTCGTATCAGATCTTCTTTGATGTAGCGTCAGTGCTGGTAGTCGATAGCCTTCCATTGTGATAAGATGGCCGAATCATTTGATCTGCCTTTCAGTATATGTGGCACAAGGTGTTGATCCCACAAGAGATATAGTAAATACTTTAAAACTAGCAACTGCTTGAGACAGAAAAGTTACAGAAATGTGTCTGGAACAGATAGTGTTAGGGTGTCAGTCTCTACCTGGCAAAGAACTGGGTTGGAATCCAGTTGAGAGATAGTGTCATGTTCAGGACAGTCTTCAGATGTCATCTGTCACTATGTGAACTCCGCTTAAAGCATCGTGTATCTATATTTATTGGATAAATGCGAAAAATGTCGAGGGGGGAGGGGGGGGGGGGGGTCATGTGTGCAGTTGAACACGTTTCTAATCAATAGGTAGTTGAACATCTTCAAGAGAAGACAGTACACAGCATTGCGCGGCAAAGTATGCACGTTGATCTCGGCAAGGTTTCTCCTAGAGCAGTGGTTCTCAACCGGTGGGGAATTACCCCCCCCCCCCCCCAGGGGGAAATTTTAGGGTTTCCATTGGGGGGGGGGGGAATTAAGATTATTTCAAGATCGCATTAATACAAGAACCAATTACTTGATATTGTTTTTCCCTCTAAATTGTACGGTTCTGTACTTCTCATCCTAATGAAATTCGTTTTATAACTAAGTAGACCCGCAAATCACGTTTTATGAAGATGTCTAGACGTGTTCTAGTATTTGTTATTAAATCTAGCTTCCATTTTTATGTAGACTTTGTAAGGGTGGGGGATTTATAGGGAGGAAATTTGAAAGGGGGGGGGGATGACGCTTTGAACATATGGTAAAGGGGGCCATGGGCCAAAAAACGATGATGATATGAGAGAGAGAGAGAGAGAGAGAGAGAGAGAGAGAGAGAGAGAGAGAGAGAGAGAGAGAGAGAGAGACAGACAGACAGACAGACAGAGAGAGAGAGAGAGATAATTTTCATATTAATTTTGAAAATATCTCGAAACCCACGGCTTTGTTGAAATCCTCCCGCCACACTGTTATTATTCGCGGAACAGTTTGGGAACCGTTGATTCCTGGGGGGTTACAAAGTTCGAGAAAACTCCTTCCAGACAAGCAGCCCACGGCATCGAGGTGTTCTTGTCGAGGGCCGGATGTTGAGTTTCGTGGGCGGCCCTGGAAGGCCTGTTTGAAGTAAAAATAGATGCACTATCATGTGGCGAGCGTATGGGTTACCTTAACTGTTGGGGGGTGGGGTAAATGTGGGTTACGCAGTGTCGTAATTGTTGTTGTTGTCCTGCTTCTTCATCCTCTTTATCCTTTTGTCCCCCAATAGAACAAAGCCCGTCAATCACCTCATGCCAGCTCTCCTATCTTTCGCCATCTCCAGCAGTTTCCTCCAGGTCCCGTCTG
Organism: Cepaea hortensis; assembly: GCA_963921405.1. Taxonomy (NCBI): domain Eukaryota; kingdom Metazoa; phylum Mollusca; class Gastropoda; order Stylommatophora; family Helicidae; genus Cepaea; species Cepaea hortensis. The sequence continues at coordinate 14,611,260 of OY992886.1, read as the reverse complement.
TATTATTAATGTCTGTATCTAATTATTTTCGCCCTGATTTTTGTTTTGCCCTGCGTTTCTTGTTATACAGTTAGCAAGTTTTCTCAATGTGTGACCTATCCAGCGACGGAATTTTTGTTTGTTTCCCTCTATGAGCTTGGCATTGGCGATTGTGTCGTGCCATTTTGGACCTTTTCCCCCCATGTTTTTACAGGACATCATTGTCAACACCAGCATTTTACTGCTGTTGTTGATGTCTTGGCAAGTTTACGTTCAATAATTTGCCATTGCTTTCTGAACGACTGGCTCCCATACCAATTCGTTACAACCCAGCGCAACGCGGTCTGCTGCCAAATCGCGCGCAGATGTGTTTCGAACGCAGGTAAGCGGAATTACGAACTGCGTCCGTAACGCCATCGCCACGCAGACCGGCATTTTAGCCCTTACTGGGACGCAGAGGTGTTTCCAAGGCACCAAGGTCAGGTTCTATACTGACCAAGAGCTACTAACACGTCCTAGTCGTGTGTCCTGGGCAACAGATCCCTTCGGGGTCCTGGCTAACGTCAGTAGGATCGCTGATTCTTCCGAAGTCGGAGAGTATCTGCCTTCACGGCGAGGAACCACCAGTCTGTACACCAATAAGCCAGACACGGGACAGCGGATACTCACGCAAACCTCAGTCCTGTATGACATCACACTGATGTTGGACAACAGAATGCCTTCATCCGACATACAGGACTTCACGCTGGAGTTCATAGCCAGCGAACGCAAGCAAGCAGCCCTTAGTCCCGGGAAATGTTCTAGGAAGTAAAGGGGATTGGTGTGATGTTGATGACATTGTCCATCCTGTGACGATTGGCATGATTACAGCTGGGGTTAGCACCATATACTCAGTACACCACAGTGCGTGGGAAAGGCTGCTTTGCTTTATTTTGTTTACTGTATACAGGGGGCAGTGCTGCTGTTGGTTTATAAGTGTTGAGTTGTTGGTTTATATATGATATATTTTGGTCTGTATATGTTAAGTTCAGTTGTTTATATATGATATGTGATATATTTTGGTCTATGTATGTTATGTTGAGTTGTTGGTTTATGTATGTTAGGTTGTTGGTTTATATATGATATGTTGATTTGTTGGTTTATATATGTTAGGTTTTTGGTTTATATATGATATGTTAAGTTGTTGGTTTATATATGTTAGGTTGTTGGTTAGGTTGTTGGTTTATATATGTTAGGTTGTTGGTTTATATATGTTAGGTTGTTGGTTTATATATGTTAGGTTGTTGGTTTATATATGTTAGGTTGTTGGTTTATATATGTTAGGTTGTTGGTTTATATATGTTGAGTTGTTGGTTTATATATGTTGAGTTGTTGGTTTATATATGTTAGGTTGTTGGTTTATATATGTTGAGTTTTATATGATATGCTGAGTTGTTGGTTTATATATATATATTTATTGAGTTGTTGGTTTATGTATATAAATTGAGTTGTTGGTTTATGTATGATATGTTTAGTTGTTGGTTTTGTATGATATATTGAACACATTTTGCATGAAGTGTTGAATAATGTATTCCAGAGGAGCGGAGGTTGGCAGATGACGAGAAACCGTTGTACGTGCAGCTGAACTGGGGCGGTGATGTGCGTGAAGGCAGGTTCCTGCTGAGAAATGAAGACCACCCCACCGTCAGGGTAAGTAGGAGACATGCCGCTGTGCATTTGGTGTATGTGAGAAACATCTCTCGTAACCAGAGGTGCTGTAGTTATCTGTTTCGGTACATGCAACTTATCCCTGAGGTCTGTTAAAAACGTTTAGGACCTTTTGCTGGTACAAATACAACTTACTCGTCATGGAAAGACCTGCGGAATGCGACGGCCAGGCTGTATTCCATTCTCAAAGAAAGGTACCGCATTTAAGGCGCGTATGGCATTTGGTGCTAGAACCAAATATTCCGGGAAGGTAACCCGGTCAACAAATGTCTGACGAAGTCGGACGTGTCAACCGAAAGGTGCAAATATCGCAGGTCGGCTGTAAAAAGACATGACGCAATTACGTCTAGAAGAAGAAGAATAACCATGTTTTGTATAGCACTCAGTGGGTGATATGGTCTGTATCGCTGCCTGCCCTAGATATTTCCTGGTACGCACTTAAGGCTGGGTCAGCCCGGGAGCACAGTTGTCACAATTCGAAACCACCTCGATGTGGATTAAACCTTCACTGATTCAATGCCAGACGACAAGCAGGTTCTGACCAAACACGGTACACAATCAAATGAACAAGTATTATCACGTAGATTTCCCTTCTCTGAGCATTGAAATTGCTGGAGATGATACAAAACAAATCAAGAAACGCGATGACTTTAGTATGGCGATGTCTTATCCTGCTGCCCAAATGGAAAGTCATATTTGGTGTTGTATTGTCCATTGGTACTGAATCGGTTATAACACCGGTAAGGCAGTCGAGCGTCTAGAGGCATTCTTAAAACATTTCCAGCAAAAGTGTGACCACTTTAAGAAATGTGTACAGCCCCAAAGGAGAGTACGTTTAAGGGGATTAGAGTTTCAGACTCTCACGGGAGTGGTTGTATTTTTTCGGTCAACGGTTCCACATTTTATTAACATACCTCGTATTTCCATTCAATAAAATGTAGACCATCTACATCTCTGAACTCATTACTCTTCTTCTTATGGTTTCATTTTTAGTGGTTTTGATGATTACACTGTGGGATTTGTTCTCACGATTAACTCCGATCATGTTTGGAGTTCCTCATTATTTCAGCGCAGTTATACATGGAAGTTATCTTCATTGTATTTATAACAGTTATGGTTGAACAGTAAGTTTCTGTAGATGTGACAGACAGTTCACGCATGATGTATTGGACGTAAAGACAGAAGGACATCTTTAGTGACTATATTTGTTATAAAGTTCGGGTATATGAAGCAAGCTCTATATTTTTAGACCACTTGATAAAGCTCAATGGGTGATGTTGACAGCGGTACACAATCAAATGGCGTTGTATTGTTCATTGGTACTGAATCTGTTATAACACCGGTGCGACATCTTTAGTGACTATATTTGTTATAAAGTTCGGGTATATAAAGCAAGCTCTATATTTTTAGCCCACTTGGTAAAGCTCAATGGGTGATGTTGACAATAGCACCTTAGCCTTCTTCTTCTCCTCCTCCTCCCTATCCTCTCCTCCTCCTCTCTTCTTCTGCCTTTCATATCCCAGTGTAACAAAGGCCCTCAACTGACTCACACCAAGCCATTTGTAGACTTGTTCATGAGGAGCGACTGGCCAAGTTTCTTGAATGCCAGATTCTACTTTGGGAGACCCGGGTTTAAATCCTCTATAAGGTGTGTATTCTTTTCTGTCAGGGGGCAAAAAGAAAACCCTAACCTGCACAGTTTGTGGTGACTGTACTAGCCAGGAGGCCTTAATTCCTCAGGCTCAAGACCTCCCTGCCATACACCGCAAGGAACTATATAGGCAGTAAATGACAGTTATTTTTGACAGTTCATGACTGGTTGGGTTTTGCAGCCAGTTTTCTACAGGAGACTCCTCAGGCCAACTGTCCTTAGTCATATTTCTTAGGCAAATTTGCTGTGTCCCATTTTAGGCTGAGCCCAGGTCTGTGAGCCCAAGTCATTGAAGAAGAATTCAAACACACCAGGACTGCAACTCCAACTTTGCAGTCACGGCTCCCTGTAAAACAATATCAGCATACTAATTTCCAGTTGCAGAGCTGTTTTTAACCTACACACTGCGTTCTGTTTCATGGTGCCTACCCAGGAAGACTGATCATTCAGTGTACTCTATCTACACATATAGATGCACATGTTAACCCCTGCAGTGTGTTTCATGTGATATATTCTGACCTCTATAGTACACATATAGATGCATGTGTTCACCTATGCAATGTGTTGTTTCAGGACCCAGCCCTCGGTTTCGACAAATCAGTTCTCCAGCAAGACCAGAGCGGCTTCAAGAGGAAGCTTTCCAAGCGGGAGAAGAAAGAAATCAAGAAGAAGGAGAGGGAGAAAGGGAAGGAGATTGTGAACGGAGAGGAGAGTGTGGCCAACAAATTGTACGAGGATGCCCCGGAGACCAGCTTCACCCGGAGTATCTCCAATCCTGAAGCTGTCATGAGGAGGCGGCGGCAGCAGAAACTGGAGAAGAAGCTGGCTGAGATGAATGCGACAGAGGGAGGAGCTGACAGTGGTGAGTAGTCTAGAGTTTGATGTGGTTTGTTTCACCTTTGTCCATGGTAAAGGCCTGGCATTGCTTTCTCTTCTGGTTGTATAGTTTTGTTTCATCTTTTGATGTTTATGCTGTATCTTCTTGTTTATACTTCATCCAATTTCTTGATGTTTTATTTATTATCTTTTTTCTATTTGTTATGTTATATCTCTTTTCTTGATGTTCATCATTTCATCTTTTTTTTTTTATATGTGTGCACTTTATCTCTTTTCTTGCTGTGTGCACTTTATCTCTTTTCTTGCTGTGTGCACTTTATCTCTTTTCTGCAGGTCAGCACGGCCAAATGGATGAGAACACATGTTCTTAAATGTCCGGTGTGCTAAAGCCGAGGTAAGGGGTTCAACCACTACACCGAACATTTGGACTAAAATATTGACCTGTCGCCCTTGACTTGAGGACGTAAATTACAAGTACCTCTGAAGTCGGAATGTGTTTGCCTGATGGGGAGGGACACTATTAATAGGTTAAAGCTAATCGATATGCAAAATTCAGTTCAGCACTACTTGAAGTAATGTGCATGGACTACGCTTGAGTTCAAAACGTGCGAGCGCAACAATAAAAAAAATCTCTTTTCTTGCTGCGTACACTTGATCTCTTTTGTCACTGTCCAAATCAGTTGTTTCATTAACTCTTGTTGTATCTGCTCAAAAATCACATGTTTACACCTTTTCTTTTGGTTAAATGTCAGGTAATGGTTGAGAGTTATAAACAGCTCATTGCTCCATGTCAGCTTATAAATCATAATTCCACCACATGTCAACACACAGATTACCAGAAGTGTTTTTGTTTTTTTTGGGCGCTCGCTGACTCTGAGCTCGATCGTGGTCCTTACACGCTACTTCTATTAGCACTGAACTGAATTTTGTGTTGATTAGCTTTCCCTATTATCAGTATCCCTCGCCATTAGGTGAACTCACTCCGACTTCAGAGGTACATGTAATTTACGTCACTAGGTCACGGATAAAGTGTCAACATTTTAGTTCAACTGTCCGGTGTAGGGGTTGAACCCCATACCTCAGCATGAGCAAGCTGGATGTTTTAGAACGAGCTCTCTTATCCATACAGCCTTGCTGACCTCTAATTACCAGAAGTGACTTGTGGAAATATTTACCGTGGTGAAGTGGTCAAGTCATTTGTCTCGCGCTCCGAAGGTCGTGGGTTCGATTCCGAGCTACGTCTTTTGGTTCACGAGTGCATATTCCTCGCCGACCCCTGGGGGTCATCGCCGGAGATACAGGGTTCGTGGGAGAAGGGAGTCTCCGTGGCGAAGTGGTCAAGCCGTTTGACTCGGGCTCAGAAGGTTGTGGATTCGCTTCTGGGCTGCGACCTTCGGTTCACAAGTGAAAATTTTCGGAGACTCCTGTGGGTCGTCGCTAGAGCTATGGAATTCGTGCTTTGGGCAACGCTTTCTGCGCTGCGGAAAGAAACCGAGCCATATGGGATAAAACACAGGGCAATGAAGTGGATCCTCTCGACTTTTAAGACTTTTTCTTAAAAGGAATGTTCAGGCAGAGTCCTTCAGATCACGAGCATAATTAGACCTCTGGGTGTTATTGCTGGAGCTATGGCGCATTGTACAGTGCTTGGGGCCGGTGGCTTGATACTCTGCCGTGTGAAAGACCAATCCATTTGGGATAAAACATTGCAGGGGATTTTAGTTTTTAAACCTTTTAACTTGTTCTGAGTAATTTTCTTATTTCTAACCTGCATGCCTGTACTTGGATTTTTATACTCTAGTTATAATTTCAGTCAACTTGATGTTAACTAAATGTGATCTGTATAGTTGTTACTTTAACCCATTCTGTACCAACCAACCCATAGGCCATTAAGGTGATCAATTGTTATCATCAATTGTTACTTGTGTTATCACACGTTGTAAAGCTTTCTGAACTTTCTCTTTCCCAAGCAGTTAATACTGTTAGCCACTCTTTTGTGGTTATAACTTAAAATGGTTGTGTTTTAGTTGTAACTTTGGTAGTATTTACTTTAACTCTTTCTTACCAAAATTGTTGTTGTTGTTGTTGTTGTTGTTGTTGTTGTTGTTGTTGTTGTTGTTGTTGTTCTTCTTCTTCTTCTTCTTCTTCTTCTTCTTCTTCTTCTTCTTCTTCTTCTTCTTCTTCTTCTTCTTCTTCTTCTTCTTCTTCTTCTTCTTCTTCTTCTTCTTCTTCTTTCCTTCCTCCCTTCCTTCCTTCCTTCCTTCCTTCCTTCCTTCCTTCCTTCCTTCCTTCTATTTAAAGAAAGCAGCAGTTTACTTCAACTTGTTAACATCTCCATAGAGTTTGTCCTCAAATGTAGCTTGGAAGCCAAAGCAATGTTCTCTGATCTATGTATGTTGTACAGGACAAATGTCTAGCTTCCCATTCACCAATTCCACAGTTACATTCATCAGTGCCTCCTGTCATTAGTTGATTGAACACGTGCTATTTCTGTCTGTTTTGCCGATCAATATCTATGAATTTATGTCTCGCTTCACTAAATTACACAGACAGAAATGAGCTGGGTAAATCTGTTGATAATTCTGAAGTATACCCCATCTTTGCTTTATTCTGTTTCATTTACTGCCATCTCCAATATTTCTTTATATCAAACAAGATCAAAGAAACTTATACAATGTCTTTAATTTCTTTTAGTGGTAGTTTTATACAACCCAGACAAACAAAATAGCATACTTACTTTCCACCAACCGCTAAATGAGACTAGGCATTTATTGGTATGCCGGGAGTACAGTGAGATCCAGTCATGAGGACAGTAATAGAAACGTGTAAGCTGTTGCCAGTGTGTCCACGGATGTGTTGCTCTAATGTAATATGTAACCACCCATCTGTGGTCCGTGGCGGTAATTACTAGAGCTGAGGACACTTGATGCCGATATTAGGCAGTTATTTGTGCAAGGCCTTAAAATGCTAGCTGGGGACATATCCTGCTGTAGGATTGATGTGCACAGGGTTGTGATGTGTAGTGTCTCCAGTCTGTTATTTTTGTGAATGCGTTATGCTTAGTTTAGTCGACGGATAAACTTTACGGCACACGGGTATAATCATAAGTGCTCTGTTCTGCTCCTTACTCAAGCCTGAGTCCGGAGAATCTCAGCTCAGTGCACGAACTCCGCAGCACCGGCGAGGATCCTGAAATACTTTTGGATAGATTTTTAACTCGAAATTTTGCTCGGGCAGCGCCGTTAGGCGACCCTTTTTTTATTTCAAGTTGCCAAGGGATTTTTTTACGTGCGCAACATTACACACGGGCGTCCGATCTCACCCAGAGACCAGAGGAAATTTTGTTACTAGAAGTCCACGTGAAAAAATCCCGGCCCTCACCGGGACTTGAACCCTGGGCCTCCAGCACTCGAGGCGGAGACCACTTAGCCCCCCCCCCCCCCCCCAAGGGTTGTGGTGTGTAGAATGATGCGAGTCTGTTATTTTTGTGAGTGTTATCTCCAGAATTCCCCCAATATGTGTTCGGAACGCGTGTAAACTGTCTATGGTTGTTAATTCTGTACGTATGTAGATGTATCTATCTAATCTGTCACAATGCTTTACGTGTAAACGATCCAATATGTCACTCACAGTCGTATGTGTGTAGCACTTTCTAGTCTGTGACAATATTGTGTGTGTAGGGTCTCTTCATCTGTCACAATCCTTTAAGTTCATATTATCTCTCCATCTGTTTCTGTCCTGTTTGTGTTATAATCTCTCCAATCTGTCACAATCTTGTGTGTGGTCTTTCTCCATTCTGTCACAATCCTCTAAATAGGAAATCATACATTACAGCAGTACAGAAGATATGGCCAGATGTTGAGTAGTGTTGAAAGTAATAGGTAGCACATAGGTTTACCAAACTTGTGAACCAGGCTCGCGAATGGATGTATTTCCGGCGTCGTGAAGCTTCGTGGTCGACCCAGCCTCGTGAAGCTTCGTGGTCGACCCAGCCTCGTGAAGCTTCGTTGTCGACCCAGCCTCATGCAATGGACGATCAGATCTAACCAAAAGTAGAAGAAAAAGAGTTGATTGCCCCACCTCGCCTCAATTCCCTGGCCCAGTTAAAGTGAGCGCCTATACCTTCACACGCTTACATGACTTTATGCCATAAGATAACCATTGGTAGGTTTGTTAATGCAAAAGTTATTACAATGAGATAGAATCACCGATTCCTTTTCTTGTTGCCTTTGTTTCCCAGAGAATTTCCAGAAAAGTGAGAGTTGTCGAGTACTGTATTTATTTAATGAGGGCTGGATTGAACAGTCTTGTTACTATTGAGGTTTCAACCCTGACCACTCTCTCGGTGGACAAGCGCACTAGCCATGCCACCGCGGTTTACTTTTTATTGAACACTTTCTATTGTAGACAGGCCATACCGTAACTTCTTGTCCACCAAGTCGTTGATATGAAAACTCTACCACGGTCAGAGTACGATATCGCCACTATTGGCAGTGCATGCTATTGGCCGGTTTGTCATATCGTTGAGATGAGTGCCCAGCACGCTAGCTGTCACCCGGATCGGACTCTTAATGCGATCACTTAGTGGGTTAAATCGAGTTTATGAGCTGCGTAATTGGGTTTCAGGGCGTCGTTGTCAATTCTCCCAGTGATGTTGTATTTATTATTGATGCTTTTGTTGTTGTTGGGGCTATATGGGTGAACTGTTAGCATTCTCCAACCTTCTCGGTCGTTCCTTTCTAACACATAATAAACTTTGACAGAGACTTGGGTGGCATCCATCTGCAATAAAGATCTTTTAATGACATCACATTCCTGTTGCCCCATGTTGTTCCCTGATGTCTACGGATTTTCTATGTGTTCTGCAAAAGTCAATGTATGCTACAGAATTTCGAAATAATGTATTCCCTTAGTGAATGTAAGCACTGAAGCCACAAACAGTATGTTGCACGATTTATTGCCTGGAACATTTCGCTGCATCTCTTCAGATGCAAAATGTAGAGTTATATATCAAATGAAGGACCAGTCACCTACCGAAAGAAAGAGGGGAAGAAGAAGGAAGAGGAGGAAAAAGACAAGAAGAAGATAATGAAGATCGTTGAGATGACAGTCCCACACGCTAGCTGTCATCTGCATCCTTAATAAGATGTATTCTCGGATTAAAGACGAGTTTATGAGCTTCATATTTGGGTTTCTCATACTGCTGTGTACTATAGGCAGCAATGGCATATCTTTCAGTAATAGCAAGTGTGACCTATCTTGGACATGTAATAACAGATGATGGCAGAAGTGAAACAGACATCAAAAAGAGAACAGGAATTGCTAAACACGTTTCAGCAGTATGAAATCAGTATTAACATCTAGAGAGATTAACAACACATTAAAAATGAGAATTGTGAAAATATTACGTATATTCTACACTTAAAGTCGCTTCATTGCACTGGGTTTTATCCCATATGGCTCGGTCTCTTTCCGCAGCGAACTGCCGAAAGCGCCACACAAAGCACAAACTCTGTTGCTCCAGCGACGACCCCCAGGATTCTCTGAAAAACTGCACTCGTGAACCAAAGGATGCGGCCCAGAATCGAACCCACAACCTTCAGAGCCAGAGTCAGACGGCTTGACCACTTCCCACGGAGATTCCCGCAACGTGTATTCTTATATAGTACTGGAAGGCCCCGGTTAACGTCGGGGTTACTTTCTTGGAAAACGCGACGTTAAGTGAAACGATTCCCATAGAATTAAATGAAATGCATTGTATTGTGTACTACAGTAATGTTTATTGTGATGGTTGCTGATATTTATTGGATAAGTAGAGGTGAGCTGGAGTGCGATTGGTAGAGTTATTGGGACACTCTAAATTAAATTCTGCCTCTTCATCTGAGGAAGAAACTATAACCCCTTCCTGCCTCTTTTCATGGCTCTTCTCTGCTTGAACACAAAAAAATTGTCCAATTTCTGCTGCACAGTAACCACCTTCCTCAATCATGGCCTTTAACTCTGCAGAGAAACACTCTGCAGCTGCAGTATCAGCACTCACCGCTTCACCTGTTGTCTGAATGTTGTGCAGGTGTGAACGCTTCTTAAAGTGCTCAAACCAACCTCAACTCGCTCCAAAACTATCATCAGCACTACTAGTATTGTTTTCACCCGCTTTCTTAGCTAGATCTTCATAGAGAGACTTTGCTTTTTCTTGGATAACCATCTTGCTCACATGCATATTCCATTGGTTCTGGTCTTCAATCCAGACGGCCAATAGTGCTTCCGTGTTCTCCATAAGAATACTTCTGGTACGAGTGATCTTGGAAGCACTCAAAGGGGTTACGTTTTTAGCACACTCTTTGATTTTGTCAGCACTTGCATGAATTGTCCTTACCGTTGTTGGAGGTAAACAATGGACTTTACCGATATCAACAGCCCGATGGCCAGCCTCAAAACGACGTTATGGTGAAACGTAGCGACGTAAAGTTAAGTTAGTCCCCTATGTGACAACGACGTTATAGCGAAACGACGTAAACCGAAGCGACGTATAGCGGGGACTTCTAGTAGTCTAGAATATGTGTATATAACGTATATTCAACACAACTATATGACACGGAAGCCTGAACAATGAACTAGCAGTTAGAAAGTCGAATAGAGGCCCCGGGGATGTGGATATATAGAAGAATTTGTCGTATTTCATGGACACAAATACAGAGGTCAACAGAAGTCAAAAACAAAACCAATGACAAATAAATCAACGGAAACGAGAAGTAGAATACGTTGTCTTACCAGAACACGACTGGACGTTGTTGTGGCTCTAATCTTCAACACAAACAATAAACGTACACTAACAAAATAGACATTGTGGCTAGAGCCTTTATCAACACACACGCGCGTGCGCGCACACACACACACACACGCGCGCGTGCGCGCACACACACACACACGCGCGATAGACGAACATATTGCAGTTATACCAGTTTCATTTCTTACAAGTATCACACTTTGTCAATGATATTGTGACAATCGTCTGTAACTCTCCCAGCTTGTTTTTACACTTTCCCACCTAGTTCATATCTAAAGAGTTCAGCCGTTCCGCTGTGTGATCAAAGTATTTCATCTGGGACATGAGTTAAATGCCCCACCTTTCCAGGTCGGCGGCCTGACGCCCCAAATCCTAAAACTCAAGCATCGATCTGTTTTGCTTGAGACCCAGATACCCTGTCAAATCGGATTACGGTAGATGTGGTTTGGTCACGGCGCGTCCTCGGCATTATTGTGTGGCGGAGAGATGGTGTTGCATGGCGCCATTGGCTAGGGGTTTCCCAATCTTGGCTGGTGATTGCTATAATTAATGAGCCAGATATGTGCACTATTAGGCCTTGATTAAAAATAGGTAGTTGGAAATACAGGGCGTTTGTAAAGTCTCACTATACTTTGTATGTAGGTCAAATTTGAAAAAAAAAATTGAAGTACATGACGTCATAAAAAATGTGCTAAAGAATTTATTACATTAGTTCAATAGTCACTGCTATGGTCTAACGCTGTTTTGGGGAAACTGGAAAGCACCATTAAGAGTATTAATTATAACTGGAGTTGGAAATGTCCACCACGGGCTTCAAGACATGACTGTACACGTCTCTTCATATTGTCAAATAATTCCTGCAACGTGTCTTTTGTTATTTCCGTGTGTTCATTTCGCCATTTCGAAACTCTTGTTCAACCAAAAAAAATTCTTTCTCCAGTTGATAACACTATTCTGTTTAGGAGTGCAAAGAATTACTCCAGCAGACGAAAACCAATCGCTCGTGTTCACGCGCACGATCATGTTTATAATTTCTTCTACATACAAAGTGTAGTGAGACTTTACAAACACCCTGTATATACTAACAAATAGACAGTCATGGGCTCGTCACAGTTTCTTCTTCTTCTTCTTTTCTTCTTCTTCTTCTTCTTCTTCTTCTTCTTCTTCTTCTTCTTCTTCTTCTTCTTCTTCTTCTTCTTCTTCTTCTTCTTCTTCTTCTTCTTCTTCACCACATAATCCTTCTTCTCCTCTTCCTCCTCCTTCTTCCCCGTCTTCTCACCCTCTTCCTGGAGTGAAACGACCATAATCTGTCTTCTTAGAATTTAATTGTAATTCTAGTGTGTTCACTGTGTGCAACAACTGCATCTACTAGATGTTGCAGAGCTTGTTCATTGTCTGCAATCAATACTGTATCATACACTGTTACGTGGTCTTTAAGTGTTCGATGCCTGGGCATGCCGTTCGCTACGGGGAGGAAAGGCTGAAGGATGATGCGATCAACACAAACCCTAGGTATATTTTTTATGCAATCTTACACTCAGTAGTTTGCCAATGCTTTCTGAACGAGAAGTCAACGTTGAACTCCAGCCTATCTGTGTAGGGGTTGATCCCGCTACCCCCGCTGTCAACGCACCGGAAGTTTAAGAGCTAGAGCGCTCTGACCCCCGTCAGCCACGCCGACAACTACGGGACTTATTTAATTATGACCAACGTTGATGTTATGCACCAGCTAAGGACAAATACTCGGGAATTCTCTGTATCGTGGTATGTGTGACTGGTGACCTTTGTGCCACAGACAGATAGCGTGTGGCGGCTGGGAAGAGCTAAGTAGTTGTCTAGTCTCCTGTTACCGGCAACAACGATGCTGATTGTTGCGGTCGGTAGATAATGGGGAGACTCCAGGGGTGATCTGGAAACAATAGCAGGGCACCTTGATACGGGCACCTGGCTATCTTATTAAGTTGGCTGTCGGTCTGTTTCAGAAGAAAGTAACAGTACAGGGTGTCTGAAAATGTTTCTTTACTGCTTTCGTACTTTCTGTATTTGGGTCAGTTTGTAGTTTTCCCTATAGGATAGCTCTCTTTAGCAGATTACTGCTTTTGTACTGCCTGTATTTGGGTCAATTTATAGCTTTTCCTTTAAGATAGCTCTCTTGAGTAGATTACTGCTTTCGTACTGTCTGTCAACTGTCAAAATCTGTCATTCACTGCCAACATAGAACCCTTGCGGTATATGGCAGAGCGGTCTTTGAGTCGTACTGTCTGTATTTGGATCAATTTGTAGCTTTTCTTATTGGATAGCTCTCTCGGATATATTACTGCTTTCGTACTTTCTGTATTTGGATCAATTTGTAGCTTTTCCAATTGGATAGCTCTCTCGGATATATTACTGCTTTCGTACTGTCTGTATTTGGATCAATTTGTAGCTTTTCCAATTGGATAGCTCTCTTGGGTAGTTTACTGCGTTCGTACTGTCTGTATTTGGATCAATTTGCAGCTTTTCTTATTGGATAGCTCTCGTGGGTAGATTATTGCTTTCGTACTGTCTGTATTTGGATCATTGTAGCTTTTCCTATAGGATAGCTCTCTTGGGTAGATTCAAAGGAACGTCTTCATTATTCAAGGAAGCATGTTTGTGTGTCCGCCTTGAACAACACAAAGGGGATTTCCAGACATTGCGAGAGATAATTTCGCAGTACTGGCGATAATCTTAATATGTGCGAGGTTTGTTTTTCTTCTTCTTTCGTTCGCCTGAAATATGTCTATAACTGCAAAGTTGTCTCTTGTATGAATCTAACAATCTTTTTTAGTTCACTCAGCGGTCCATAGAGTTTATATAATTCACGGCGAGGTTTGTTAATTATCATCTTCATCGAGTCATATAACCAGTTTATGACCCCCTGGACGACCGTCTTGATTAAAGTTCTGGGCCAGACTTGTTTGACATGATTCAGTGAATTGTGTTGCACTGTTTCATCAAGCCACTGACTAGAACATCCGACTTAACTAGCACTTTTCCCGGGTCTGCTTTCCCTAGCCTTTGACCGTCCCCAGTCTACCTTTAAGGCAACAGGTATGTGTAACGCTTCTTCTGATCCCTAACCCTTGACCTGTCCGACATGGGTGACCCTACCCGTAGCTGCACTATCGTCGGCAATGCTCTTTAAGAAAACTGCTGTACCTGCATAATTGTAATTTATTACAACATCGGAATGACACGGAAAGTAATAGAACGTGTGTAAAACAATTCGTACTGAGTCATTGGAACACGTAACTCCCTCCACCTAGGGTTTCCAGATACGTGGTCACCAAAAGGAGGACATAATAAGACAAAAAGGAGACCATATTTAATGTTTCATTTGAATCGTTCCAGATTAAACCCACAATCAGTACACATTTATTACAATAGCTGCCGTGAATCGACCAAGAAACAGTCATGTTAAAAAATAAATATAAATTCAATGGAGACCTTTTTCAAAATGCTAAAAGAAAACACTATTTAAACAGCCGATTGTAAATTATTACCTTATAATTACGCAACATATTTCTCGGAGGTGCCAACTTTTCGTAGAATATCCTCATTAGCTATCACATATGCATAAAACTGTTCACATGTAAGATTCTTCAAATTGTACTTTGTGAGAATGATGCCCTTAGCAGAGTCAAGTAAGAGTCTGTTCCTTTTCTTTGTCCATTGAGCATTAATCAAGAAGAACACTCTTTCCACACTGCCATTGTGTCCAGGGATACAGAAGAATACTTCACACATTTTAAATAACTCGAAAAGCAACATGCATTTGGGCAACTTTGGAAAAATAAACTCCACAGTTCATGCAAATCTTTCACACAAAAAAAAAAACGGTTCAAATGATTTAAGATTGCAGTATTGGTCAAACAATTGCACATCATCTACAATAATACCCTTCTCTTTCAAGTACAATAAGTATGTCAAAAGGTCATCAAATATACAGTCTTTGATTTTATTTAAGTACATCCAACCAAAGCACTGAAATTCATCATAAGGTTTCAACCACTTTTCTAAGCAACTAATGCATGCTTCATACACCAACCTAACGTCTGACATAAAACTATTACACTCTTCTTCTCGACCACTTTCCTTAAGTCTTCTCAACATCTCCCTGACTTTCAGTGAAATAAATGTCCCCTTCAGTCTGCCTTTCAAAACTTCCAAGGTTATGTGAAGAGAGCTCATAACCTCTAACACTGATGTTTCTTTTTCAATGGCCGAAATATTGACTTGAAAGACAGTCATCAAAGAATGCACAAACCAATAAAAATCGTTCTAAAATATTCTAAAAAAAAAAAATTCTAAAAAATAATTTAAAAAAAAATCATAGCAGGTGGTTGGTTTACAGAAAGAAACTATTTTTTCAAAGCAGTAAACAGCCTCAACAACTGGAAACAAACTGAGCCATCTAGTTTTAGAGTGATAGAGTAGTTGCTGATAGTTAATGTTGACATAGTCACAACAATCCTTTAAAGTTTTTGTTCTGATAGCGTATATAGAAAAGCAATTGAATATCTTCAAGACAACAGATTCATCGTCAATCTACATGAAATCTGCGCCGTGTTGGATGCAGTTGTGCAGAACATCCAACGCCTACTAATGGCTTGCTCAAGGCTTCCTTTAGATGCGAGAACACATTTCTACCTTCTCTTCGGCTAATTCCTCCAAAATTCAAATTGGCATTGTCACCAGCAAAAGCAACAGATTTGGAGTACAAATCATGTTTTTGGAGTGTTCTCAAAATATACAGTGATATAGTTTCTGAAGTTTCATTTGGTATGTTGTCTAACTCGAAAATCTTAGTTTGGATTCCACCTGCTTTCCAGTCAACGTATTGAACAACTTCATCTTCTTCAGCGTTCCGGGCCATTGAGGTTCTTTGCTGCAGATACAATCCGTCTCCATTCGTCTCTCTGGTTGATCTTCTCTTGCCAGTCGTTGATTCCAAGTGCTTGTAGGTCTGTATATATATTATCTCTCCACCGTCTTCTTGGTCTACCTCGGGGTCTACGGTCATTTATTTCCTGAGAGTAAGCGAGTTTTGTTTCCCTATAATCTTCCATTCTTTCTATATGCCCCAGCGATTGTAGTCTATTAGCCTTCATGATACCAGTGATTAGCTGGGACTTAAACAGATCATAATTGTCTTTGTTACTTCTTTTCCACTCTCCACTTTGTGTATCCCTAATGGGTCCAAAGATGCGTCTTAAAACTTTGTTCTCAAAGGTTTGTAGCAAGGCTTCGTTTCCTTTCGTTGTACTCCAGAAGAAAAGCCGGACATTTTAAAGGTATTTAGCTTTGCCTGCCGGACGCAGGACATTAGGCTAAAAAAGGAGGACATGTCCTCTCTTTACCGGACGTCTGGCAACCCTACCTCCACCGCAATACAGTGGATACTGATTGAGCTTGTCACTATTCGATCAACTTCACGCCAGTCATGTTTCGTGCCTTCTCGCGAACCATGCCTCTCATGGCGAACTGTTAGCTTTCTTCAACCTTGTCAGTCGTTCCTTTCTCCATCCATCCATCATGTGCCATGCCGGTAAGCGTGGGCGGTCATGTTCTGCCATCTCACTCGATCAACAGAGTCGCGGATCAGTTCCGTGTTTCTGTCTCGACCATGCCACAAGGCCAAGCCATCCAGATACTTGTTTCTAGGTCTTCCCCTTGGTCTGTTCCCCTCGATCTTACCAGTTGTCACCAAGTTCTCCAAATCATTTCTTCTCATAACATGCCCAAAAAATTGTGATTGTCTACGTCTAATGTCTCTGATCAGTTTACGATCTTCATTTGTTTCTTGAAGGACTTGTTCATTGATCTTTCTGGCTGTCCATGGTATTCTTTGCATTTTCCTCAGAAACCACATTTCTACAGCCATCAGATGTTTTTCAGCCTGGCTGCTCATTGTCCAAGCTTCACATCCATATAAAAGTACAGGTTCTATGTAGCATCTCAACACTCTTTTTCTCGTTTCAATTGACATCTTTTTATTGGTCAGTATGTTTTTCATCTTGCTAAAGGCTACTTTTGCCATGGCGATTCTTGTTCTAATCTCTTCAAGGCATCTCCCATCAGATGTTATTACTGTTCCGAGATAATTGTACCTGCTCACTTGTTGAAGAATATTCCCATTTACTTGTATATTACATTGTGGTATTTCGTCCTTCCTAGTGACGACCATAATCTGTGTCTTTTTACAATTTAATTCTAACCCTAGTTGTTCACTGTGTGTAACAATCGCATCTACTAAATGTTGCAGGTCCTGTTCATTGTCTGCAATCAAGACTGTATCATCTGCATATCTAATGTTATTGATGCATCGTCCCCCAATGTTGATTCCTTCCATATCTTCAATATTTCTGAAAATACTTTCACTGTACAGGGAAAACAGATCTGGAGACATTACACATCCCTGTCTCACACCCCTTTTAATAGGCTGATATTGGCTTACTTCATTATCAACTCTTATGGCAGCTTGTTGTTTCCAATATATGTTTTTTACAAGTCTAAGATCTTTTCCATCAATTTGTAGATCTTCAAGCATTCTTATCATGTTGACATGTCTCACTTTATCAAAAGCCTTTGTGTAGTCAATAAATCAAAGGTGTAGATCTTTGTTTACTTCTATAGAACGTTCGATTATGTTTCTCAGTATATACACAGCATTTACTGTACCCTTGCCTTCCACAAACCCACATTGTTCTTCTCCTATTTCAGGTTGTATTTTCCTCCTAACTCTTTGCATGATAATTCTTAGCAAAATCTTCGTGATGTGACTCATTATACTAATTGTTCGATGTTGATCACATTCCAAGGCTCCTGATTTCTTTGGGATTGCAATAAATACAGAATTAGATAACTCATGAGGTATATTTCCAGTATCATATATTGTATTAAGCAGACTGGTAACTTTATCTATTCCATATTCTTCTAAAGCATTAATCATTTCTGTTGTGACGCTGTCTGGACCGGGGGTTTTGCCAGATTTCATATGATTAAGAGCATTCTGAACCTCCATCTTCAAAATTGCTGGCCCTTCATTGTTATTTTGAACAATATATTGTTCGTCTCTGCTATCGTCATAAAGGTTTTTCACGTAATCTGACCATACATGTAAAATCTGATCTTTTTCTATTATGACTCTTTCCTTTCTAAGCCACAGTAAACTGGGTCATAACAGAGACTTGTATTGCATCCATCTACAATAAAGGCGACCATTTAGAGACCTAAGATTTCTGTGGCCCCATGTTGTTCCCTGGTTTCTGCGTGTTCTGCAAAAGTCTATATATGTTGATATAATTAACGCGCAAGAGTGATGGTCGGAAATGTCTGCTCCAGGCCAGACCTACCAAAACAAAGTAAGAAAGAGGAAAGGAAGAATAAGATGGAACATTAGAAACAGAAATAAGGAGAGGAGGAGAGGAAACAAAAGAAATAAATGGACCAGAGAGGAGAGATACTGGAAGACTGGCAGGATGAGAATAAATTCATGTTGATTAACAAGCCGTCCGACCCACATACTTTCTACTCGAGATCATGGCACTCTACAACTACACCTGACCTGGCTTTTCATTCACCAGACCTGGAGTGGAACATTACACGAACTGTTGGGAAACAACTTGGTGGCAGTGACCATCGGCCAGTCTTTCTAACCGTAGAAAATGAGCTTGTAAGTGAAAGCAGCACCCTCTCGAGGTGGAACTACAAGAAAGCAGACTGGGCAATGTACAAGCATCGCACCAGCATACTGGTTAGAAACCTGAACACTGAGAAAGACATAAATAAAGCAGTTGAAGAGTTTGGGAAATGCATACTACAGGCAGCGCGAGAAACAGTACCAAGAGGAGCCCGTAAACAATATAAACCCTACTGGAGTAGTGAACTGGAACAGTTGCATAATGATGTTGAAGTGTGTAGAAAGCAAGCAGAGGCCACACCCAGCCAAGAGCACCACAATAAATTCCAGCATGCAAAAGCCAAATTTCAAAGAGCCAAGCTGCAGGCTAGACGGAAAAGCTGGCAGGAGAAAACGGAGTCTCTGAACTTTGAAAGAGACACAAGGAAATTGTGGAAGCTAATAAAACAGCTTAATGACGAGGGCACAGGGAGAAACTCAAAAATTGCACTACATAAAGATGGAAAAATCTTAACAAGAAAGCAAGCAGCTGACCATTTTGCGGACTCGTTCGCACAAGATAGCAATATCAAAATTAGTCCAGAGAAACAACAAGAGATTCGAGAGAAACGACAACATACAGAACAGAAGGAAATAGTACATGAGGTTCTGGAGGCACCCATCACAATCAGCGAACTGGAGCTAGCCATATCAAAACTGAAAATGAGAAAGTCACCAGGAGCTGATGGTATCTCCAATGAAATGATCAGGAACCTAGGAACAGAGGCCAAAACAAAGCTGTTGCAGATCTTCAATAACAGCTGGACCTTAGGCAGTGTTCCACAAGCCTGGAGAGAAGCAATCATGATACCCTTCCTAAAATCAGGGAAAGATGGTTCCATTGCCTCTAGCTACAGACCAATTAGCCTCACCAGCTGTCTCTGCAAAACACTGGAGCGCATCATCAATCATAGACTGCAGTGGTACATTGAAAGTAAAAACATCCTTGTGCCACAGCAGGCTGGCTTTAGGCAGTGCTACTCTACGGAAGATCAGACAACCTACCTCTCTCAAGAAATTGAGGATGCATTCCAAGAGAAGAAGCTGGTGCTTGCGGCATGGATAGATCTGAAGAAAGCCTTTGACAAAGTCTGGAAAGAAGGTCTGATGAAGAAACTGAGAAACTGCAAAGTCAATGGAAGAATGTACAAATGGGTGAAAGCATACTTGCACAACAGAAGAGCCCGAGTACAGATAGACGGACTCAAGAGCAAGAAAGTACTACTGCGTCACGGTGTCCCCCAGGGCGGAGTCTTGTCCCCCACACTTTTTCTAATCTTCATCAATGATCTTGTTGCTCACCTACCGCATGGAATTAAAGCGGCAATGTACGCCGATGACCTGGTTCTATGGAGCACAAATGAATATGCATCAGTGGCCACCAGATTGCTACAAAGAGCTGTAGATACATTTGCTGCATGGGCAAATAGATGGTGTGTCAGCATAAACACTGACAAGTGCAGCACCACCCTATTTACCCTCTCTCCAAAACAAAAGGCAGGGATCATCCAGATAAATGGAACACCCCTAAGAGAAGATAAAGAACCAACATACCTTGGAGTAACATTTGATGGCAAGCTGACATGGAGAAAGCACATCAACAAAGCAGTAGCAAAAGCCAGAAGGAAAATAGCCATCCTGAGAAAGCTAAGTGGAACCACATGGGGAGCCAGTACGAAAATACTTAGCAAAGTTTACCAACAGAGCATACGACCACACCTGGAATATGGGTCAACTGCGTGGTGTTCAGCATCAAATACCACACTACAAGAGCTGGACAAGGTGCAAAATCAAGCACTTAGAGTCACCACAGGAGGGATGAGATCAACCCCTATAGTGGAAATGGAGAAGATGGGGAGGACACAGGCACTGAGTGAGCGCAGAGATACGAAAACGCTAATACAAGCAGAAAAGTTCCTCAGCTTGCCAGGCCACCCTATGAAGAACAGATTTGAAAACCTAGCTATGGGGCGGTTGAAAAGAAGTAGTTTTATCCACCAGGCCAAACGACTCTGCAGAGAAACCACTGATCTGCCCACAGTTGGTATCCCCCTAACAACTATTCCAGAGCGAACTCCATGGAAAGATGAGCATAGACTATCGTTACAAATCCAGACAAAAGTGAGAGGAATATTTGACAAGGAAGAACAGAACAGTGTGCAGCGCAGAACGGCCACTCTCAGCTTCCTTGATGAAGAATACCCACAGGACCTCTGGATCCGAGTCTACACAGATGGGTCAGCACAAAATGCTGTTCGAAATGGAGGAGCGGGAGTGTACATAGAATACCCAAATAATACTAGGGACACAGCCAGAGTACCGACAGGAAAGTACTGCCATAACTATGATGCCGAAATTGAGGCAATCAAGATAGCAACAGAGAAATTACTAAATAACAGCAATGGTACACAACCTGTGGTGCTACTAACAGATGCAAAATCAGTACTCGAGGCGCTCCTCTCTGGGAAATTGCCAGTACTAAGGACACTACTTTCTGAACTTAGCAGTCAGCATAAAGTCACCATACAGTGGATACCATCCCATTGTGGAGTACCTGGAAACGACAGAGCTGATCAATTGGCTAAGGAAGGAGCCAAAGAGGAACAGCCTGATGTGCCCGTTACATACCACCAAAAGAAAAGAATGATCAAATCAGTCAGAAAGCCACCAAAACCTGCTCAAGATGACTACCACATTATGGACAGACCAGAACAAGTCATTATTCTGCGCCTCAGAACAGGACACAATAGATTACGCAACCACATGTATACAAAATTCAAGATTGGTGAAACAGCCATGTGCACATGTGGATTGGCGTCGCAGACAGCAGAGCACATACTCCAAGACTGCCCAAAATATAACATATCTAGGCAAACCTTCTGGCCTAGAGAGACGACAGTGGAAGATAAACTCTATGGACCACTGTGTGAACTGAAAAAAACAGTTCAATTCATGCAAGAGACGACATTGCAGATATAGACATATTTCAAGCGAACGAAAGAAGAAGAAAAAGAAATAAGAAAAGAAGAAGATGACACAAGAGAACAAGAAAAAGAAATAAGGACAGAAGAAGAAAAATAAGATGAAACAAGAGAACAAGAAAAAGAAATGACAGAAGAAGAAGAATCATACTTTTTGGTCAGAATAACAAGGTTTGGTAATCATATAGAAATCCCCGGGAAGGTTAACCCGGTCAACAAATGCCCGCAGAAGTCGGATGTGTCGGCCTAACGGCGCAAGAACGCAGCTCTGCTGTAAACAGGCACAACGCAATCACATCCGAAAAAAAAAAACTCCGGATGAACGAAGAAGAAGAAGATATAGCAATCATTGGAGGACAAATATCAGTAATATGAATGTGGCCAGATGGACAGCCGGGAATCTATCAGTGTATCATCAGAGCGAGACGAAATGGTTTTGGAGATTCATTACAGCCAACCTTCATTGTGGAGACGGCGCCTGATTGATGGACTGTGTGTTTACGACCAAAGGATGTAAGACACGTCACATTAAAAGGTATCCAATGATTCAAAACTTCAAGGGAGGGTAACCTAGTGCATTATAAAAATTCCAACATTTTTAGGATCCGTCGGCGCCGTGACTTGGAGGCAGTGAACGCGTTTCACTATTCCCCGAAATACCGAGTCGGAAGTTCGAAATCCGCTGCTGGCGATTTGGTAGCAGATCACCTTGCGTTGATTTCAGTAGCATGAGCGTCGGTAGTTCAGAAAGCAGTGACAATCTATTGAATGTGTAAATTTCCTTTTAAATCAGAAACAGCCTTTAAAGGACATGTAGTGATCTCTTTCCGATCCAGTAGCGGTTTGACTAGGTGAAAACACAACACGCGTCAAGGATTCTAAGGCGTTCGTTCTGTTTACGTGTGTGCGTGTGGTTGTGTTCTGTGCCTGCGCAGGGAAGGAATGCGTCGTTTAAAACTGTACCGTGTCTAGAAACATGTTGAACAAGCCAAGAGATCGTTAAGTCGACCTCATCGCGAATAACTGACAGCTGTTTAAAAAAAAAAGGGTAACGCGAAAGGTAGCTAGCTGTATGACGAGTGGTAGGTGTGTGAATTAGATAGAGCCACCCACAGATACACATGTTAAGTGTTGGCTTTATAGGAACACAATGGCATATTGTGCTCTTTAAAGATTTCGTCAGCTAGAAAAATTAATAGATATCAAAGCTATCATCATTATGTAGAACGTCGACCCCATCACGTCCCGCCGACCCCATCACGTCCCGCCGAATAATTCCTAGATATTTCTGCTGCCGCATACATCCGCATGCCCAGGATTCCTGCAGTGTCCTGCCCATTATTATGCTGGTGGATCCCAATCTCTTCTTCCATGAACCAGGCATTCCATCAATGTTTTTTCCCCAAGAAATATAGACAAGCGGTCATGAATAAATTGGCAGAAGGATATGAATAAGAATAAACGTAGTGGGTGAGCCCAGTACCAGAGTGCTATGTGTCGGCTCTGCAACTATGGGAGCCTCTTTGGATGGCGGGGAATGCCTGTGGTCTGCCCCTGCTTTCTCTTGAGGGCTGACTGTTATGTCTCCGGCTGACGTGAACGGACCAGCTGAGATGGGGATAGCACCCAACAGTGAGAGTAGAATGTCCTTCGAAACACCCGGGAAGGTTAACTCCGTCAACAAATTCCCCCAGAAGTCGGATATGTCGGCCGAAAGGCGCAGATTTGCTGTAAACAGGCACAACGCAATCACGTCCGAATAAACACCCCGGAAGAACGCAGAAGAAGAAGAAGAAGAAGAAGAAGAAGAAGAAGAAGAAGAAGAAGAAGAAGAAGAAGAAACGTAGAGATGGTTAACTTTGGTGTTTTTGTACACTCCCATTGATCATCATTCTATGGTTGCGGCATTTGTTTCATTCAAGTTGTTGGTGGCGGGATTCTGTGCTTATCGGAACAATTATTACACGTCCTTTGCGGGATGTTGCGAGCACCCCAGCTCCTATTGGCTGTTTCTGATAAGCTAATAAATTTTACGTTCAGTAGTTTGCCATTGATTTCTGAAGGCAAAGTCAACACGTAAGTCCCACAGACCCGCGTGTGGAACTCACTCACTATCACGGTTACCAGAGAAAGGTTATGCGCGAACGGGGCAAACCTTCCGGCCACGCCGACCTCTGTTTGTCAGAAAACCTACCTATAATGTGGTGAATGAGTCAGCGAAGACGGGAAGTAGAACCTATAAGCTTTACCAGGGGCCATTTGCACAAGCATTCAAAAGCTCTAAAGACACTCGGGAGTGCAAAGTCCCAACAGTACAGAAAGCCATTGTCAGAAGATCCAAAGGCGGGCAAGATCCTAAGCAACAAAGGCTTCCACATGTCCATGACCCCCAGAAGTAATTGCTAAGATAAGTTGTGTCAAATTGCCAATGATGCAGCGGTTGAACGCCTGTCAAATCTGGAGTCTCCCTGGTCATGAGCTTATGGAAGTGTGCACCCTAGGGGGACGTTCTTGGGCTGTTTCACCAGCCGGCGATCTCTTCGGTCTGTGTTTCATGTTTCCAATTGACGAGGGATTTCTAACCAACGCAACGAGCACACGGCTCCTCCCGAGCTCCTCTTTTGACCCGTTTTCATGTTCTCTTCATTGTTCTCATGTTTTCATCTTTTCATTCTTCTCATCCCGTTCTTAAGCCTTAATGTAGTGTCTTCTCCGTGATTACATGTTATGTTTTGTGTATGCATTTGTTTGCTGATGGAGGCTAGTCGCCGCAACGTCCTGTGTTTTCCGTAATTGTGTTCTGTAAAGCTACATTACTTTGTTGTGTTCTATATTGTTTACATTTTCACAGCTTTACCGCAGTACCATTAATTTTAATTATCTCTCTTGGCCCGGAAGGCTGCTACCTCGAGATCGGGTTTGAAATCCATACCGGCTTCACCATGAGTGGTCAAGATGCCCACCTCGCGCTACGTAGGTCGTGGGTTCGTCTCCGTCATTCGGTCCACGAGTGCAAATTTATCTTAAGGAAATCGGGATGGGGGTTGTCGCTGGAGCTACCCAGTTGGTGCGTGTTCTCCACAGGCCGCCCTGTGGAAAGGAGGAAGACCGGACCTGGTGCGATGACGTCGATCTTCGTGCCTCTAAATATTGTCTGGAAGCAGTTTTCTGCTATGGTTCTGTAATGAGATAGCACCATCGTAATTTGTAGGTCTGAGTGCATGGAATATGTGGCCAATCTTTCCCTCACTTAGCAGGCGGTGAGACCAGGCGTAGAACCCCAATCCGACCATGCTAATGACTTTTATCAGCACCATCCCCAGTCGACTTCGCTGACCCGCACTCTTCTTGCCTGTAACCTCTCTTTTAGACGTGAATTGAACCTTTCCGCTGGAAGTAGATGCGGTCTCCGTTAGCCTAAACCACTTAACCTCCTGGGTAATCCTTTACAGAACGCAAGCGCCAGCTCAACTCGTGGTTGTTGAATATTCACGCCTCAACCGACACCTCCGGGGCCTCAACCGACACCCTCCGGGGCCTCACCTGTGTGAAACCCAACCAAATTAGACCCCACAGCAGATTCCAATTGGAATTACCCTCACTCCTTTCATGGTGTAATTACTCTAACATTCATCTATTGCCGCGTGTACGGGAGATAATCCTAACATGAGTTCTCTCTTCTCTCTCTTTTGTATCCCCCACCTGAATTGTCACTGACATACCATATTTCCCTAGTCTTCAAAATCCTTCCAAAGCTCGCATAACTTACCTGGTATGTATGACAGTGTACCACGTCTTTCTTTAGCCGCGTCGGTATAGACACTGCAGTGTTTTCTGTTTTCTTTTAATTGTTTCTCAGCTGATGGGCCGAGGCATTTTCAAAGGATCATTAAGCATTTGCGAAAGTTTGCATAACAGCCTCTTCTCTCTCTCTCTCTCTCTCTCTCTCTCTCTCTCTCTCTCTCTCTCTCTCTCTCTCTCTCTCTCTCTCTCTCTCTCTCTCTCTCTCTCTCTCTCTCTCTCTCTGCTTGCGACGGTATTGGTATTGGTGCCACGTACATCTTTATCTTCATGCTAAAGGACAGAGTGGGGCTGTCTTTGTGGTTGCTGAAACATTGACGTCAATTTTCCGTTTGGCTTAGATTTCACCCGCTAAATTGCTGCCCTAACCAACGATTTAACCAACCAACGATCCACCCACTTACCAAACCAACCAACCAACGATTCAACCACGTTGAACTAGAGATATGAAAACTAAGGATTGAATGGGAGCTCGGGAAATTATACATTTTAACTGGAGATATGAAATGTAGTGAATAAACTGGAGATCGGGAATTTAGACGAGCTAGAGACCTTAGAAATTAAGGATAGAACCGGAGATCGGGAATGAAATACCAAATGAACTAATTAAAGCAGCAGGAGAAGTAGGAACAGCATGGCTACACATATTCTATTCAATCATGTTTGGGTAGAACAACAGACACCACGAGACTGGGGAAACGTCATAATTATCCAAATGTGGAAAAACAAAGGCAACAAAAGTGACTGCACACAGTAAAAAGACATTTCTGTTTTGAGTCATACTGGGAAAATATTTTGCAAAATTCTTGAGAACAGATTACGAACTACTATAGAACCGCAGCTAAGCGAAACACAACTTGGATTTAGGTAAGAACAAGGATGCACAGATGCGAGTTTTTCTCTTAGACAACTTATAGAAAATCAATCAAATTTAAATGAAACACTCTACTCAGCCTTTGTCGACCAAGAAAAGGCATCTAATAGAGTAGATAGAAACAAGCTGTGGGAAATCCTTAAACAATATATTGAACTGGAGATCGGGAATTTAGACCTTGAGTCAGAGACCTGAGAAACTAGGGATTGAACTGGAGATCGGGAATTTAGACGTTGAGTCAGAGACCTGAGAAACTAGGGATTGAACTGGAGAACGGGAATTTAGACGTTGAGTCAGAGACCTGAGAAACTAGGGATTGAACTGGAGAACGGGAATTTAGACGTTGAGTCAGAGACCTGAGAAACTAGGGATTGAACTGGAGATCGGGAATTTAGACGTTGAGTCAGAGACCTGAGAAACTAGGGATTGAACTGGAGATCGGGAATTTAGACGTTGAGTCAGAGACCTGAGAAACTAGGGATTAACTGGAGATTGAAATCAATCCGGGGAGCCGCGGCTATGATGTCAGGGTGTCTGCCTGAGTCGGACACACTGACCTCTGAAGTGCTGGACTAGATGTGCCCCGCTCCATCGAACAATAAACTCAGAAGAATAAGACTGCGAAGACGTCTTTCTGAAACTAGAAGTTGACACAGAAAGCTGTGGAGTTAGCCAGCGCTTTCAGCTGTGTAGTACCCTTGATTGGATGGAAGCAGGAGGCAGGGGAAAACCACCCATAATATAGTCACCAGGGTTCTGTGATAGTGCTGTGGTTTGCCTGCTTGGTGGTTATGTTTTCGAAGTCCCTTAGAGCCGATGTTTCCCCCGGTGGTCTGCACCTCCAGTCTAAAAATCGGTACCAGAAAATTCGCTGGGAAGCAAACGCGGCCGGTTTTTAAATTATCACATCTACAACTTCGTGGCTTAGAGGTTATGACTTTTCTTCGTAATCTCGTATACTCTCGTCGGTAACGTGATGACGGTTCAAATCAGCAGTGGTTCGAATCGCATCGGTAACTTACGGGGTATGTGAGCCGGCCGCTCAGAAAGCAATGGCAAACTACTGAGCGTAATCTTGCCAAGAGATCAACATACAGCTGAAAGATGCTGGTGTTGACAGCTAAGTCCTGTAAAGGATATGCTAAAAAAAAAAAAAAACCCCCATCTAGTTTCGGTTGTTCTGTAAAATATGTGAGTAGCACTGTATTCGCACCACGCCTGTAAGCGTGTTAAGGGACTCACTACTTTACTTACTTGTATAAAGACACCAACCTAATTTAAGCGAAGTTGGGGGGGGGGGGGGAGACATCACCACCACGCCTGTAAGCGTGTTAAGGGACTCACTACTTTACTTACTTGTATAAAGACACCAACCTAATTTAAGCGAAGTTGGGGGGGGGGGGGGGGACATCACCACCACGCCTGTAAGCGTGTTAAGGGACTCACTACTTTACTTACTTGTATAAAGACACTAACCTAATTTAAGCGAAGTTGGGGTATACAGACACCAACCTAATTTAAGTGAAGTTGGGGGTAGCTAAACAACATCACCACAATGTCGACACGCTGTGCTTTAGGTGTGTATCGGTGTGACATTTCAGCGTTGGGGGATAGTCTTCGCGTGACTCACTTGCTATTCTTAAGATTTGTCACGGCCGTTTATGGTCTTTGTTCAGACGCCATTACAGTGTAATTGATGTCCTGTGAACTTCCTGAGGGGGGAACATTCTTGCTGTCCGCTTATGTTGAAGAGGTGAAGGTGGTTTGTCTGTGTGTGTGTAGTATAGTCATCATTTGTAGTATTTCATCTCTTCGTGCGAACTATATTCTCTCTTTTATATTCATGTGCAACTACATTCTCTCTATGTATGTAGTACCTTCTCTTTATTTATGTCGTACATTCTCTTTGTGTATGTAGTATCTTCTCTGTGTGTACGCATTACCTTCTCTGTATATATTCTCCGCATATAGAACTTTCTATTCCCGTTGATGTAATTGGAGCAGAAAACAAAACCTGGTCGACAGAAGCGTCATCTCCAGCGAACCATAAGCAACAAAAAAACTGACAGAATACCACTTGTCACACTCCAGTGGAAATGTGATGGGAGGCAGCAGTTGAAGAGGTGGGATCCAAGCCAACACTGTGCAGTAAACAGAAGCATTCTTGTAGGTGTTGTGAATACTTCTAAAGCATACCGTTGTTGATACGGCAGTGGTCTCTAATTAATTTCCCTACTACCATGAATAACATTTGGTGGAACTGCGGCAAAGCTCTGAAAAAGTCAACAATATAAAATGACACAAAATAATGCAACTTTACATAACAGAATTACGACACTTACAGGACGTTGCGACGATTAACTTTCATCAGCAAACAAACACATTTACAAAACACAACATATAGTCACGGAGACCTCCCGTGACTACATTAAAACGTGACGACAGGACGAGAAGAATAAAAAGATGAAAAAATGATAGCAATGAAGAGAAAATGAAAATTGGGAAAAAATGTTCCTACTTACCTCAGAATTCCGAGCTGTATATAGCCCCGAATATCACCTTTGTCTTCTTTTATACCCAACCGAGGGAGTCCCACTTCCATGAACGCAAACAATACATGTGTGTTTATTTATTTATAAACTGTCCTAGTAGAGACTCACGTGTACATCATTAGAACCGATCAATCCGTTCTCTTCTTCAAATATTCCTGAATATACTAGTCGCATCACTGCAGTCAGGTATGTTTGTTATTTGACCTATACTGGTTTTATATAAAATTATGAGACCATTGGTGTTATCTCAATGGTTAGATACGAGTTCTGTCCGTATTCCATATTTGTGGATTCATGGGTATGATAGACCTGGCTAATTAAGACGCCGTCCAGGATTTTCATTTGTTTCTGTACGCCTGAGGTATTCTTGTTATTTTCCATAGAAAACACATTTCTAATGCCGTTATATTTTCTCGGCTTGTTTGAGTATTATCCATGTTGCACATGCATGCAACACAACAGTAAAAGTTCTATGTAGCATTTCAACACTATTTTTCTCTCAACAGTTCATCGCTCTTTTATTGGTGGTTACTGGAGGAGGGGGAGGAGGAGGATGAGAAGAAGAAGAGGAAGAAGAAGAAGAATTGCTGCCATAAGGACATTGTTTTCACTCTGATATCGTGCTATTGACAGGTCACTTGTGAAATGGATAGTTCAGTCGTAATATATAATAACTCATTCGTGAAATAGACAGGTTATTAGTGGAATAGATCAGTTGTGAACCAGCAGCAGCTGCTGTTTACTCTTAATTAACAAGATAAATAAGTAAACATGTATTGAATGACACGCATAGAAGACACCAGAAATAAGAAAACACGAAAGCTACAAACAAATTAGGATTCGAATCTATCATCTGCAGGCGGATCAGCGCCATCACTGATAGAGCACGTGTAGTTGGACGATCGACCAACCAGATTCGTTTATTAAAACTGAATCATTTAATGCTATTTATTTTCTAGTGTGACAGCAGATAATGGACATTAGTCGTCATTTAGCAAGTTCTACCGCGATCCTTTCTTCTAATTAGGTCATTGGATTTGTCAACTGTCAGCGAAATAGTACTAACCTATTTTGATTTGAGTTTTTCTCACTTTGCGTGGTCTATATTTATCTGCTGACGTGCCAGTTTCTGTGGATTTTCCGATCAGAAAGCTGTCAACAACATAATAGATACCCGGCACCAAGGAATGGAGGTTGTTTTTATGTTCTCTCGCTTTGAACTCAAGCGTAGTCCACCCACGTGCTACAGCTACTAGTGACTGGACTGATCTTAGCGTGAGGATTAGCTTTCTCTATACCAGTGTCCCTTGTCTTACGGCGACTCTACTCCGACTTCTGAGGTTTATTTTTTAAATGTTGCATATCCCTTACAGGATTTTGCAGTCAACACCAGCATTTTTCAGCTGCTGTTATGTACTAGGCAAGATTACGCTCATTAGTTTGCCATTGCTTTCTGAGCGACCGGCTCACATACCCCCGTAAGTTACCAGCGCGGCGCGAACCACTGCCGATTTTCGCACAGCTGAGTTACTAACGAGAATATACGGGATTACGGAGAAAGACGTTAACCCCTACGGCATGGCTAGCGGCTCTGAGGTGTAGGTTGTTTTAAAAATAAAGGAAGCGACAAACAGCAGGATCCGAGGGATGATAACTTGGTTTTCGCTTTTGGACCACCATCACATCTCCACTGCTTCCAGTTTCCCGCCTTACCTCCCCCCCCCCCCCCCCCCTTTCATGTACCACTTCCACTCGTTTACCTGGGATCTTCACTGAGCTGTTACCTTCCCCTACCCCGGTCCCCATGACCCACAGACTCCCACGGCTGTCTATATGAAAGTAGCAAGGTTCAATTCAGATTAGCGCCAGCCTGGGATTCTGAGATAAGTAGCAAACATTTTTTTGGGTAAATTTTCACCTTCTCTTCATTGTTCTCATTTTTTTTTTTTCAATCTTTTTATTCTTCTAATCCCGCTCTTGTGCCTTAATGTAGTCATTGGAGGATCTTTTCCGTTATTGTATGTTGTGTTTTGTGTATGCATGTGTGTTCTGATAAAGGCTGGTCGTCTCAGCGTCCTTGATCGTAATTCTGTTCTGTTAAGCTGCATTACTTTTGTGTTATTTTATATTGTTTACATTTCCACAGCTTTACCGCGGTCCCACTAATCTTACGCCATGTTAGAAAGCCATGTTAGAAAGCCACTGTATCTGTCTCAGTGAACTCAGCGAAAGACCTAAATGGGTGCGTTTCTGGTACTGCTATAGAGAACCTGCACATAAGGGTATGGGACGGTCATAGGTAACCATGTATGAAATGGCCATAGGTAGCCACATACGGAATGGCTGGGATTATCGAAAGCCCTGCTACCTAATGATGAGAGGCAGTAGGATGCCATCATCAGACTATCCCAATGCCATTCTTTATGGCTTAATAACCCGATGATTTCGATGATGGTTCCGACCGACAGCGAGGATAAAATACATGTCATTGACTGACACAGACAAGCTGTTTATGTATTACTGCGGCACTCGTAGCTCTAGTCCTTGTCTCCACCTCAGTAAAAAGAACAAAAAAAAAAAACCTGACAGTCAAAGGATTGTTAAGGGGCGAGGGGAAATTCCTCTAGTCATTGTTATTGTTGCATACACGAGCTTATTATTGTTACGTGATTTAAGCAGAAGGCACTAGTTAGCAGCCAACGAGAGTATCACGTATACATCGTTGTTTCATGGCTGTAAGCTTGTAATAGTCAACGACTTGTAATGCATTAGATAATGAATGCCACGTGGACATTCCATTCCACTATTACCCCTACCCCGTTCAACCTCAGAAGAGAAGTTATATTAGGGTCTATCCCTGGCTAAGATTAATATTCCTATGGCCGAGTCAGCCACAAATAGGATATTCATTTGAAGGTGATTGTTGTCGCTTTCACATTTCTTTCCACTCGCTGATATCGTGAAATAGACAAATCAGTCGTGAAAATAGATCAGCCGTGAAAACAGATCAGCCGAAAAATATAGGAGCTAGTCCGTGAAATAGATAGGCAATTCGTGAAATAGGCAGTTCGTGAAATAGATAAGTCATTAGTGAGATAGACAGGCCATTAGTTAAATAGGTAAATGACTAGGTCATGCACAAAGTTACATATATTCCTTTTAACTTAAAATTAACTTTTCTGTAGGGGAGGAGTGGCTATAGGATTACGACGCCTGCCCCTACCTGGTGCAAACCTGGTTCGATTCACAATGTGGACCGTGAGTATTTCAAATAAGAAAAGTATGACATAATCTCTCCGGAATGAGGTAATGGACCGAACGTACAGCTGTCTCGAATAAGGATGAAAACCCGGAGAACTCGTGTGCGCGTGGCACAGTGCCCCAGCAGGAAGAAATTAAACAGTGTAGGTCGAAAAGCCGATGTCAAGGCAAGGTTTCAAAATGTTCAAACTCACCCATCATCATTATCATGTGCCATGCCGGTAAGCGTGGGCGGTCATGTCTCGCCATCTCACTCGATCACCAGAGTCGTGGATCAGCTCAGTGTTCTTGTCTCGACCATGCCACGTGGTCAAGCCATCCAGGTACTTACTTCTCTGCCTCCCTCTTGTTCTTTTCCCCTCAATCTTGTCAGTTGTCATCAAGTTTTCCAATGTATTTCTTCTCATAACGTGACTAAAAATGTTGACACACCCATACATGCATATTTATTGCCTGTGTGACTCTTGTTTACACACAGTTGGATCACCGCCGGTGCTGGGGTTTTCGTTCACTGTGATGAGTGTCTCATTGTGTGATCTATAGGAAGGGCGGAGACTTAGCAAAAGATATCAGTGTGCGATGAAAGTGATCCCTGACCCACAAACGTAACTTTTCTGGTGGCGATTGGGGGTTCATTTCTGGGTCTTTTAAGGCTCGTTTCTGTAAATAACGCGTCGCTTCTCAGTCTCGTGTAGCTGGACTTGAATTAACACACACACACATATATATATATATATATATATATATATATATATATATATATATATATACACACACGTGTTCTTAAACATCCGGTGTGCTGATGCCGAGGTAAGCGGTTCAACCACTACACCGGACAGCTGGACTAAAATGTTGACCTGTCGTCCTTGACTTGGGGGAATAAATTACAAGTACCTCTGAAATTGGAGTGGGTTCGCCTAATGCGATGGACACTGTTAATATTAATAGGGAAAGCAAATCCACGCAATATTCAGTCCATCACTACTATGAATAGTGTGTATGAACTACGCTTGAGTTAAAGACGAGCGAGCGCAATATATATATATATATATATATATATATATATATATATATATATATATATATATATATATATATATATATCTTCTTCTTCAGCGTTCCGAGCCATTGAGGTTCTTTGCTGCAGGTACATATATATATATATATATATATATATATATATATATATATATATATATATATATATATATATATATATATATATATATAGAGAGAGAGAGAGAGAGAGAGAGAGCGAGAGAGAGAGAGAGAGAGAGAGAGAGAGAGAGAGTTGTTATTGTTTCCTTTCCTTCGACCTTCTGTTCCCATCAATACCAACTGAGATAGGTACGTGTCTTGAGGGAGTTGTTAGCTGTCAAGAACTATAGCCCATTGTTGAGTCCCCTATTCAAGGTGCCGGGCCGGTCATTTGTGTTCGTGACAAAGCCAGCAATGGGTACATTTGTGGGGCAGGGTGAATACCTCAGGCAGAGTGGAGCCATGTAGTATCTGTTACATAATATTATCCACATGTACTTCAATCGGGATCTGGTTCACACGGGACATCTGACGGCTGTTTAAATACAACATGTCTACTGGATGGAGTTGTTTGGGGCTCTGTTTTTGGTTTCCCTTGATGGTCATTGTTGATTGTCGCAATGCTGACGACAATCGTTTTAAGTATTTGCAGGTCTGGCACGCATTTTGAATTGTTAGGATTGTTTTTTTTTTTTTTAAGCCTATAGACTGGCACTCTCTCGCGGTTCATGCTTCACCTAGACACCACAAGGTAGAAGAGGGACATGATGAGATGAAAGAATGTTTGCAGAACAGCATTACAGCAATTAACGTTCACTGGGAAAATGGGTGGAGGCTTCCGTGACGAATAGCTTGCGCTCTCAAGGTCGTGGGTTCGTTTCTGGACTGCGTTGTTCATACCACGAGTGCAGTGTTTCGGGAGACTCCTGGGGGTCATCGCTGGAGATACGTAGTTCGTGTTCTGAGCAATGCTCTCGGTCCGGAGACTCCTAGGGGGTCATTGCTGGAAATATGGAGTTCGTGCTCTGTGCTATGATCTCGGTCCGGAGACTCCTGGGGGTCATCGCTGGAGCTATGGAGTTCGTGTTCTTTTCGATGCTCTCGCTCCAGAGATTCCTGGGGGTCATCGCTGGAGCAATGGGATTCGTGCTTTGTGCGATGCTCTCGTCAAGCTGATAACCTTTCTGCGGAGAGAAACCAAACAAGATGAGATAAAACCCGATGCAGCGAAGTCGACCCTCCCGGCTTTAGTAGTGTAAAGTAACATTCACAATGTCCACTGATTTATTGATAAATAAGGAGCTCTGTTCTTTGGTCGTGTAATGAGGAGAAAGACATTGAAAGATAACGTGACGGCTAGAGGACGAGATGGAAGAGACCAATAGATAGGCAAACCGACAATAATGCTGGGTGGCTTAAGATGGTGGGATGAAGGAATATCGTCAGTAGAATTGATCCCGAACACCAAAGACTGATATCTGTGAGATCGTTGAAAAGGGCATCCTTACCAAAGGTACTACGAATGTCTGACATCCCAAACACCTCAAGTATAGCCGAAGAACAGAACTCAAGTCCCATGACATGTAATGCCTTAACCTCTTGACAAAAACCTGCCGGGCAAGCCCTCCTTGATCATTATCATCATCATAATCATCATCATCATCATCAGTATGTGCCCTAATAAAGGTGTTGACAAGATCGAGAGGAAGAGAACAAGGGGAAGGCAGATAAGTAAATACCTGAATGGCTTGGCCACGTGACATGGTCGAGATAAAAATACTGAGCTGATTCACTACTCTGGTGATCGAGTGAGGTGGTGAAACATGACCGCCCACGCTTATCGGTAATGCACATGATGATGGTGATAGTTCTGGACGGACTTCCAAGTTGTTGCAGGCCTTGTTTTTATGCTGTCGACAGCCATAGTTCGACATCGAGATACTTCCGGTTCCAAGCATGGCGGATAAGCATTCGAACGGTTAAGCCTCTGGAGTGTTTATGCTTTTGGCTAAAGTTTGCAGTCGCATTTTCCTCATGTTGGACTGGTAGTGCATGGTTCCGTCACCCTGCTACTGAATTGAGTGCGTAGTGCGACACTATAAGCTGTGAATGTCGTGTGGAATATTTTTACATTAGTCCGCGGTTGTTGTAGCGTGAACTGCATGTTCGGAACGATGGCGGTCGGCCTGTCGCTTGGAATTGACTGGAATGCCTTTTCGGTTCATGAGTGCATTTTTCTCGGAGACTCCTGGGGGTCATCGCTGGAGCTACGGTATTCGTGCTTTGTGCGATGTTTTCGGCCGTCTGCCGAAAGGAACCGAACCATATGGGATAAATCCCGGGGCAGTGAAGTCGATCCTCTCGACTTTTAATGCAGTAATATGTGGCTGCTGGTTTTCTAGTGACTGTCGCTTCCTTCGACGATGAACTCTATTTGCCGTGGATGACTTTTGTGTTGGCATTCTGACGGCGCCTTTATGCACAGTGTACCCGTGTGGGCTGTTGGCTTGTCGAAACTCCTGTCTATTAACTATTACACTTTTCACACAGGGTAGTTAGTGTGATATGAACTGGCAGAGGCATAGAGCATAATGGGGACGACCTGTTTCCGTGAAGTTGCAACCTCGACTAACTA
Source organism: Cepaea hortensis (assembly GCA_963921405.1). Taxonomy (NCBI): domain Eukaryota; kingdom Metazoa; phylum Mollusca; class Gastropoda; order Stylommatophora; family Helicidae; genus Cepaea; species Cepaea hortensis. The sequence goes on along the minus strand of OY992886.1, from coordinate 14,575,455 downwards.
ACTAACTAGTCCGACATCCTGTTGTTAATGCCAGTACTTAAAGCGTATCACACACTCCTGCGGGGCTCGCATTCCTGTATGGTGGTTAGTGAGAACCGCCCCAGTCCGTATTTATATATTTCACTGGTATTCTACGTCACATGATTGACACAGTGCTGGTCTAGGGTTGTAACGTTACGTCCTTGTCTTGGCCATGTCACGTGGGAACCCCATGCCTTGTCTCTCAAGTGGAGGGTGGAGTGGGAGGGGATGGTGAGAGGGGCGGGGCGTAGAAAGCAGTAGCGACCACCTCTAATTTCAAAGGCGCTGGTTCGAAATTCGCGGAGAACAATGTTTTCAGAACACATATTTGCACACTTCTCTCTCTCTCTCTCTCTCTCTCTCTCTCTCTCTCTCTCTCTCACTTACGCATACACGAGAGAGAGAGAGAGAGAGAGAGAGAGAGAGAGAGAGAGAGAGAGAGAGTTTCTTTAACTCTAAAATTTCCAGTGTGCTGATGGCAGTGTAGGGAGTTCAGCCCCTACACTTGCCAGTTGGACGTAAAAATAACTTCTCGTTGAGAAAGCACTGGCAAACTACTGAACCTAAACTTGCTCAGACAAACAACCCGGGTTTGATCGCAACGTACTTTTGAGGTCATGCAATGTATACACACAGGCACACAGAATACATATATAGCACTGTTTTCTGTAAGCACACACACACACACACATACACACAGAGGCACACATAATCCTCTAAACTGTTGCAAGGTGTCCAGCGAGCATGCAGCGTTTGCAACAACATTGAATATCTCACTAGGGATTACATACAGAGAGAGAGAGAGAGAGAGAGAGAGAGATAGAGAGAGAGAGAGAGTAGGGTAGAGGGAGGGAGAGATGGAGGGGAGGGAGAGATAGAAAAGGGGAAGATAGAGGGGGTAGGGGAGAGGGATGGAGAGATGGAGGAGAGGGAGAGATAGAAAAGGGGAAGATAGAGGGGGTAGGGAAGAGGGAGGGAGAGATGGAGGGTAGGAAGGGGGAGGGAGAGATAGAAAAGGGAAAGATAGAGAGGGAGGTAGGAGAGAACGAATGAAGGGATAAACTTTAATTTCAAAGAGTTAAAAGAATTCGGCACGCAGGCCGTCTATCATTCTGTCCTTCTATCACTCACTTTTATACATTATTTCATTCACACATCATTCAAGGCTAACTGAGAACAGCAACAATATAAAAGATATGGATTATAAAGGCATGGGGAAAATAATAAAAAATCAATACTACACGACTTAGTAATATTAATGAATGGTATGGCACTTGTTATTAGCGAGAGAGAGAGAGAGAGAGAGAGAGAGGATAGAAAAGGAAGAGATAGGGAGAAGAGAGAGAGAGAGGAAGGGAGAGTAAACATATGAATAGTACTGTTTCCAGCATAACTAACCCCCCCCCCCCCCCCCATCTCCAACTCCCCATACCGGTACTAGGGGCCCAGTCAACAGGCTTCTGTTGCAACTGCTACTGCTCCTATTTCAACCACCACCACTGCCACAACCACCACAATAACAACTTCTACAACAACAACAACAATAACAGCAGCAACAATTGCTATTAATGCTGCTACTACCACTAGGACTGTCACTGCTGCTACTACTATTGAAATAATTTAATACGATGGTCATCAATAGATTATGTCGCCTTCATAGCAATATTAACGCTTTCAGCCGTTGTACTCCTTGTCCTCATATCACCAGTGAAGTGAGAACATGTCAAAACATGCTACTACAAAATAATAAATAGTTCTTAATAAAACATGATTCTACAACTCGCCCCTGTACGACTCCTCGTCACATAAAAGTTATACAGATAATTTCCGGACACCCCGAATAATAATCTAGTTACCGCACGGTGAAAAGACCAGCTCTCTCAGTGGAGACGAGGTGGAACTGTGAACACAGAATTCGTTGTACAACATTCATTGACTTTGTACACACCTGAGGCCGCTAGCGTGGGAAGTGGGCTAAGTTCGCACTCTTGGATCTAACTGCACGTTCGATCGCCAGGCTGTGTCTACTGCTATTGTGCTGCCAAGGGCCTCTGCTACCTCCCCACTGTACTTTGCTACCTCCCCACGGTTCTCTACTACTTCTAAATGGTAATTTGCTAACTCCCCACGGTAATTCCCCCCCCCCCCCTCTCCACGGTTCTTTTTTACACCCCCACGATACTTTACTACCCCTCCACGTACTCTGCTACCTCCCCACGTTTTTTGCGCCCCCAGTACTTTGCTACCTCCCCACAATACTTTGCTATCTCCTTAAGGTACACTGCTACCTCCACGCGGTACTTTGCTACCTCCCCGCGGTACTTTGCTACCTCCCCACGGTACTTTGCTACCTATCCACGGTTCTCTATTACGTCCCCACGTACTCTTCTACCTCCCCATGATACTTTGCTATCTCCCCATGTACTCTACTACCTCCCCACGGTACTCTGCTACCTCCCCGTGGTACTCGCTACCTCCCCGTGGTACTCTGCTACTTCCTCACGCTACTCTGCTACCCCCGCACGCTACTCTACCTCCCCACACGCTACTCTGCTACCTCCCCACACGCTACTCTGCTACCTCCCCACGCTACTCTGCTACCTCCCCACACGCTACTCTACCTCCCCACACGCTACTCTACCTCCCCATGGTACTCTGCTACCTCCCCGTGGTACTCGCTACTTCCCCGTGGTACTCGCTACTTCCCCGTGGTACTCTGCTACTTCCTCACGCTACTCTGCTACCCCCGCACGCTACTCTGCTACCTCCCCACACGCTACTCTGCTACCTCCCCACATGCTACGCTTCTACCTCCCCACATGCTACGCTTCTACCTCCCCACGCTACTCTGCTACCTCCCCACGGGTCTGTGCTACCTCGGAACCTTAGTTACTTGTGTATTCTGTAATATCAGCCCCTGGATTGAAAGGCTGACTTTTATGGATGTGATCTGTCACTGCGATTCACCGAGTCGAAAATTAATACCCCCAGTGATCTGTGTTACGTGTTTACCTGTAGGTTAGGTCGCCAGGTGAGATGGCTGCTGCAAGATCGGTGGCTCGAAGATTCATTTGGGCTATTTATAATCATGCACCGTAATGGATGTCGCTTGGGGGCGAGGGAGCGATGTTCGATTATAATCCGCTATAGCGTGTTGGTGTGATTTCACGTCATCAAATGTGTCCAAATATGATAATGTCATAAGGCATTTCTGGTCACCGAAAGAAGGAACATTTCCTGAAGCCACAAACGAAGCGACTACTGGCAAAGGCGACGACAATCCGCTGCAAACAAGATCACAAGATCATCATAGTTGAAAAAACCAACATGCGACAGACGATCAGATGGGTGATCAAGCGTGTCCAAGTGGAGCTGACAGGCGACCAGATATTGAAACGGCTGTAGCAGGAGAATCCTCACATTCGAGTCATAAAGTTATACTTCACCTCGACACTGCAAGGTACAAGAGGAACATGATGAGATGACGAGAGACACAGCCGCTTCAGCGTAACCTGTTTTCAAATATGTTTAGGGAGATTTATAATAATCACTAGGGATTATAATGCACACAATTAAAACATGACATCCTTTATATCCCACGATACAATTTGGGTACATCCTTAAGTATAATTCTATTCTCATTGAAGTGACTCGCACGCCTCGCTTTATTTTCCATTTTCCCATGCTGTTGTTTGATCGCGGACCCCAGTTTGTTACATTGTTCGTTAAGCTGTGCCGAAGAGATAATTCAGGAATACAAAGTGTATTAGCTTTCATATTGTTACTGATTATTGATAACAGAAGTAACCAGCTTAAGAATTGGGCTCGTAGGCCCGTTTTACATGCTCCCTTGCACTCGTTGTTCACATATATGTTACACATATCTAAAACCATGCATGATTAATCCATTTGATAGCGAAGACAATAATATGAACGTTGCATTACTTGTGATAGGTTGCATAATATATGAGAAACTTAGCTTAATATATAATTCATACATATATGCACTATACATGGATGTGCGCGCCGCGCGCACACACAATACCTCTCTACGTATCTTTCTACTGACATAGTATATGCCTGCCAACCTACCTACTTACCAACCTATTGTCATAATACATGCCTACCTATCTACTTAATTAATTCCGTGCCTGCTCGACTCTCTACCTACCGACCTACCTACCTATCTACCTACCGATCTACCTACGGCCGACCTCTCTCCCTCCCTTCCTCCTTTTTGAAAGGAATATGTTGATGGGTGAGGATGTGTGTATGGGTGGGGGTGTGTGTGTGTGTGTGTGTGTGTGTGTGTGTGTGTGTGTATGTGTGTGTGTGTGTGTATGGGTGGTGAGATGTGTAGTTAAGGGATGTGTGATTGGGGATTGGAGATCGAGGGGGGGGGGGTGGTTGGCGAGGGGGGGGGTGGTTGGCGAGGGGGGGGGTGGTTGGCGAGGGGGTGGGTGGAGGGTGTATGTAGGTTGGGGGTGGGAGGGGGTGCGGGATGTGTGGGTGGGGGAGATTGTGCTGGTGGGTGATATGTGTGTAAGTGGGGGATGTGTGGGTGGGTGCGGGGTTTGTGTGTGGGTAAGTGCAGGATATGTGAGTTGGCGGGAATGTGTGTGTGTGGGTGTTGGATATGTGGTTGGGGGATGTGTGTTTGGCTGAGTGGTTGGGGGTGTGTGGGTGGGTGGTGGAGGATATGTGGGTGGGTGAGTGATGATGGTAGGTTATGGGATGGGTGGAGGATGTGTGCGTGTGGGTGGGAAGATGTGTGAAGGTGGTGGGGATGTGTGGGTGGGTATGAATGGGTGGTTTCATGCATGTGTGCCTGGGTTTGTGTGTGGGTGGGTGGGGGGTGTGTGGTGGGGGGGGGAGATGTGAGTGTGGGTGCGGACATGGTGTATGTGTGTGGGATGTGTGGGTTGGGGGATGGATGGAGGGGGTCATGTATGTGCCTGTGGGTATGTGTGTGGTTGGGTGGTGGATGTGTGTGTGGGAGACACGCGGATGTATAGGGGATGGGTGGGTGGGTGGGGGATTTGTCTCATAACATGGTAGCATGCATTGTTTATGCTTACAACATTCAGTTGACAATGTTTTTTTTCCTATGTGAATGCACAATGCACTGATGAACGAAAGATGAGTGATTGGAAGGGCCGAATGTAAGACGGGCCTGCGTGCCCAATTTGTTACCCTTCGAAAATAAAGTTTGTTCTTCGTTCGTTCGTTCGTTCCCTCCCTGCCTACCTACCTGCCTACCTAATGATAATACTCTGTGGTAGAGGAGGAGCGAGATGGTGAGAGAGGACACTTGACTGACCTGACTGTTAGGCAGGACGTTTCTCGCCAGTTATGCAGTAGTTAATATCTTGAGTGTATTAAGTGATTTCTGTGGATTCATCATCATCATCCATCATCATCATCATCATCCTCGTTATCATCATCATCCTCGTTATCATCACCACATCGTCGTCTCGTCATCATCACTGTCGCGTAACGTATTCTACTAGGATGGAATTGGATCAAAGTAGATACTAAATAGACTTCTACAAATAGAGAATCTAACCACTGCTGAAGAAGCGATCAAATGGCTCGCAATTCTAGAAGAATGATTATCAAAGTCCCAGAATGGATCACTACTTCTAAACAGTGCCAGGCGGAAAGTTATGACGACGAACTGTGCTAACAAACGAAGACAGTATGTCAAGAGATTCCTGCTAACGTGCCTGGATGAAAAAAATGAGCCCCCACTGCCTAATGTATTCTCACACAACAGGAGATAAGACAGAATGATACGTATAGATGTAGTCCTTTCACTCGTCACACAATCTGATGATGCTAATTCTATAATGACAGACGCAGTTGTTAAAAGTACAAATATAACATAACGTTTAATCCTAAAGAACACTACGTGAGCCCCACTGGGAACTCACTGACACATAAGAGATACGCAGATCCCTGAAATCTTGACCAGATACTGTTCAGCTAGAGGATATAATCATAGATTCTTAGCCAATAGCGGACAAATTAGGATTGCTGTGCAGTGGCAAACGGGTGGGTAGCCACTCATCTGATAATTCTTAGCCTCCTGGATGGTAAGCTGGCAGTGCTGACTGGATCGTGGTATGGACTCCACTCTCTGCTGCATCAAGTGAGTGGTTCGTAGCTCAATCACCGGTCGTGACTACGGCTACAGATGATCAGGGTGCAGGCTCTGTGAATGACAGTGAGAAGGAGTGAATAATCCTTCAAGACAGCCTTGTAAATTCTTCTGGCCATGTCCTGCATGGCATCTTGTCTCATAAATTTTCATAGCATGTATTATTTAAATTTACAGGTTGATTCCTTATCTGAAATCTACAACAGCACACTGATCTCATGGAAACAGCATACAAATGATATCCTATTCTCTCTGCTGACATTTAGATCAAACATGTACAATCACAATGCTCTACTTCAAAGACCACATTCCAAATATATATTCTAAGTCATGATTACTCATGGAAACATGAACCACAATTCACATAATGACTTAACAGTACATATAGGATGACTTCAATGGACTGAAACTCAGACGCCACAACTCCGACATCACATATACATTAACAAACCATTACATCGATGAAACACCACACCTCATTTTTCAAGTATGGAAACACACAAACTACACTCCACACGATGAATTAACATCACATATTGATGAATTCCATAGAATGAAATGAAATCACACACAACAACTATAACTTCACGATGTACACGAGTGAACCATTAAAATCAATGAAACACCCCAAGTTCACTTAAAGAGTTATGAGTTGTACTACTAGCAAGTCTTCCTTATATTAATTAAAACATAATTATCTAGAAGATTTCTTAGCTAGGTTTAAGATTATTTTCACTATATACAAGAACAATATTAGGGTTGGAGAATTCCCCCAAGGTTTGAACTTTGTTAAGTGGGCCATATTGGACCACATGGTAGTAATCTGACTATGGGCCAGATAGAGATTAATAAAGAATAATTAATGGTAACTTATTCACTCTCTGAACTAATTCCTTCAACTAATAAGTATTTTATCTAGAGAAATCCGCTAGTTCCGAAGTTACGCACATAATTAATTTATCTTAACTCTAATCGTCTACTGACTAACTCAGGTGTCCTTCCGCAGGCAGATACCCGATTTCGAGAATCACGTAATGTAATTTATCCATGTTTTTAATGCCACATGTGACGAGCTTTTCGTTTTACCCTTGTCGGCAAGCCACATGGCACAAACATGGTCCTAATTCTAATATTAGTTAACTAACACTAGTTTTAATTAATAGTATCTATTATCGATCGGCATGGCCGGTAGATTTTGCCGGCATTTTGACACACAGAAAATTGTTTAACAAAATTATTATTAACTCACCCTGCAACTAGATTTTGACTGGCCTATCGGGAGTGGAGACTATCATTGGCTTTTCTATGTTTTAGAGGGTTTTTCGGCTTAACAAGAGCCAGCAATAAAATATGTTTAAACACAGACAGGTGTTCAATTTTAGCCAATTGACGTGATAGCTCCTGCTCCTTCCAGGTTGCTAGAAAAAATGGCAGATCTTAGGGTGCTACCGGAAGTTAACTTCTCATCCAGGAGAGTTCCCTTCCTGTGGCCAAATTATTTTTCATAGCCAAACCTGAATATAAATTCAGCCTGACTTGATTTCTTGGCTTGTAAACGAACTCTACCCTACATCTACTTCTAACTATAAGAAGAAATAGTATTTAACTCTCTCTATAGTTTTATGTATATAAATACACTAACCAAAGACGATTTTATCTAATATTTGAAAATATAGATAAAAATAAAAATTACTACAGGATACATAGAGGGGTTTACTGAGGGCTATCTCCATCTAGTAACAAAACGATCTGAGAGGTGGGCCAACCTGTCACAAATGCCCATCGTTCAAAAAAAGTTGGAGAAGCAACTTTTTCTCCAGCCCGAACTCTCATATAGTTTTGTCAGCCCTTACTCTGACGTTTATGGGTCATTTGGACAGGTCCCCCTCTTCATCAATAGCACAATGTCTATTCACAATTCTCCGCCTCTTCGTTTCTAAGACACCTTCTAAGAAACCTCCTCGCTTGATGTCGCTTCCATGGAAATCTTCTCTGGAGACTTTGCTTTCGTTGGTCGGGGTGTCCTTCGTCTGTCACTGATAAAGGTCCTACAATTCCAACATCTCTCCTTCGACCCAATTGGTCTTGATCCCTATACTTCATGCGCGTCGTCCTTACTTTCCCTTTAGATGTCTCTAAGTTGGGATCGTGTTCAGCCGCGTCATCTTCCTCACATCTGTCGGGGTTGTCTTCCCATCTGGATTGATCCCCTTTGGATCCATTATCAACCACTGCCAGAGTCATAATATGAACTGGTGGGTTCGTGTTGTTCTCAAAATGTCTTTTGAGTAAATTCACGTGGAAGACGGTAGTTTTCCCGCGAATAGAAACAGAGTACTTGTTGCTGGACACCTTCTCTTTAATGATGAATGGTCCTTGCCAAGCAATTTCTAACTTATTATCCCCTTTGGTTAATAAGACGAGCACTTTATCTCCTACCTCTAGAGACTGGTTTCTAATAGATTTATTATAGAAGGAAGCCTGTTGTTTTCTGGCACGACGGAGAGTGGAGTTAGCTAATTTCCATCCCGTGTGCAGTTTCTGTTTCAGTTCCTCTACATACTGTGAAGACTTGACGACACTCTCATCTGTTCCTTCATCAGTCCAGGTTCTCAAAAGAGCCTCCAGCGGTCCTTTAATTGGTCGTCCGAACAATAGTGTAGCAGGTGGAAGACCGGTGGCGACATGTGGTACTTCTCGATAAGCAAACATTGCTGCTGATAAGTACATGTCCCAACTATCTGGTTTCTCCTGGACTAACTTGTTCATGATCGATTTGAGAGTCCCCGTATATTTGACCACAAGTCGCTTATTCTCTGTGAGACTAAAACCTGTGTTGATATGGTGCATCCTGAAGATGTCGGAGATTTCTCCCCTTAACTTCTCATTCAATAATGACCCACTATCACTTACAATAAGAATAGGGAATCCTACTCTGGTAAATATTTCTAGGAGAGCCTCTGCTACCCTAGTTGCACTGATGGAGGGCAGTACAGTAGCTTCAGCCCACATTGTACCTGTATCTACTACAGTTAAAATATAAGTATTTTTCTTCTTAGAAGTGGGCAGTGGACCAATAATGTCTATAGCTACTCGCTCAAAAGGAATGTTCAAAACTAACCCTTCCCCTATGGAAACAGGAGTAGACCACTGCTTGGGGGAGCCATGTTGACACTCCGGACAAGACTGGACGTATCTTCGTATGTCAGCAGTCATTCCCGGCCAAAAATAATGACAAGAAATACGCTGGGTAGTAACTCCTACAGTCATATGTCCACTGAAGGATATGGTATGTCCCATATGCAATATCTGATTACGATATTGTTTCGGCACGACAAGTTGCCCGTGTTCGGTACCCATAGTTCCTGCCCTATGGTACAACAACTTGTCCTTTAAATAGAAATTTCCAGCTGCTGGAGGATTTCTACCGTTTGGCAGTTTGCCAAAACAAGATACTAAAGTCGGACATTCATTTTGTGCAGCCCTAATCTCCAGAGGTAGAGGGTTGATTGAGAGTATAGGTTCATGTGACTGTGCAACCTGACTCCGGGTCTCCACTGCTGCCATTATCATTGGTGATGAGGGTTCTCCTAAATATACATACTTACGACCAAGCATGAAAGGATATACCGGATCATCGATCACTGCAGCTGAAATGAGTCCAGTGACATACTTAGATGTCACAAGTACTTTGGCTATCTTAGCTATTATAGTTGGAGAGCTCCTGGTAGCCCCTTTGACTACAACTGTTTGTTTTGTTAACTGTGATGGTTTCACTAACTGCTTAGCTATTATTGCATCACACTGGAGTCCACTGTCATAGAGACATAGTACTGGACTACCGTTAACCAGAATAGTTTCAACCGTGGGTGGCCTAGTTCCATTACTTGAACATATGTTCTGTTGGGTACTTGCCCCCGTAATCATACACGCAGCATACTGGGTAGGGGGATTATTTCTGCACACGCTCGTGTGGTGATCATTACTTTTGCAGTTCTTGCAGTAAGGTTTACCCCATCCACTATTGTTCGCTGGTGGTTTTTGTTTTTGGAAACCAGGATTTTGGTGCGGACCCCCAGTGTGCCCTCTGGTGTCTTTACCATAAGAGTTGTTCTGCTGAAAACCCTTATTCTGTGTTGCAGGAGTATTTTGAGCAGTAGAAGAATTACAAGATTTAGTGGTAGCTACTTCGCCATGGGCAGTTAAATATCGTTCGGCTAGTGCGATAACCTCCTCTAGCCGAGCACCACCATTCTCTGCAATAAAGGTTTGTAGCTGTTTTGGAAGAACATCTTTAAATTGCTCAACAAGTATTAGTTCCGCCAGCCCGTCATAAGTAGCATCCAAATCACTCAGTTCTACCCACTTGTTAAAATAAGTGTGTAACCGTGAGGCGAACTGAGGAAATGATTCTCCTTGTGACCGTTTGGCGGTACGGAACTTCAACCTGTAGGCACTAGAAGTTAACTGATATCGTTTCAAGAGAGCATTTTTGAGTGTGACAAAGTCCTTCTCAAGACCTGGAGGGAGTTTTGCAAACACGTCATACGCTGGACCGCGAAGTGCTTGGGAGAGTTTAATATTAAATTTATCTTTAGGCAGATTGTAGGCTTCACACATTAACACAAATTTGTCAAGATATTCATCCATCTGATCCTCCTTCGGGTCGAAGTGGGCCAGTGGAAAACTCATTGATCCTGGAGTAATATGTGGTCCTGAGGAAATGTCTTGGCTGTCAGTTGGAGAGCTGGCACTGCTAAATCTGGAGGCATCAGGATTTTGTAGTTCTAATCTCCTCAGTTCTAACTCGTGCTGTCTTAACTGCTCAGCTAATTTCAACTCCTTGTCCAGTTCTGCTTGCTTCAACTGGTTGTCCAATTCAGCCTGTTTCAACTGGTTGTCCAATTCAGCCTGTTTCAACTGGTTGTCCAATTCAGCCTGTTTCAACTGGTTGTCCAATTCAGCTTGTCGCATCTTCTGTCTGGATTCAATTTCCGCCATCTGGATTTTTAATTTAATTCTTTCCTCTCGTTCGTCCTTCTCTTTGATGATGTCCCTTTGTTCTCGGCGCCATGTTCTTCCTTCTTCTATTACATATTTTTCCAACTCTGCACCCTCATAACCTAACAATGTTCCTTGTTCTCGCAGTTCCTCCTTAGTAGGTGGCTTTTCAGAAGACATGTTAGTTATGTAATAATATGATATCTGTTGATACACCTGGATAACTCACTCACTTAATCAAGAATGTGTTTGTCGCAAAGATTCACAAATATCTTCAATAACAAGCATAAAAAATGTTACACATTGACACAACACTTACCCGTTTGCCAGCAATTCACCTTTGCCCTAACTTATGTTATCCTATATTATAAGTATGTATATATTAACTAGTATGATTAGTAGCTATCTCTATTTAGTGACTGAAAGTTAGAACTATCTATGAAGTTGGATACTCGACTGAACCCAACAATCTATAGGATTGTCATCCCGGACCGAGCCACCAGTGTTGCGTAACGTATTCTACTAGGATGGAATTGGATCAAAGTAGATACTAAATAGACTTCTACAAATAGAGAATCTAACCACTGCTGAAGAAGCGATCAAATGGCTCGCAATTCTAGAAGAATGATTATCAAAGTCCCAGAATGGATCACTACTTCTAAACAGTGCCAGGCGGAAAGTTATGACGACGAACTGTGCTAACAAACGAAGACAGTATGTCAAGAGATTCCTGCTAACGTGCCTGGATGAAAAAAATGAGCCCCCACTGCCTAATGTATTCTCACACAACAGGAGATAAGACAGAATGATACGTATAGATGTAGTCCTTTCACTCGTCACACAATCTGATGATGCTAATTCTATAATGACAGACGCAGTTGTTAAAAGTACAAATATAACATAACGTTTAATCCTAAAGAACACTACGTGAGCCCCACTGGGAACTCACTGACACATAAGAGATACGCAGATCCCTGAAATCTTGACCAGATACTGTTCAGCTAGAGGATATAATCATAGATTCTTAGCCAATAGCGGACAAATTAGGATTGCTGTGCAGTGGCAAACGGGTGGGTAGCCACTCATCTGATAATTCTTAGCCTCCTGGATGGTAAGCTGGCAGTGCTGACTGGATCGTGGTATGGACTCCACTCTCTGCTGCATCAAGTGAGTGGTTCGTAGCTCAATCACCGGTCGTGACTACGGCTACAGATGATCAGGGTGCAGGCTCTGTGAATGACAGTGAGAAGGAGTGAATAATCCTTCAAGACAGCCTTGTAAATTCTTCTGGCCATGTCCTGCATGGCATCTTGTCTCATAAATTTTCATAGCATGTATTATTTAAATTTACAGGTTGATTCCTTATCTGAAATCTACAACAGCACACTGATCTCATGGAAACAGCATACAAATGATATCCTATTCTCTCTGCTGACATTTAGATCAAACATGTACAATCACAATGCTCTACTTCAAAGACCACATTCCAAATATATATTCTAAGTCATGATTACTCATGGAAACATGAACCACAATTCACATAATGACTTAACAGTACATATAGGATGACTTCAATGGACTGAAACTCAGACGCCACAACTCCGACATCACATATACATTAACAAACCATTACATCGATGAAACACCACACCTCATTTTTCAAGTATGGAAACACACAAACTACACTCCACACGATGAATTAACATCACATATTGATGAATTCCATAGAATGAAATGAAATCACACACAACAACTATAACTTCACGATGTACACGAGTGAACCATTAAAATCAATGAAACACCCCAAGTTCACTTAAAGAGTTATGAGTTGTACTACTAGCAAGTCTTCCTTATATTAATTAAAACATAATTATCTAGAAGATTTCTTAGCTAGGTTTAAGATTATTTTCACTATATACAAGAACAATATTAGGGTTGGAGAATTCCCCCAAGGTTTGAACTTTGTTAAGTGGGCCATATTGGACCACATGGTAGTAATCTGACTATGGGCCAGATAGAGATTAATAAAGAATAATTAATGGTAACTTATTCACTCTCTGAACTAATTCCTTCAACTAATAAGTATTTTATCTAGAGAAATCCGCTAGTTCCGAAGTTACGCACATAATTAATTTATCTTAACTCTAATCGTCTACTGACTAACTCAGGTGTCCTTCCGCAGGCAGATACCTGATTTCGAGAATCACGTAATGTAATTTATCCATGTTTTTAATGCCACATGTGACGAGCTTTTCGTTTTACCCTTGTCGGCAAGCCACATGGCACAAACATGGTCCTAATTCTAATATTAGTTAACTAACACTAGTTTTAATTAATAGTATCTATTATCGATCGGCATGGCCGGTAGATTTTGCCGGCATTTTGACACACAGAAAATTGTTTAACAAAATTATTATTAACTCACCCTGCAACTAGATTTTGACTGGCCTATCGGGAGTGGAGACTATCATTGGCTTTTCTATGTTTTAGAGGGTTTTTCGGCTTAACAAGAGCCAGCAATAAAATATGTTTAAACACAGACAGGTGTTCAATTTTAGCCAATTGACGTGATAGCTCCTGCTCCTTCCAGGTTGCTAGAAAAAATGGCAGATCTTAGGGTGCTACCGGAAGTTAACTTCTCATCCAGGAGAGTTCCCTTCCTGTGGCCAAATTATTTTTCATAGCCAAACCTGAATATAAATTCAGCCTGACTTGATTTCTTGGCTTGTAAACGAACTCTACCCTACATCTACTTCTAACTATAAGAAGAAATAGTATTTAACTCTCTCTATAGTTTTATGTATATAAATACACTAACCAAAGACGATTTTATCTAATATTTGAAAATATAGATAAAAATAAAAATTACTACAGGATACATAGAGGGGTTTACTGAGGGCTATCTCCATCTAGTAACAAAACGATCTGAGAGGTGGGCCAACCTGTCACAATCACCACATCGTCTCGTCATCATCACCACATCGTCGTCTCGTCATCATCACCACATCGTCGTCTCGCCATCATCACCACATCGTCGTCTCGTCATCATCTCCACATCGTCTCGTCATCATCTCCACATCGTCTCGTCATCATCACCACACCGTCGTCTCGTCATCATCTCCACATCGTCGTCTCGTCATCATCTTCACATCGTCGTGTGCTCTGCCAGCTGGTGGTAGGCCTTCACGCAACACCACACAGCTCGGTTCCTGGTGTTCTGGATCACATTCTATTGGTGATTTATCTCCATGCTATCATCACAGTTCCATCTACCGTCATTTCTCTCTACCTGGCTTTCCATCTTCTGTCTACAATATTTCTAGTCGTCAAGACGTTTTTCAAAGCGTCTCTTCTTCTATGCCGGTTCCGTTACGAAGGGGTTGCGAACGCAATTCGTAATTCCACACCCCGTGTTCGAAACACAGCTGCGGGCGATTTGAAAGCAGACCGATTTGCGTTGTTTTCCATACAGTGGTATATGAGTGCCGTCGTTCAGAAAGCAAAGGCAAACACTGAACGTAAACTTGCCCAGGAGTCACAAATAGTCAACAAAATACTGGAGTTGACTGCTAGTGCTTCGCTCTGTAAAGGATAACAACTAACTGTTCTTATGTAAAGTAGAGGTCGAAAACAAAACATTTCCCTGTAATCTGAGTTAACAAATGTTTTTATGCACTGTTTAGAACTTAACTTTAAGATGACTAAACCTCAGTTACATTCCACAGTACACGAATCATTCCAAAAACAAAAACTGTTTTCTTGTTTATCTCTACGGTGGCAAGTTGTCTCCTCTTGGCGGGAACAACTATCTTGTCGCCGGAAGCTGAGAGTTATCTGGTCCTGCGTTATCTAGGCCCTATTTAATTCGTCTTGTTGCGAATTTTCAAAATTGACCTTGTCTACCGTGTCGACCCAGCCAGAAATGTATACGAGGAAATGTCTTGGGAAGGGTTGCCGGCCGACTTGACGTTGACCTGGCGTGTCGATTGATCATCCATATGGCACCATATGCGCAGTACGTCATAAGGCGCCTAAAAGGGCCCTTTAATGTCTTCGTTAGTGTATACGCTACAGTGGTATGCCGGCTCTGGTGAATGGGTTACCGACGCATACCGCTTTCTAAACACAGCTGTGGGCTATTTAGCAGCAGACCGCCTTGCGTTGGTTTTCATGCAGTGGTATAAAAAAAAATAGTTGCATGTCCTTCACAGGACGTAGCAGGCAACCCCAGCATATTGGCTGTTTGTGATTCCTGGGCAAGTTTTACGTACATAAGTTTGCCATTGCTTTCTGAACGACCGGCACCTATACCCTTTTTAGAAAAAAAGCCCAGCACCGCTGTGTTTCGAACCCGGGTATACGGGATTACGTATCGCGTCCGTAACCCCTTCGGTCGTTCAGAAAGTAATGCGAAACTACTGAAAGTAAACTTGCCAAGAAATCACGAACAGTCAAAAAATGCTGGGGCTGACTGCAACGTCCTGTAAATGAGATGCAGCTATCTTAGTTGCAGTAAGCGTCCATGTTTCATTGGTAGCATTTAATTAATTAATTAATTCATTCATTCATTCATTCATTCATTCATTCACCCAGTCACTCACTCACGCACGCTCGCACTCAACTCCACTCACTCACTCATTCATTCATTCATTCATTCATTCATTCATTCATTCATTCATTCATTCATTCATTCATTCATTCATTCATTCGCTCGCATGTCCTTTACAGAACCTCGCTCCCATAACAACCTTCCGGAAAACCTCTCGATGTCCCGTGATGTCTCGATGTCAAGATGTCCCGCGCTCGATACAACCATCTGGAGATCACCCGCCACATCCTGCACCCATCTTCTCTTTGGCCTTCCTCTTCCTCTCTTCCCAGGCATATACCCCTCCATTATATTGGTAGCATAATGTCGGCTAAAAATGGCTCTAATACAGTAAGGTAGCAACATATTGTTTGCGGCTTCTGTGCTTAATGTTACTACTGGAATACATTGTTTTGTATTTCTGTTTACAATGTTCGTATGCTTCTTATTGTTGAATGTTACTTTCACCACTTGAGTAGGTCAAGTCTGAAGCTGCTGTACAGCAAGTTGTAGTGTTATCACGGGCTGTCTGATCGTGCGTCTCGGGTGCTACCTATCTTACAGATTCCAGCTTGCCGTATCTTATCAACACTGACGTTCCCCCCACCGTCATGGGCAAATATCAACATAACACGTGATTGAGGGGGGGGGGGGGGGGGGGGTTGACACGAAAGAAACATACACAATCTAATGTTTCGACAAAACTCGTTATCAAGAAAGAGAAGAAAAGCAGAAATCGGGGGGGGGGGGGGCGCTTTAACATGAACACTTTATTTATTTGATAGAGAGAGGTTGGGTTTTGAGTTTGTTTTTTCCCCCGTTTCTTGACCTGGCTAGTTACCTTGTACATGATTTTGTTTTCCCGGACTTAGATTGTTAGTAGTCGGCGTCATCAGCTGACATTCTTCTACTTCAGGATGTAATGGTTGAATAAATACTACAGACAGGCCTTTCAGAAAGTGAATGTAAGGATTGTTTCAGACGCGGGATGAGAAGTCGCGATGTCCGCCTCTGGCTCCAAGGAACCCTCTGAGAACTGTTCCAGGAACCATAGGTATCTGCTGATACACGCGTCTCCTGATCTCTTGGGTGGTGAGATTGGACATCTAACCTTCTCGGTTGAGGGCGAAAAACAGGAGGTCTCGTGTGTAAGTTATGTACGTTTAAAACTTTAGGCGGTTGGAAATCGTAAAGAGTAGGCGGTAAATCCGCCGCCCTGGCAACACTTCTAGGCAAAAATACCTACCCACGGGTGGATGGAGCATGTGACCTTGGATGGAATCTTGTCTGGAGGAAACAAACGTTGCACACATGCAATTCCAAGTCGGACACGCTGAATTGTGAGGTGCATAACTTGGTGTGACCGGTCTCCGTGGAGAATGAGTTGTGGACGCGATTCATAATCCCGTTTACCCGGGTTCGAAACACAGCGGTGCTGTCTTTTTTTTCGACAAAAAAGAGGTATAGGTGCCGGTCGTCCAGAAAGCAGTGGAAACTACTGAACGTAAAATTTTCCCAGGAATCAGGAGCATCAAAAATGCTGGGGTTGACTGCTATTTCATGTGAGTGACATGCAACTAATTTTGTGTGTGTGGTACACTTGGTGTGACTCACACCATCGAAAGAGGAACGAAGAAGAAGGAAGGAAGAAGAAGGAGAGGTTCTTTAATGACATCTGGATGTTGTCGTATAGAGACCCTTTATAAAATATGGATATGCAGATTGTTTCTGACGCAGTCCTGTATCCACAATTAACTGCTCCATGTTGTAGTCGAAGGGAGCGTCCTCCTTTCTTCGGTGACCGGTGGATGTGGTGGTTGAATGTTGTGCTTCTGTTTCAGATGCAGTCCTTGGTCTCGATGTTGAGGTCGAATAAAGAGTTCCCTTGCTTCAAACTCAGTGCAATCCTCGTGCCACTTTGTGTCCTTCTGTGATTGCTCCACGTTGTGGAATAGAGAGTTCTTGAGTGAGACTTTTGAGAATTTGAATGTGTGGATTGTTTCAGACGCAATCCTCGCTCCCACCGCGACTACTCGATGCTGTCTCGGCAGCGAACTTGTGGATGTCCACGAGTTCTTTTTCGTGGCTTTTAGCCACGATTCTCATGGTTGCGTTTTCTACAAATCTTCAGACATTATTAAACCATCTGAACGGAGACGACCCCTGAGTCTGCGACGGCTGGATGTCTAGACTGGTGTATTGTCTGTTATCGAACTTTACCGTTTCGTGCGACCACCATAACCCCTGCCAGGTATCATATGTCCGCCACTGGCCGGCCTATTTTAAGGCTGATTAACACTTGGGCGTTAATTTGGTGAACACTTATTGCGAACAGCTCTTGGTCCAGCCTCTGCAATCTAGCAAACATGAGTGCCACGTAGATCTCATGTCGTACCAGCTCCCCTGGACACAATTTATTGCCATGGTAATTGGCGAAACGGGAAGCGGATATCGCCCGCCCCTACAACAACACTAATGGCTGTCTGGGCCTGGGCAATGTGGGCGGAAAGGATGTTGTAGTTCATTGTTTCGCTGATTATGTGCTCTTGCTTGTGGCTAGGGAAAGGGAACGCAGTTTCACGATCCCGAAATTCTGGGTTCGAAGTATACCGCAGGCGATTTTGAAGCAGACAGGTTTGCGTTGATTTTCACAATGGTATGAGCGTCGACCGTTGAAAAAAGCAATAGCAAAATATTGAACGTAAACAGCCCAAAATTCTGGGGTTTATTGCGATGTCCTGTAGAAGGGCATGCAACTAATTAATTATGTGAAACAGTGCTAGGTAAGGGAAGCGGGTGAAGACAGAGACGGATATATATGGGAAGCTTGAACGGCTTGGCGACACATGATAATGATATGAGAAATACCAACTTCATGAAACTATTAGGTGATGGGAACTGGGGGTTGGGCCGTGATTGCCAATGTCTACTCAAGACCAGGCCCCGGAGAAGGAGGAGGAAGAAAAGAAGATGATGATGATAATGAAGAAGAAGAAGAAGAAGAAGAAGAAGAAGAACTACGATGACAACAAAGAAGAAGAACTACCACGACAACGAAGAAGAAGATGATGATGATGATAATACTAATAGCAGAATAGGTTCTGTGTTCAAACCCCGCCCGAAACCAACTAATTATGTCATTACACGGCTCCGTAGCCAAGCTAGTCACGGCTCCGTAGCCAAGCTAGTCTATGTAAACAGAGTGGCAGAACATTGTCTGGGAAGCCAAGTAGGCGGGCGTGATGTGTTTGTTTATTAATGTGTTTGTTTAACGTTGGCTCGCATACTATGAAGTCAAGAGTAGTCCATATAAGTGCATACTTCTAGTGCACTGGACTGATGTTTGCGTATGGATTAACTCTCCCTTTGGTTTAGTTTAGTTTAGTCGACGGATCAACATCACGGCACACGAGTGTAACTTATAAATGCCTCGTTCTGTTTCTAACTCAAGCCTGAGTCCGGAGAATCAGTGCACGAACCCCGTAGTACCGACGAGGATCCTGAAAAACGTTGGGTAGATTTTTAAATCGAAATTTTGGCTTGGCAGCGCCGTTAGGCTACTCCTTTTCGATTTCCAATTGTCAAGTGATTTTTTTCTACGTGCGCAACAATCCACACGGGCGTCCGATCTCACTACCCAGAGACCAGGGGAAATTTTGTTACTAGATGTCCACGTGAAAAAAAAATCCCGCCGGCGAACCCACTCCGACTTCCGTGGTACTTGAAATTTACGTCCAGAGATCAGGGGAAATTTTGTTGCTAGAAGTCCACGTGAAAAAAAAATCCCGCCGGCGAACCCACTCCGACTTCCGTGGTACTTGAAATTTACGTTCCCAAGTCAAGGAGAAGTCAGCATTGTAGTCCAGCTGACCAGTGTAGGGGTTAAACTCGTTCCTGGCCTCAACTTCTGACCAACTAAGGTGCAGATAAGTACACTAGCCGTCTCGTGTCACGCACTTAACGACCATTAGAAGCATTGAAGCAGATCCGTGACTTCGTTACCAACAGGTGGTTTAGATACCAGGTGACAATTTAACGGTATCCAGTTTGTTTCAACGCGAAGCGGCAAAAACACCGCGAAAGTCCAGGTTAAGCGGATTAGAAAAGCTAAAGTATACCCATTGGCCGAACTATCGTAGGCGTGTGAGGTGAACCTTGTGGCTAGCATTTTCATCAGCATCGCCGCCGTCGTTGACATCTTCATCAACAAGTACCATCTCCACCATGAAAGCCGAATGTAATGAGTCTGCGACCTTCTTTCCAACTTTATTTTTTTTAAACTGCATTCGCACAAGTTTCTTCCAGTCCTCCTCTACTCTCACACGTTGCCTTTCTCTAGACCTTCCTCCACACATTAAGAACATGGCATTATAAGGTGGATGTCCTGTTCCCCTTTTCGTCTCAGAAATTTTCCAGAAAATTATGAACATTAATTTCTGAAATTAGGTCGACTGTACTGGTCGAAGGAGAGGGGGAGGGGTGGAGGGAAGAAAAACTACCATCTCTGGGGATTGAACCAGGACCATCAGGACTAACCACACTACTGCACCTCTGATAATCGGGTTAGCATTGTGTGTGTCGGGTACAGATTACACAGATAAGTACAGGTGAAGCTGCTGCTACTATTAGTCAGTCAATTTGGTGCCGTCTCCACAATAAAGGTTGGCTGCAATGGATCTCCAACACTGTCTCCCGCCTTGACTGTACTTTCTATCAGACTGATGTTCGTCCATCTCTTGGTGTTATCTTCCAACTTGCATCGTTGTCTACCTCTTGCTCGCTTGCCCTCAACCTTGCCCTCCACTATGGTTTTTATAAGAGTGTTATGTCTTTTAACGTGGCCGAAATATTTCACTTGCCTCTTGTTTATTTCTTTCATCAACTCTCTTTCCATTCCCAGTTTTTCTAGAACCTCTGCATTTGATTGTTTTTGTTTCCATGAAATACGACATATTCGTCTGTATATCCACACCTCCAGGGCTTCTATGCGACTTTCTAGTTGTTTGTTCAATGTCCAGGCTTCTGTGTCATACAATAGTGTTGAATATACGTAACATTTGACAATTCTCATTTTTAATGCGTTGTTAATCTCTCTAGATGTTAATACTGATGTCATGCTGTTGAAAGAATATTTGGCCATTTCTGTTTTCGTTTTGATTTCTGTTTCACTTCTGCCATCATCTGTTATTACATGTCCAAGGTAAGTGAAACTAGTTTCTTGTGCTATTATTAAACTTGTGACATTTCGAGACAATGCACAAGCTTGAAAAGAGGGCCATATTGGAAAACAAAAAAAAACGTATCCCCTAGTGCAGTTGTTCTCAACCGGTGGGGAATTCCCCCCCCCCCCCTAGTGGGGAATTTTAGGGTTTCCAGGGGGTGGGGGGGGGGGTGGGGGGGAATTAAGATTATTTCAAGATCGCGTTAATGCAAGAACCAATTACTTGATATTGTTTTTCCCTTCATACTGTACGGTTCTGTACGTCTCACCCCTTCTAAAATTCATTTTATAAAGTAAGTAGACCCACAAATCACGTTTTATGTGGACGTCTAGACTTGTTTTAGTATGTACTATTAAATTTAGCTTCCATTATTACGTATACTGTGTAGGGGCAGGGCGGGCTTTTTAGGTAGGAAATACGAAAGGGGGGAATGACGTTCTGAAAATATGGTGAAAAGGGGGGGGGGGGGGCACGGGCCAAATTTTGAGGTAGGAAATAATGAAAGTGGGGATTGACGGTCTGAAAATATGGTGAAAGGGGGCACGGGTAAAAAAAGGTTGAGAACCACTGCCCTAGTGTATACCTGCTTTAGGTATGCGATCTGTTAGGGCCATCATATGTTTGTAGGCCGGAGTGCATAGACAAATCGGTGATCAGTCTTTTCCTCCGGTAGCAAACCCTTATCCAGCCGCGCTCATGCCTTTGTCAGTGTAACGTACTAACCAGCACGCCCGCTACGGACGATATGTACGTAGCAAGTAATTCCACGACCAGTAGTGACGTAAAGATGTACAGCGGAAGCGGCCAGTTTCCTCGCTGGCCACGTGTGATATTCGATTCCCGAACAATATCAGGCACCCGTTGTAGATGACTGGTCGCTGGAGGCGTATTCAGCGCGGAAAGGAATCATTCTGGGGTTGAACCCGAAGTTTTATGTTGGTTAGAAAGGAAATCCTGTGGGGGTTAATTACGAAAATATTTCGCTGTTTGGAATATTACCAGTTTGTGGTAGAACCAGGAACTTCGTTTTGTGCTACCGGGGCTCGTCTTATGAGAGAGAGAGAGAGAGAGAGAGAGAGAGAGAGAGAGAGAGAGAGAGAGAGAGCACCAACGACTAGCAACCGGTCGCCTCTTCTTACTAAGCATATCGTAATAGGCGACTAAGCAGGAGTTGGAGTAACATTGGCTACATCATCTCCTAGACATGGAGTCCATGACGGCGCTGAAACCGCTCTAATCCACATGACACAGCCGCCATCGTCTCCTTGAGTGTTCTGCACTGTTCAACGACAGGTTAGACAGCTACGATCTCAGCCAGCGAACTCAACGAAAGGGGCTACATGAGCGTGTGCCTGTGTTTCTGTACTGCTATAGAGAACCTTCACATGGGTGCATGGAACAGCTACAGAGAACCTTCACATGGGTGTATGGAACAGCTAAAGAGAACTTGAACGGAGTGTAAGGAAAAGCTTTACAAAAACACCATTAGGCTGCTAAGACCAATATTAGGATAAGTATGAACAGCAACACGTACAATAACAACACCACCACCACTAACTAACAAGCCTTCAACATCCAGACCAGACAAAGTTAGATCGGTTATATTACAAACGAGAGAGAGAGAGAGAGAGAGAGAGAGAGAGAGAGAGAGAGAGAGAGAGAGAGAGAGAGAGAGATATGTATGTATGGATGGGCGGACGGACGGACGGAGGGAGGGAGGGATAGAAAGAAAGAGATAGAGAGAGAGAGGGATGGATGGATAGATCGATAGATAGATAGAGAGAGAGAGAGAAAGAGATAGGTAGATGGATGGATGGATGGATAGAGAAAGAGAGCGAAAGAAAGAGAGTCTTGCACAATGTTAGAAGAGTTAAGCTCACGAATTGATACATAGTACTGTAGCGCTAGAATTGTTGAGGAGCACGGTCGTCTGCACCTGTTGGGAAAGCACAGGAAGAACAAAAACAAGAAGTGGAGGATGAGTCAATGCAGATTATTTAGCCACGGGGACCCATCTTCCCAGCGTTAAACCTGAAAACATGTAAAATAAAAGCTGTCATTTACCTGAACTAGGTTGGAGCGAGGAGGACCCCCCGATATATAGTTCACTCCATGGCATGAGAGTCAAAATGAACCATGGGCGTGGGTATTATTAGATTCGAGACTGCAAGGCTAAAATTAGAACCATCAGAACAGCTCAGCTGTCAGTGCTGGCATTTGGCGGACAAGAACTTGTCGGCAATTTCTTGTTCTCTGTTAATAAGTGAACTTCACAGGCGCGAGGACAACTTGATTTTAACTCTTTTCCGTGAAGTTGGAACCGCGATAAACTTTTAAAAATAAAAACACGCACGCACGCACGCACACACACACACACACACGAACACACACACGCACGCGCTCGTACGTGCCCGCGCACACACACACGCACTCTCTCTTTCTCTCTCTCTCTCTCTCTCTCAAAGTCGGGTACCAATAGTTTGGGAGATACGGTAGCGTAACGGCTAGCACACCCGCACGCGCGCGCGCGCGCGCACACACACTCACTCACTCACTCTTTCTCCCCCCCCCCCTCCTCCTCTGTCTGTCTCTCTCTCAAAGCCGGGTACCAATAGTTTGGGAGACGGGTTTGAGTCCACATCCTTTCGGATATTGAATTCGGCCTGGGCCTCACAGGTCGACCCAGTTTAAAATAAGCACCGTTAAATGACTGGGGAAGTAAAAACGGGGGTCGGGATACTGACCGTTTCACTCACCGAGTACCGAAGGGTCTAAAAATGTGTGGGTTTGGCACCATGTGTTCAATGCGACTTAATGGATGTAAAGGGGTCCTTTACTCGTTGGCCCACTTGACCAATCGTTTAATGCCAGTCGTTCACGGAGAAGGACAGCAGACATATTGGATGAAGATCTTATGTACTTGTACCTTATTATTTTTTATATCAGAAACTTTGAACCGCGCTTCATGTGTTCTACTTCCATATTAATGAGTGAAGCTTTGATGTGGGTGTTGTATTCCTTTGTGTGCGTGTTGTATGCTTATGTTGTGTTTTAACCCCTCACACTCTTTGTGTGGTGTGTATGTGTGTGCGTGTGCTTGCGTGCGGTTGGGAGATTGCTAGCAAAATTGCTAGGTCAATGGAAATATGTTGCATGCCTACCGACATGTATCCAAGTCACCAATAGTTCACAAGTTGTACATGAGTGAACACATTGACTCAGTGGGATTCAGTGATGACATTGACTACAACAGCAGCAGCAGCAACATCAATAGCAGGATGCTTGGTCAACCTGGGAATCATGTGGTCCCAAGAAAAAAAATTAGCCCTCTTTGGGGGTGAAGAGTGAGAGAAAGAGGGGGAGTGAGGATTCTAATAAATGTGATTTTACAAGTCTTCTTCTGCCTTTCATATCCCTTTGGAGTTATATAAGAGGGTTTTAAAGGTTGGCAGATCAACTCCATTGCACCAGGTTTGATCCTGTATGGATCAGTCTCTTTTGACAGAGTGGCCTGCCAGCAGCATTGTACAGAGCCTGAACTCAGTAGCTCCAGCTATGATTCTCCCAGAGTCTGCGGAAGAGTTGCCTCCATGAACCGAATGATAGAGAAGCAAGATCTTTAGGGCACGAGGCATCCCAGTGAAGTATATAGCCTCAACCAACTTATGCCAAGCTCTTTGTGGACTTGTTCATGATTTGTGCTGCAGGGAGTGACCAGAGGATCTGGCCGACACTCAGGACTCTGAGGAAACCTCAGACAGACATACACTCAGACTGCTACTGGTACCATTAGTATTGGAACTCTTCGTTGCTTGTTGCAGATGAGGACGGAGCACATAGGAATGTAACAAGTGCTGTCATGCCAGTTCTTGACTCAACTCAACTCAACTCCTCATGGACATTGCAGCTAAAGTTTTATATAGAGTGAAATAGATTTTCATAGTTTTACAAATAAAGCTGTACTGTTACATTTTATAGTTTCTGGTTGTGTTAATTCCAATGACACTTTACCGTTGCAGGTGGCACCTTAAAGATCTATGGCGAGGCACTGTGTCCAGATGTTCCTTACAAGACGCTGTTCCTGTCTACGGCAGACCCAGCTTCAGCAGTGGTCACGGAATCGTTGGAGAAGTACGGGATGGAGAAGGAGGATCCGCACAATTACTGTCTTGTTGAGGTAAGGCAGATCTTTTCATGAATCCAGTCACGGTTGAATAATGTTAGATCCTATTATTGCTGCTTCTCTGCTGCTTGCTGCTCCTCCTCCTACCACCTTTACTACCCCCACCCTTACCACCACCACCATAACGACACAAGTCTAACCATTGGTACAATGGATTAAAAATGATACTTGCAGGTCTAACTTTCTTGGTGTCATGTGATGTACTTTCTTGCTGTCATATAAGTGTACTTTCTCAATGTCATGTAAATGTCCTGTTTGATGTCATGTAAATGTACTGTTTGATGTCATGTAAATGTTTTCTCAATGTCATATAAATGTACTTTTTGATGTCATGTAAATGTATTTTCTTGTTGTCATATAAATGTACTTTCTTGGTGTCATGAAATGTACTGTTTTCTTGATGTCACGTGAATGTACTTTCTTGATGTCATGTAAATGTACTTTCTTGATGTCATACAAATGTAATTACTTGATGCCATGTAAAAATACTTTCTTGATGTCATATAAATGTACTTTCTTGATATCATGTAAATGTATTTTCTTGATATCATATAAATGTATATAAGTCATTGGTATATCTGTCAATGAGTTAACTCTCCTGTCTACTTTCCATCCTCTGGTTCAACCATGTCACCAAGATT
Organism: Cepaea hortensis; assembly: GCA_963921405.1. Taxonomy (NCBI): domain Eukaryota; kingdom Metazoa; phylum Mollusca; class Gastropoda; order Stylommatophora; family Helicidae; genus Cepaea; species Cepaea hortensis. The sequence continues at coordinate 14,549,639 of OY992886.1, read as the reverse complement.
TTGTGAAGCTATGATGTTCTTTTCAAGAAGAGAACAAGATGTTACCAATGCCTGAAGAACAAGTTGTTAACAGTTTAGCATGTTCTTGTTCACAGCCACTAGTACATCTAAAGCAGTGGTTCTCAACCGGTGGGGAATTAGACTTGTTCTAGTATGTGTTATTGAATTTAGCTTCCATTTTTTAACGTATACTATGTAGAGGCGGGAGTGGGGTGGAGGGAATTTATAGGGAGGAAATAGGAAAGGGGGGGGGGGGAATGACATTCTGAACTTATGGTGAAGGGGTGCATGGGCCAAAAAAAGTTGAGAACCACTGATCTAAAGGAAAGATGCAGCTCCTTCAGGAGAGCATCAGAGATATAACAATCATTGCCAACTCTAGTGGGGCCTCATTTCTTTTGAGTGCCACAGTGCAGTGGTTTGCTGCACAGGAGGTTTGCCTCCATCACAGTATGTTGGGCAATGGCTTCCTCGGAATGGTTCATTGTCCAGTGGATTGTGGCACAGGAGACTTGCCTTGATCACAGTATGTTGGGCAATGGCTTCCTTGGAAAGGCTCATTGTCCAGTGGATTGTGGCACAGGAAGCTTGCCTTGATCACTATATGTTGGGCAAAGGCTTCTTTGGAATCACAATATGTTGGGCAAGGACTTCATTGGAACGTGTCATTGTCCAGTGGATTGTGACACAGGGTGATTACTTTGACCACTGTATGCTGAGCTTTTTTACCCTGCATACTGGAATGTTTAAGTGCCCAATTGATTGTGGCACAGGTTTTACCACTTTACCACTATTTTCTGGGCAAGGAAGCTTCTTGTCTGAGTCTTCCAGAATGTCTTAATTGCCCAGTAGGTTGTAGCATAGGATGATTGCTTTGACCAGTGTATGCTGTGCAAGGAAGTTCTTTGTAGTTTGTATGTTTATATGTTTTAAGGGCTGACATTTATATGACAGGTGCTGCTACCCTCCGGTGGGCTGGAGTATCACGGGGAGGCAAGAGGAGATGAGAGGGTGTTGGATGACAACGAGTGTCCTCTGGCTATCGTCATGCAGCATGAAAAGCACAGAGGTCAAGGTAGGAGCTGTTTTCTTTGGCACTTGGCTAAGAGTCTGTTGGCTGGAGATGCTATTGTTAAAACAATACAAAATAACACAAAAGTAATGCAGCTTTACAGAACAGAACTACAGGACGTTGTGGAGACTAGCCTTCATCAGTAGACAAATACATACACAAAACACAACATATAATCATGGAGAAGATCCTCCAGTGACTACATTAAGGCATAAGAATAGGATGAGAAGAATAAAGAGATGAAAAAAATAAGAACAAAGAAGAGAAAATTAAAATTTTAAAAAAAGATTTCTTTACTATTTATCTCAGAATCCCAGGATATGATACTGTATCACAGCCTGAGATTCTGAAATAAGTAGTAAAAATGAAAAAAACATCAACACCAACAACAACAAAATTAAAAACAAATTACAATTGTAACACACACACACACACATCCCCCCCCCCCCCCCCCCCACCCAATTTTTGTTCTCATTTTAAATCTTTTTTTATTCTGTGATTAAAGTTTTGACTATATATTTGTTTGCTGATCAGGCTAGTTGCTAAAATGTCCTGTATGTTTCATACTTCTGTCCAGCTGCATTACTTTGTGTTATTTTGCATTGTTAAATATACATTTCCGCAGCTTTACTGCAGTTCCACTAATTTTATCCACATTGTTAAAACATGACCTTTATCAGATGCTAATCCTGGATGGTGTAGGCAATCAAGCTCCTTCACATCTTTTTGATTTCTGTGTTCCTAATGACATATTTGAATTGTTGGTAATCTTTCCTGTCACTATATCTTTACATCTCTCTTATTATTCGTCATTTTCCTTGGTACATTGCTGAACTTTGTGTCTGTTGGCTGGAGGTGGTATTGTTAAAGCATGACCTTTATAATGCGCTATGCTGGTTGGTGTGGACGATCAAGCTTCTTCACAACAGTCTGTTTTCTCTTTTCTTGATGGCATGTTTCAGTCGCTGCTGCTCTGCCAGCCCATCTAGGGTGTTCTTCTACTTAAACCCAGTGTAACACAAATATAACACCAAGTGTAGCACCAAATTTAACACCAAATATAACACAAATGTAACAACAAAAGTAATACCAAATATACCATCAAGTGTAGCACCAAATATAACATCAAATGTAACACAAATGTAACACCGAATACACCAAAAGTAACACCAAATGTAACACAGAATGTAACACCAAATATAAGACTAAATGTAACACCAAATATAACACTAAATATAACACCAAATGTAACACAAATTTAACACTAAATGAGTACCGTGTGAAACAAACACAGTATAGATGGCACACACACACAGCCATTCTTTACGTGACAAAGGATTGTAGTTTATGGTAACGACCGAACATTAGAAATGACAAGAACAGGTAATTTAAATATATGTTGAAACATCATTTGCATAACATGACATACTTCTATAAACACTATAGCTAAGAACAGTTCAGATTAAAATTCAAGGAGAATTATGGTAAGTGGAAATTCTGTTTTGGAAGCAGATGGTGTTAAATATCAGTCAGCTAAGGACAGCAAATGTCAACAGAAGGAATGTTTTGCTTGTTTGGCTGTCTTTGTCCTTTTGTTTTGTGTCTCAAGTGCATCCTGCATGTATAGGGTATTTGTAAAGTCTCACTATGCTTTGTATGTAAAACAAATTTGAAAAATGAAGTGCATGATGTCTGCTGGAGTAATTCTTTGCACTCCACACAGAATGATGGTTATCAACAGAAGAAAGCATTTTTCAAATTTGTTCTACATACAACGGTGTGGTGGGACTTTACAAACACCCTGTAGTTTCTATTGAAACTTGTGGTTTAGGTAGATGCACAAAAAGTTAAATCTAGTAACCAGCTTGGAAAATTTAACGTTAACATTAAATCGTTACTCCTGTTTGGACCAGAAACATGGAGAACAACTAAGCCAGTTACTAATAGGACTAACTGGAAGCCAGCATAGCTGAATGGATAAGGACCCTTGCTTTTTAGCTTCCAGTGTGCTAATGCTGAGGTAGGGGGATCGACCCCTACACTGATCAGTTGGACTAAAGTCTTGACTTCTTGCCCTTGAGTTCGGGATGTAAATTACAAGTACCTCAGAAACTGGAGTGGGTTCGCCTGATGGCGAGGGACACTGGTAATAAGGAAAGCTAATCCACAAGCAAAAATCAGTCCCATGCACTGGCCGTAAAAGCACGTGTTTCGACTACGCCTGAGTTCAGAGTTAGTGAACACCCCCAAAAATAGTTACTAATAAATTATAAACATTCATTAGTGAGTGTGTTTGTGTATGTCCGTGAGTGCTTGCCTGCCTGTCTGTGTGTGTGTGTGCTTGTGTGCCTGCGCGCGTGCATGCATATCCTATTTACAGGACATTGCAGTCAACATCAGCATTTTTCAGCTGCTGTTGATGTCTTGGATCTTGTGATCGAGAGATGTTTGGTTAGGGGTGGGTGGGTGGGGGTGTGTCAGTGCGTAGTGGAGGATGTATGCGTGAGTGAGTGTGTGTTGGTGGACGGGTAGGGAATGCATGTGTGGGTAGGGAGAGGTGTGTGGTGTGTTGGTTGGGGATATTGTGTGGGTGAGGTATGTGTGTGTGGGTGGGGGATTTTTGTGGGGTGGATGGGTAAGGGTATATGTGTGGGTGTGGGTGGGAATATTGTGTGGTATCTGGGTGGGGGATATGTGTGTGGTGTGTAAGTGGGGATGTGTTGGTGAGGGATATGTGTGTGTGTGGTGCGTGGGTTGGGAATATTGTGTGTTAGGGGGTGTATGTGATGTGCGGGTGGGTGATTGTGTGGTGGGGGATTGGGTTAAGGCATGTGTGGGTGGGTGGAAGTTGTATGTGTGGGTGGTGGGGTGTGTGTGAGTGGATTGGGGATGTATGGGTGGTTAGGGAGATATGTGTGTGTGGGGGGGGGGGGTAGGGACATGTCAGTTGGTGGGGATGTGTGTGTATGGTTTGCGGATGTGTGAGCGGATGTGCGATGTGTGGGTTGGTGGGGGATTGTGTGAGTGGGTGGGGAATATGTGGTCGATGGAGATGTGGCTGGGGGATGGGTGGTTTGAAGTGTGGGTGGGGAGAGGATGTGTGGGTCAGGATGTGTATGTGGGATGTGTGGGTTGGTGGGGGAATGTTTGTGGGTGGTGAGTGTATTTTGGTTGGGGGATCAGGTGAGGGCAGTGTGTGTGGGTGGGGGATGTGCGGGAGGGGGATGGGTCGGTTGGTGGGGTATGTATGTGTCCCTTGGTGTGCGTGTGTGTGGGTAGGTGGGGGTGTGTGTGTGGGTGGGGTGATGTAGGGATAGGTGGGAGATGGGCCTCATAACATGGTAATTAGCCTTGTTTATGTTTACAACATTCATTTCACATTGTTTATTTTTCTTCCTATGTAAATGTATAATGCTCTTGATGAACGAAAGACGAGTGATTGGAAGGGCCGAATGTAAGATGGGCCTGCGCGCCCAATTTGTGACCCTAATAAAATTGATTTGATTTGATTTGGCAAGTTTTACGTTCAGTAGTTTGCCATTGCTTTCTGAATGACCGGCTCACACACCTTTCTGTAAGAAACCAACATGACACTATATGTTGCCGAATCTCACGTAGCTGTGTTTCGTATGTGGGTATACGGGATTACGAACAGCGTCCTTAACACCTTCGCCAGGGAGACTGGCTCATTAACTAATGCCTGGACTAAAATAGTTAGTTAGTTAGTTAGTCGCAGTTCCAACTTCACAGCAACGGGTCGTCCCCATTATGCTCCGTTCCTGTGCCAGTGAATATCATACAAAACGCTCCCCACCGCCCAATGTGAAAAGTGGAAAAGACTTGAGTCTCGACAAACATCAGCCCGCACAGATGCACTATGCATAATGCCGCCGCCAGAATGTCAACACAATAGTCCCCCACAAAACACCCAATTCATTTCTGATGGAATCTGCAGCCATTTTCCCATCTGGATGTTTCCTAGATGTTCACCCACACAGTCCACGAAATACAGTTCATCGTCGATGGCAGTGGCAGTCAACCAGAAGCCCAGCAGCCACGCATTTCTGCATAAGGCAAAAACCGGTCAACTCTGGGACATAGCCATCTGCCATCACTCCGAACATGCAGTCACGTTCCAAAAACCTCGGGCAGATTCAAAAGCACTTCACACGAAACTCACAGCTCACAGTGTCGCATCCAACATATCAGGCGATGAGGAAAAGCCATTGGTGCTCCATGGGATGCACATTGAGGAAACTGGTAATAGTATAACATAAGCCGTTTCTCTGGAACTCGCAGGACAAATGAAGAAGAAGTGAAGTAAGTTAAGGATCTAGAAGTAAAGTATGTTAAAGGCCTTTTTACATGCATTGAGGCATATTGTTGGCTCTGGTAAAGGGGTTACAGATGCAGTCAGTAACCCAATATACTGTGTTTGAAACAAAATTGCAGGAGATTTGGCAGCAGGCCGCCTTGCGTTGTTTTTATAAAATGGTATGAGTGCCGGTCGTTCAGAAAGCAAAGGCAAACTATTGAATGTGAACTTGCCAAGAAATCACAAACCGCAAAAAAATGCTGGGGTTAATTGTGACGTCCTGTAAAGGATATGCAACTAACTGAGGCATAGTGGGTATATATGGTGCTTGTCCCAAATTTGTATAAACCAATCAACACTCAGTGAATGATGTGGTCAGTATCACACAGGCTGCCTTTACTTCCCTGGACATGACCTGGTACACATTTTAGGCTGGGTCGTCCTGGAAGCCCAGGATAATTTTAAAAGCTCACCTTAGTGCCAGTTCATACCCCAGCCACTGGGCTGGCAGGCAAGAATATATCTGTAGTATTTAATAAGTAATATGACAGACAGACATTGAAAAACATCTGTTTTGTAAAATTTCAGGGCACATCATTTTCCAGTTGCGCAAAAGAACAGATGACTCAAAAAGGAGGCAGAAGCAGAGATCGGTTTCCCATGAGGACCTGCGTGCTCATCCTAGTGACCAGCGGCATACAAACTTGGACATGCTGCCTTACTTAATTGAAATGAATATTCGAGGTATGGAATATCCTTCTTATAAACCACAGCCTTGAAAATCTTATAAACCACACTAATGAATATCTTGCTTATAGACAACCGCAGTGAATATCTTTCTTATGAACCAACAGCATTAAATATTTTTCTTATACACCAAACCGGTGAATCTCTTTCTTATAACCCAAACCAGTGAATCGCTTTCTTATAACCCAAACCAGTGAATATCTTTCTTATAAACCAAACCAGTGAATATCTTTCTTATAAACCAAACCAGTGAATATCTTTCTCATAAACCAAACCAGTGAATATCTTTCTTATAAACCAAACCAGTGAATATCTTTCTCATAAACAAAACCAGTGAATATCTTTCTTATAAACCAAACCAGTGAATATCTTTCTCATAAACCAAACCAGTGAATATCCTTCTTATAAACCACAGCAGTGAACTTTTTTGTGATTTGTTTAAGTGGGGTAATGTATTCAACCGGTCGGTTTAAGGGTAATCTGATCACATGATTGGCTTGTGGGTATGCAGCTACCTGGTTAATTAGAGATGAAAATGATAACCTGGTCGGTATGAAGGTACAACTAGTTGACTACCTGGTTGTCATGAGGGTAATATGACCACTTGGTTAGTATGAGGGTAACAACACTGGTTGGCTTGAAAGTAATATGATCACCTCGTTGGCATGAGGGTAACACTGGTTGGCTTGAAAGTAATATGACCATTTGTTTGGCATAAGGGTAATATGGCCACTTGGTTGGCTTGCAGGTCATGTTATCACCTGATTGGCTTTAAGGTAATATGATCACATGATTGGCTTAAGGATAGTATGACCACCTGGTTGGCATGAGGGTAATATGACCACTTGGTTGGCTTGAGGGTATAGTGTGTTTTTTTTTTTGTTGCCTCAATATTAAATTGAATATCTCAGTAACCACCTGATGAAAAATAATGAGATTTAGTATATAACCTTATCATTATGTCCACCCAACAAAAAATTTTTTGTTCTGGAGATTGTACAGCAGATTTCCATTTTCGCTTATATGAGGTATATATTCTACCGCCCCGCCAAGAATGCCTTAATTTTTAGAGTACTACAGCTCAGCAAGACCCATTCGCGCTATTTTTAAAATTGTCTGGCGGTCTTTCGTTTTTGGACAGAGTGTGTGTTATAGTTCAGAGGCGTCGTCAACTAGAAACGTGATTATATAAATAAATCTTACCATTAATATAATCTTAATAGCTAATATTTGAATGTGTTAATACTGTTCAATGGGATTAAAAGTGAAATTGTGTACACTTCAAAACATCGCTATGAAGTTGTACACATATTTTTGTCAAGAAGCTGATCGCAGGAAACTGTTTCATACTGTTACAAATCCCGAAAAAAGAACAGTGCATGCATTAGGTTTGAGTAAACGATCGTTTCGTCGATGGGTGCAAGAATCTGGAATGAAACCAACACACGATAAGCAAACGGTAGGTAGAAAGGCAATTGTAGACAGCTTTGACAAGGATGTCATCAGACGAGTTATTATAAAAATGATGGATGCCAAAGAAACAGTGAGTGTAAGAAAACTGAGGGTTTTGTTGAGAAAGGACAATAACATAGAGCTATCCAAAACAACTTTGTGGAAAATTATAAGGACATTAGGCTTCACTTTTAGAAAGTACAAGGGAGGTAGAAATATTCTTTGCGAGCAACCGAATTTAGGAGCCATGAGAAGCAGATACCTACGTGAAATAAGGGAAATGCGCAAAGAAAATTATGACATAGTGTATTTGGATGAAACGTGGATCAATGCGCACCACACAAGTGAAAAGGAATGGCAGTCAATGGATGGAAAGATAAAACGTTATGTGCCCAGTAGTAAAGGACAGCGTTTGGTCATAGCCCATGCTGGTAGTACTCATAATGGCTTACTACAGAATGCTGGGCTCGTGTTCGTATCAAAGCATACAGACAATAGGGATTATCATAATGAGATGAATGGTAATGTATTTAGAGATTGGCTCGAGAATACAGTACTTCCATCCCTTGATAGACCGTCTTGTCTAATCATGGACAATGCATCATATCACAATGTCGTTGCCCAAGAAGACAAAATACCTACGGCATCGAGCACAAAGGAAGCAATAAAGATATGGCTCCGAAGGGAAAATATACCATTTCCAGAAACATATTTCAAGCTACAGTTGTTGTCCCTTGTAAAACAGACGCAAAAAAGCAAGAAATTTCAAATTGACAAATTGATAGAAGAACATGGCCATAGGTGCTTGAGACTTCCGCCGTATCATTCTCATTTAAACCCTATAGAACTTGTGTGGGCTAAAATTAAAGGACAAGTGGCAGCTGCCAATACTACATTCAAATTGTCTGATGTCAAGATACTAACCCAGTCCGCGCTATTAAATATTGATAAAAGTTACTGGAAAAAATGTGAGGACCATGTGTTGAAAGAGGAAGAGGATTATTGGAGAAAGGATGGATTGAATTTTATGCAACCGAGAGTAATCATCAACCTACTGGAATCGTCCGACACAGATTAAGGTCTGAGCAGAGTATGCCCTGGCCATCCTCACTGTCAGCCCTACACAGATTGGAAGACTTGAAAAGGTACAAAACGAAGCCATGCGCATCATTTTGGGCTGTACGAAAGACACCAGGTATCAGTGAGATACCTCCTTGACTTCCTGACAATGGAACACAGGATCAAGATCTGGAGAGCTCGTGCATTCTTAAACATAAGTTCAGATGAGCAGCACCTCTGCATGACGCTATATTCAGAGAAAAGGGTGACAGGCTAAAGAGAGGCAATTCCAGGATGGGTCGGGCGGAAGATTACGTCAGACAGGTCTGCAGTCTTACCAGTATCAACCCCGGCAAGGAATGGGTGCCGGTGCCTCCAGCTTTTAAGTGCACTTTCTCCTGCATTATCACACTCGACAGACGGTGCAGAGAGCAGAACCCTGTCGCTGTCAATGCAGAAGTAAACGCGCTCATCTATGAACACTCATATAGCCCCAAAGTGCTCATCCATACAGATGGATCTGTTGTAAAGCAGCACAGAAGTGCGTGGGCATTTACAGCCCATTCAGCGGACCGAACCGTTCAAGAATCCAGTGGTGCCCACTCTATGACCTCGAGCAGCATGACGATGGAGGTGATGGCAGTTACACAGGCTTTTATATGGCTGGAATCACAGCATTATACCAACGTGTGTGTACTAAGTGACTCAATGCGCATGATTCAGAAGATCGAAGCTCGATTTGTACGTAGACGGTGGACTGAGTCGCTGCGGAAGTCTGTTGTTCGTAAAGTCACCTTCCTCTTCGTCCCGGGACATGCGAGAGTCGAGGGAAATGAACGAGCTGATAAACTGGCTGGCTCTGCACCCCCTGTAGATGGCCAGCCCATGGATCGTGCCGATGTTATTAACGTCCTTAAAGATATGGCGAGAACAGAAGACTTTGACGTCAGTGAATCCACATCGCTGTCCAGGATGAAAGACTTGGGAGTAAGAATCGGCACGGCCAGATGCGAGAGGTAAATCGGGAAAACAAAGCGCCTCGTCAACTAACATAGAACTGGCACTATTAGCCACCGGAAGCTGATGCATATGCTTGGGGGGGGGGGGGAGGAGGATCTGAGGACCTATGGACATGTCCGGAGTGCAATGAAGATACCCCAACTGATAATTGATAACTGAAGAAACAAGAAGGAAATAAAAATAAGGTAAGAAATATATTTCTTCTACTTTCCTGTTAATTTACAAATTATTTACCCCTTGCCTCTGTAAATTCTCTGTCTTTACTAATATTACACATTGCAACCCTCTCGGGATTCTCCGTAGTGAAGTGGTCAAGCTGTCTGTCTCGGGCTCAGAAGGTTGTATGTTCGATTTCGGGCCGCGTCCTTCATTTCACGAGTGCATTTTTTCGGAGACTCCCGAGGGTCGTCGCTGGAGCTACGGAGTTCGTGCTTTGTGCAACGCTTTCCGCGCTGCGGACAGAAACTGAGCCATATGGGATAAAAACCCGGTACAATGCAGCCGAGTCTGTCGATTGTAAGCTACTTCTTTGATTGCACCCACTCCCATAAGAATCCGGATACGCCTTTGTTTGTCATCTGCATTTGCAGGTCCTCATTACCGTAAACATAACTTTTTTAGCAAGAAATCACTAGTTGTTAAGCAAAACATCAAAGGAATGATGCCGCTTCTAATGATTTAAGTTGTTTTTGGACTTATCAAAGACATATTCCTTGGGTGGGGGTAAATATAAGACGGCTGGACAAATTTCATAACGATGCAACAGACAGTTTTCAAAATAATTGATCGTGAATGACGGCACCAATTTCCGGACAGACTATAGTATAATAACCTGGTTGGCATGAGGGTAATATGACCACTTGGTTGGCTTGATGATAATATTGCCATTATTAGGGATTCTATGTGACCTAAATGTTACAATTAAGGACATATAACACTGCATACCTTTTAGGATATAACACTTACAATCAAGGTTGTAACACACAGTTAAATATGTGACAAATACAATTAGGTATGTGACACATATGATTAAAAAGGTTATACCTACGGATAAAGACATAATCCATGTAGTTAAGGATAGTGCATACACTTAAGGAAATAAATCATACAATTAAGGATTAGCACACACAATTAAGGACACAACACATACAATTGAAGACAACATATACACTTACGGAAATAAAACATACAATTAAGAACATAACACATATAATCAAGAATATAACACATACACTTCAGGAAATAAAACATACAATTAAGTACATAACACATACTTTTAAGAACTTAACACATACACTTTAGAACATAAAATATACACTTAAGAACATAACACATAACTAAAGAACATAACACATAACTAAAGAACATAACATATACACTTAAGAACATAATGCATTATGCAGTTATGGACAGATCTTAAGGATTTGAATAAATCTGAGTGAAAGGTAAATGTATACATATTACTTGCAGCCTCAAGGAGTTGTTGGTTTTGTCTGTTGCAGGGAAACCCAAGCGCCACGTGCTTCCATTGAATGTCACTGAGGTTGTCAACGTGACTGAGGTGGCTAACAACAAACCAGACTACAATGGCAAGCATTTTCTCCAGGTGAGATACTGTCCCTAGGTACCAGATTGAGGTATTCCAAGGTCACATACTGCCACTGGAGTTTAAGGACGAGGAGATCAACTTCATTGCACTGGGTTTATCCCATACGACTCTGTCTCTTTCTGCAGGGTGGCCTGGTGATAGTGTTGCACAAAGCTTTATTGTGATCGAGACAGATGTAAAATATATGACGTGTTGCATGATATTTAAGACAAGAGCTGAACACATGGTGTGGTTGAAGCTGAAGGAATTAATAAAGCAAGCATGTTAACGACAATGTAATCACTGTAGGTGGATGATGGGAAAGAGCAAATAGGGGGAAAGCTTTCTTGTAGTCTATAAAACATACAAATATATTTTTCTGAACTTCTATATATTCTTCAATCAGCATCCTCAGTCAGATTATTGCTTCTCTGGTGTTGCTGTTTTTGCGGAACCTAAATTGTTCTTCAGCTTCATCTGTTTTATTTTGGATTCTTTCTTTGACCTTGAGGAGTATCTTAGTTATATGGCTCATTAGAGGTCAGCATGGATGAATGCATATGAGCACTTGTTCTTAAATTTCCAGTGTGCTTATATTTCATTGAGAGTTTGAGCATTTTGTTCTGTCATCTTTACTGGAAATAATTCCACGCAAGTTGCATGTGTCAGCCAAAAGGGAGAAATATCGCAGGTTAGCCTGAAATGGACACAGTGCAAACCTCCCAGAAAAAAAAGAAGAATGATTAAATTTAGAGATTCATATTATGTTTGTATGCTCTTAATGTTTAACTGGAACTGCATTTGTATTATTTCCCTTGGTAGCTGTCGGGATCAGATATACGGCCCAGGCATTGTGTATTGGCACACACGGATGGCATCGTCACAGTGACCCCCAACAGCCAGAATGCAGAAACCTATGTGGAGAGGCAGAGAATCTACGAGACCACCATGCTGAAACATGGCATGACTGTCCAGTTTGGCAAGGACAAAGTCTACAAGTTTCTCGACCCCAGGTTTGATGAGGTAGGTGTCTTTCAGTAAGGTATCTATTCTTGCAGTTGAGTATTTTTCAGTAGGCTGTCTTTTATTCGAGCATTTTTCAGTAAGCTTGTCTTTTATTTTGCATTTTTCAGTAAGCTGTCTTTTAATTGAGTATTTTTCAGTGAACTGTCTTTTAGTTTATTATTTTTAATTAAGCTGTCTTTTAAAATGTTGGCTGGAAATTAACTGTTTAACAATAATGTGTCCTATCTCTTTAAGATGGGAGGTCTCTGTTGGGCACTGATAACTGTTTCTTTCATTTTGTCCTCGTTATATTTTTGTATTAGTCCCTGTATAAACAGTCTTCTATTTTGTCTGTAGGTTCCTGCAAAAAACCAGCCTTACCAATTGCCAAACAAAGCCCAGCGTGTGCAACCGCAGGAGACAAACTTTGATGTTGATGGGCATATCGAGACAGTAAGTGCAGGGCCATCGCCCCGACCAGGAACTCTGGCAAGGGAGACACAGCAGAGAAGGTATGTTGATCTTTGCAGTAGTCACTGTAAGTTGTAGAGTGTCTGAATCTGCAGGTTGTTGTCATAGCTGGGAGCAGGTGGCAGCAGTTTTACAATGGAAGGGATGAGTGACAGGTCATTGGCATCATGAACTAGAATGCTGTACTTAGGTGATGCTTTCTTGTAAGAGCCCTCTGATTGGATCTGTTACTCTATCGATAAAGAGGTCAGTGCTTTAACTAAAAAAATACCAGTAGCTGGAACAGAAATGGCACATCTTTAAAGACAAAGTATGGATGCTGTGGATGATGAGGTAACAGACACCACTCACAATCCCACATACCTCGTTTAAAACACAGCTGTGGGCGATTTGGAAATAAGACAATCTTGCACTGGTTTTGACACAGAGTGCCAGATGTTCAGAAAGCAATGACAAATTACTAACGTAAACTTGCCAAGAAATTACAAACAGTCAAACAATGGTGGGGTTGACTGACATCCTGTAAGTGATACACAACAGTTTTGTTTTTAAAAACAGCAAAGCTAAAAGTGGCCATAATAACATTTATATCTATATTGGTATATACATGTGAAACATGGTCTGTGTATGACATGTTGAACCACTTTCACATAAACTGCTGAAATTAAATGACCGGGAAACTTCCAACTATAGTAGTTCTTGACAGGGCAGACCTGCCGAGTATCCACACTAAAGAAACAATTTCACTGGGCTGGACACCTGGCCGGCATGCCAGACTGCAGGCTTCCAAAGAGAACATTTTATGGCAAACTACAGCATGGGAAAAGATCCCCAGACAGCCAGAAAAAAATGCTGAAAGAACACCCTGCTTCGAAGTCCAGCATCAACACATACACATGGGATTCTGCTGCACAAGATGACCTAGATAGCATGCATTTCTTCATCAGGGTACATCGACTTGTGAGGCAGGATGAATTATACTGGCAAATCAATGAAAACAACTCAGAAAGTTCAATGCAGGGCCATGTGTAACATTAATAACAAAGTTGTATTATTGCATAAGTGTACAATATGACAGTGCTGTTTAGAGTTATAATTCAACATCAAATGCCTTATCCACAGGCATGGGTGATCATGTTGCTCTACATTTTGTGAATCTCCAGCAGCATGTTTGAGTTTGTGTGCTGACACTTTTCCGTGAAATGAGAAAAGACTGTCACGAATCTTCTCTCTTTGTCTTCCTCTGTGTTTGTCTTGCCGTAACATGTTCTAGCTGTCACATATACCAGTTTTCTGCTCTTATAATGTGGCCCTCCCCCCCAAAAAAAAATTATGACTGCCTTTTTCTGCAGTTTAAAATCTTAAAACCAAGAATCAAGACAAGAGGCTGATGCCATATATGACAACCAATGCAATACAGCATAAATTAAGAAGAAAACAATTGCCACTAACAAGTCAAGAACCATAACTCTATTATTGATTTGAACCAAGAGTTATTGGTCATGAATTATGTTTAATTTAAAAAAAAAACAATTCTTTTTAAAAATATGATTGAATAAATGTTTGTTTTTTTCCAGAAGTGGTTCTGAGAGATCAGGATCGTCTCTGAGGTCACAAGGTGTAGATGACCTACCAGCTGCTGTCGAATATGGCCTAGATGGTGAGTCTTGGATTTAATACGAGATGCTTTTCTTCGCTCCACTAGAAAAAGATGCAGGGCCAGACAGAGAGAAATGATCCTGGATGGACTGCGACTGTTACATGAAGGAATATCATCAGTAGAATTGATTCTTAACCTGGTCAACAAGTGCCTGAAGAAGTCGGATGCGTTGGCCAAAATGCGCAAATATCGCTGCTGTGCTGGGAACAGGTGCAGAGCAGTTACATCCAAAACAAACATTTTGGATGAAGAAAGAAGAAACATTGATCCAGATTACCCAATTTATGGATGATCAGTGGCCAGGGGATCAGAATGTCTGCCTTAGTGCAGTGGTGTTTCATTATTTATCAAGCTTGAGGTTTTTACCAAATAAATCATAGCCTGTAGACCATGTGGCCGTTGCTTAGACTTTATGTTGTGGGCATATTAGGATAATATAAATGTAACTAGATAATGATTCAGCACAGGATATATGTACCTGTTGGGATTAGGTCAAGGTTGGTAGTTGTTTCCTCCACAGGTCTTAGATATGTAATTGTCAGCAGACTTGAACCAAAAACTCAGCTAAATATTCAGGTGTTATCACTGTAACCAAAAGTTCCTCTAGACTTACAGGTGTCATCACTCGAACCAAAAGCTCAGCTATACATACAGGTGTTATCACTGTAACCAAAAGCTCAGCTAGACCTACAGGTGTTATCACTGCAACCAAAAGCTCAGCTAGATGTACAGGTGTTATCACTGTAACCAAAAGCTCAGCTAGATGTACAGGTGTTATCACTGTAACCAAAAGCTCAGCTAGATATACAGGTATTATCACTGTAACCAAAAGCTCTGCTAGACATACAGATGTATCACTGTAACCAAAAGCTCAGCTAGATGTACAGGTGTTATCACTAACCAAAAGATCAGCTAGACATACAGGTGTTATCACTGTAACCAAAAGCTCAGCCAGACATACAGGTGTCATCACTTATCTTACCTTGACATTACAATTACAGCTGAAGATCGTCTTCTGCAAGCTTCCATCCTGGAGGTCAAGAACAAACAGGTTCAGTTTAAGCTGGCTCCGACCTACACTCTGTACATGGCTGTTAGACATCTTCTGTCTCCCAAGTCTCCGGTCACACACCGAGCCCAGCTTGTCACAGATTTCGTCAACAAGACATCAAAGATGTTCCAGCGGAGCATCCAGGTAAGAATGTCTAGTTTAGTACCTTTAGAGTCAGCTTTGCATGTTTGAAGACAAGGTTAATTTATGTATGCTCATTTAATTCATTTAATTTCTAGTGAGTTGAGTTAATTCAAGAACTGACATCATAACCTCTGGACATTCCCATAAGTGCTCTGTTTCCATCTTCAACAACCAGCAAAGAGTCCCAATACTAGTGGAGTTTCCAATGATATGACAGAATCACCAATGCCAGCAGAAGTCAGATGTGTCGGCCTGAAGATGCAGTATCGCAGCTTGCTGTGAACAGGCATAACGCAATCACATCCGAAAAAAGACTCCGGATGAACACTGAAGAAGAAGAAGAAGAAGAAGAAGAAGTTCATGGAGAGAACTCAAGAAATTCTAGTGTGTCAAGAGGTTAAGGAAAAATGCTGGCGCTGGATAGGACAAATATTGCAAAATCCTAAGAATAGTATAACTAGAAAGGCGGTTGTCCGAAATCCAGAGGTAAATTAAATAGAGGCGGACCTGAAAATACAAGAAGAGAAGTAGAGACATATGAACAATATAAGCAGGATGTGGATAAAGCTGTCTGAGATAGCTAAGAACAGGGCAGTCTGGAGTGAGTCGCTTGAGGGTCTGTCTATGCTCCAGTAGGGAGATAAAGTGTGGATGAATAAGAGGAAGAAGAAGATCATTTGCATATAGCTAAATAATTTTTGCAGTGTTGCATACTTCTACCGAGCTGGATTATTTTGTACATTAAGATCATATCTGTTCCATAAGATCACCTCCATTTGGTAGGATCAATTCCATAAGTTGAGATTCTTGTTTTCTAACAAACCACCATTCTGTAGTATCTTTTCCATTCTATAGTATCATTTCCATTCTGTACTGTATGATCGTTTGTCAACCACAGAATCATCCCTATGCTGTTGGATAATTCCTGTGAGTTGAATCATTTTCATACCAGAGGATTATTTTGTGCTGTAGGATCACTTTCATACCAAAGAACCACATTCAGAGAAGCAGTAAACAACTGGTTGTGCTATTTGTTGCCTGACATATTTTGCTGCATCTTGTCGGATGCATACTGCAGTTATATATCATATAAAGTGAATACATAAATTATACTTTGTCTGAAATATTTAGCATACGTAGTCACTGATTTTGTTCAAATATCCCTGCCATACACTGCAAAATGCTATATTGGCAGTAAATAACAGGCAGTAAATGACAGTTATCATTGTTAGGCTTGTTCATCTTATCCCCACGGTAATCACAGACTCACAATAAAGTCTCTCTGTCTGGACAAGATTGGTTTCAAACACCTAGACTTTGGATCACGGTCTTTGAGTGAATCATTTTATTGTCTGTCCTCAGGATCACCACAATGACCCTTCTTCTTTAGCATTTTGGATGGCTAATTCGTCAGAGCTCCTGCACATGTTTAAACAGGACAGGGACATCCATCCATTAAGTGGCGTGGCCCAGGAGATGTTGGCTGAGGCTGTACAAGCAGCCTTCCATCACTTGGTCAGGTGTCTGCAAGGTGATCTTCAGAGAATCATGCCAGCTTTCCTGGATCAGTCAGATGCCAGCGATGGGGATGAAAGTAAGTCTGATGTTTTATGGAGGTTTTAAAGGGGTAGTTAGTCTGATGTTTTATGGAGGTTTTAAAGGGGTAGTTAGTCTGATGTTTTATGGAGGTTTTAAAGGGGTAGTTAGTCTGATGTTTTATGGAGGTTTTAAAGGGGTAGTTAGTCTGATGTTTTATGGAGGTTTTAAAGGGGTAGTTAGTCTGATGTTTTATGGAGGTTTTAAAGGGGTAGTTAGTCTGATGTTTTATGGAGGTTTTAAAGGGGTAGTTAGTATCCCTTCACATTGATATCTACATATGGAAACTGATCCTTTTAAAGTGTATCCACAGTGTCATGATTTCTCTTCTCTTAAACAAACAAACTTTATTTGATTAAAATTGTTACAAATTGGGCACGAAACCCGTTATATTGGACCCTTTCAACCACTCATCTTTCACACAACGATTGTATGCTCCTTATTAAGCATATTAAAATCTGATAACAGTAAATGTAATATGAACCAATAGGCTATACACAATATGGAACAACATGTTATGAGATTACGGTAACCAGTTGAGTGTTTTTAGTTTGAAAAATGTGGAGTCATGCTAGAGGATTGACATAGCTCTTGCTCACAAATTCTGTTTTCAAGAAGATGATATAAAAATTAGAGCAAAAATGTATTCAGATCTGAAGAAATCACATCCAGAGTTAGAGCTGATGGATCCTTTGCTGACTGTGAATCCTTCACAATATTTTTGTGAAGTCACTTTTGTTGTTGTTGTTGTTGTTGCATATCCCTTACAGGACGTTGCAGTCAACACTAGCATTTTTCAGCTGCTGTTGATGTCTTACTAGGCAAGATTACGCCCAGTAGTTTGCCTTTGCTTTCTGAGCGACCGGCTCACATACCCCTGTAAGTTATCAGCACGGCGCGAACCGGTTCCGATTCTCGCGCAGCTACATTACTCATGAGAATATATGGGATTACGGAGAAAGACGTTAACACCTACGCCAGGGAGACTGGTGAAGTCACTATCTGACTGTTAATTCTTTGCGACATCGTTTCACTTGTGAATCCTTGATGAGATTATTGTATCTGTAATCTTTTGTGAGGGTGCCTCATTTAGTGGGACAATTTTTAGAAGAAGTTATGTCAGCTTGCATTTTTGTGAGACAGTATATAGAGGCTGTAGATATTGTTTGTTTGTATATGTAACAATGAAAATGCATATATAACATTGATAATGCACATAGGTGATGCACATGTAACATTGATAATGCATATGTAACATTGAAAATGTACATATAACATTGATAAAACACATGTAACATCAAAAACAGCACAGTAACATTTGACAATTTTATTTCAGAAACAGGGCAACGCTACAACATGGGCCGTCCCACCATCGACGACATCCTCGACACCTTGTCAGCGGCCATGACCCTGCTTCGTCGATGCCGGGTCAACGCAGCCCTGACCATCCAGCTCTTCTCGCAGCTGTTCCACTTCATCAACATGTGGCTGTTCAACATCCTGATAAGCGAGCCTCAGCTGCAACTGTGCACTCGCGCATGGGGATCACGTCTGAAGCGAAGGCTCGGCCGTGTAGAAACCTGGGCGGAGAATCAAGGCTTGGAACTTGCCGCTGACTGCCACCTCTGCAGGATTATTCAGGTGCAGTGCCTGAATGTCCCATTTTTCTATATTCTTTCCTTCCTTCCTTCCTTCCTTCCTTCCTTCCTTCCTTCCTTCCTTCCTTCCTTCCTTCCTTCCTTCCTTCCTTCCTTCCTTCCCTCTCTCCCTCCCTCTCTCCTTCCTTCCCGCCCGCCTGCCTGCCCGCCCGCCCGCCCGCCCGCCCGCCTGCCTGCCTACCTGCAGCTCAACTGCCTGCCCGCCCGCCCGCCTGCCTCCTTCCTTCCAATTTGTTGGAAACAAAAAAGAACAAAACTTCCAACCACGTTCAGCCTTCTTCTTTAGGAATGGTTACAATTGAGGTGGTTCGCAGTGAGGTTTAATCTTTTTCTGGTCCTATTTGCTTTGGGCGATTTCCACTGATGCATGCCTGGCAGGGTTCCTTTGTGCCTTTGTCCTTCATTCCTTCCTTCGCCAACAACATTTTTGATGCTTGCTTCATTGCTATTGGATGTATCTTTCATAACAATGGCTTGCTTTATTACGCGTATTATTATTATTTTAGTTATATTGATATCTGTATTTCCTGTTTATTCCTTATTGCTCTTAGTTGTCCCTATTTCCATTATCTATTCTATAATATTTAGATTCATCTGGTTTTTATTGCTACTTGATATTATTACTATTATTTGGTATTTAGTTGGTATTTAGTAACAATATCTTAAGACACATCTTTAGGCCCATTAGGGATAAACAAAGTGGAGAGTGGAAAAGAAGAAGCAACAAAGACATTTATGATCTAAGTCCCCGCTAATCACTGGTATCATGAAGGCTAAAAGACTGCGATGGCTGGGGCATATAGAAAGAATGGAAGATAATAGGGAAACAAAACTCGCTTACACTCAAGAAATAAATGACCGTAGACCCCGAGGTAGACCAAGAAGGCGGTGGAGAGATAATACATGTACAGACCTACAAGCACTTAGAATCAGCGACTGGCAAGAGAAGGTCAACCAGAGAGATGAATGGAGATAGCTTGTATCTGCAGCAAAGAACCTCAATGGCTCAGAATGCTGAAGAAGAAGAAGATTTGGTATTTAGTATTCTATTGGTTTGTTGGCTAATTTCTTTTATCTAGCATATAATCTCGCATATAAATCTAATATCTTGCATATAATACACACAATTTGTACTAATTTCTGGTCACTAAAATTTGCTATTCTTTCTTCTTTCACCATCTAAAAACTGAGAGGGAAGACCAGAAAAACTTTCAATCAGATAGCAGTGGGAACGATTAGTAGTGTGACTCTTCACTAGCTGTTGAACGAGGGGACGGAGCACGTATGGGAATGTCCTGAGTGCAGTGAAGTTGGTTCCTAGCTCAACACAACTCCAGCTTTTATCACCTCTCACTCCTCTTCCGCTCTTCCTTCCCCATACAATATTACTGATTTAATTTAGTTAAACATTCTAATTGTGGTGTAGAATTTAACTTCCTTCAACTTCCACAAATATTCTAACGATAGAAGACACATTGCATATGAAAAATCATGCTGAAAATAATGTATATATATATATATTTATAATTCTGCCTACAGGCTGCTCATCTGCTACAAGCTTCTAAATCCAGTCCTGATGATATCACCAACATCAGCTCCACTTGTTTCAAACTCAACTCGCTTCAGCTGCGGTTCCTCCTGACTCGCTACATTCCAGAACCCAATGAGCCGCCTGTATCTCAAGCATTTGTGAATCGGGTGGTGTCCATCGCAGAAAATATGGCTGATGAACTAGCCCGTACTGATGAACGAGAGATCCGATTGGAAGAGGACAGTGACCTTCACCTGCCATTTCTGCTGCCAGAGGATGGATATTCGTGTGACACTATACGGGGAATTCCCAATGGGCTGCCGGAGTTTGTCAAACAGATGGAGAGTTCTGGTAAGACTCAAGTTGCTTCTGCAGTTTTCTCAGTGTTTGTGGAAACCAATCTGTCACCTGCTCATTTCTCAGCACACCAACATGTCTTAGGGAAAAAATCCAATAGATGCTCTCTATTTTTGATTGTTGAATGGAAGCCTGCCACTCTGCCTGAAGCATGCCTGTCTGCACCTTTCTCATCATACTTTGTGAGTCTGTTATAATTATGACACGTGTGTGCATGTTTGAGGTTAAGTAAGAGACTTGATACCGTCTATGTATGGATCGCCAGTTGGGGAACAAACTGATGATTACATGTGGCCATGACTGATGGAATGCCCTGAATGATGTTACATTGTTACTTGATGACAAATACTATTAGTAAAGTTTTTGCTTCCATTCAGACTCCCCAGTATTGCTTTCATCTTTCTGTGCCTTTTCTCTCTACTTGACATAAACCCTCATCTTACTCATACCAATTTATTGTTTGCTCTCTCTTGTAATTCTTTATATGTCTTCTGTAATTACTTATTTCTGTCTCAAATTTACTTCTCTGTGTTTGTTGTTGTTGTTGTTGTTGTTTCCCCCTATTTCCTATTGCTTTGTGTGTTCCAGACGGACTCTTAGTTATACTATCAGCTATTTTTTTTAAATGTGTGCCTTAACCAGCGCCTGCTCCTTCTGGGCATTGGGTTGACTGGGCATTGGGTTGACTGGGCATTGGGTTGACTAGACATTGGGTTGACTAGACATTGGGTTGACTAGACATTGGGTTGACCGGGCATTGAGTGGACCAGGCATTGAGTGGACCGGGAATTGGGTTGACTGGGCATTGGGTTGACTGGGCATTGGATTGACTGGGCATTGGGTTGGAGTCTGTTGGAGTCTAAGAAATGCCAAACCTGTGGAGGTAACACGACCAACTTGGGCATGCTCCCTGCCAGTTCTGATGTGGTGTACTGAATCATGACCCACTTGGGCATGCTCCCTGCCAGTTCTGATGTGGTGTACTGAATCATGACCCACTTTGGCATGCTCCCTGCCAGTTCTGATATAGTGTACTGAATCATGACCCACTTGGGCATGCTCCCACAATTGACCTGCACTTGTGCATGCTCCCACAATTGACCTGCACTTCCAGGTCAATCTGGCCTAAATTGGGTACCAGGAAATGTCTTTGAATGTAAAGGCGGCTGGCGTGACGCTGACCACATAACTCATACAGTCCAGGTTCTTCTCTACAAATATGGGTCAAGCACCGTAAGTCCGAGGACATGGGCGGACCTACATGGGATAGCAAGAAGAAGACCATATGCCTAATGGGCCACAAGGGTCCTTTACTTTTACTTAACAAATGTATTTTTCCCCCTTGTTTTTACCCACTCGCTCGTTTTGAACTCAAGCGTAGTCCACTCACGCTATATCTAGTAGTGATGGACTAAATTTTGCATGTGGATTAGCTTTCCCTATTAACAGTGCCCCTCGCCATCAGGCGAACACACTCCAATTTCAGGGGTACTTAAATCTACATTCCCTAAGTCAAGGATTTTAGTCCAACTGACTGGTCTAGGGGTTGAACCCCTTACCTCGGCATCAGCACACCGGATGTTTAAGAACATGCGTTCTTATCCATTCGGACATGCTGACCTACTAAAAAATGTATGATATATGGGTGTTAATGGCTACATATTCTGACTGTGTACACTCTAATGTGTGTGTTGTTCTTCATTCCCTTTTATAAACAGGCTTGTGTAGGTTTGTCATCAACAGTGCTGCGTCTGGGAGCTGGACTGTGTACATGGGAGATGAACATTTATCTGATGTAAGTAGCTCTTATTGAAATGTAGGATGAACATTTGTTACATATAGGTAGCTGTTGCTGAAATGTACAATGGACTTTTGTTACATGTATGTTGCTCTTACTGAAATGTAGGATGAACATTTGTTACATGTAAGAAGCTCTTAATGAAATGCAGAATGAATGTTTGTTACATGCAAGAAGCTCTTAATGAAATGTAGGATGAACAGTTATTACATGTAAGAAGATCTTAATGAAATGTAGGATGAACGTTTGTTACATGTAAGTAGTTCTTACTAAAATGTGGAATGGACATTTGTTAATGTAAGAAGCTCTTAATAAAATGTTGGATGAGGTAGTAACCAAATGTAACTGTTCTTATTCTTGCTGAAATGAAAGAATTTTTACTACAATGTAAGTTCTTACTGATAGTTAGAAGTTTTTAGTGAAATTTAAGAAACTTTACTGAAATGTTTCTTTGTGGTGAAGGGGTGACGGATGCAATTCGTAATCCCTCATATAGCGTTCACAACACAGCTGCGGGCAATTTGACAGCAGTCCGCTTTGCGTTGGTTTCCATACAGTGGTATGAGTTCCGGTCGTTCAGAAAGCGATGGCAAACTACTGAACGTAAACCTAGCAAGAAATCACAAACAGCCAAAAAATACTGGGGTTGACTACTACATCCTGTAAAAGATATGCAACTAACTAACTTACTGAAACTACTAACTAACTGAAATGTAGTTTTTAATTAAATGTAAAAGTTCTTGTTCGTTCTTAAATTAATACCATTTCTTACTAACATTTCAAATGAAGATTTGTTAGATATATGGAGCTGTTATAGGAATTTAGATACAAAATGATTTGATCAAAGGTCGCCATCCCTGTCGACCAGTATATTTTGTGCTGAACCACGGCCTGGTTACATCCTAATGTACCTGTCTGCAGATGTGAAGTTCTAGTATCAGTCTTGCACACCCCTCTCGTGTCGAGGCTTGGAACTCTGTAACACAGTTCCCATGGAGAAGTAAGTTAGGAGAAAAGTCTCAACACCATACTGGCTCCGATAAATAGGAGCCCTTTTCAGGGTTGAAAGGACCTTAAGAGTTTATACTCACAACCAAACAACCATAGTAACCCTGTGTACTTAAATGACATTTCTCTCATATTCTGCAGCGGACGACAGGAAGTCCAGATCTGAGTCTTCCACCTACTCCAGAGATCATTACAATTGCTTTCAATAAGGTGAAGGGCAGCATGGGACTCAGCATTGTGGCAGCCACTGTAAGCAGACATTTTCTTTACAACTAAAAGCTTCATTGGACAGTTATATTACTTATCAACATGTAGAACATACTTTGTAGAACATCGCCCTCGGGACAATCTACTGGAAACTTTCTCAATCTTTGCCAGTTCACCTGTCTCATGCCTGTTTGTGGCCATTGTAGGCTGACATTTTATGTACAATTAAAACCTTCATTATTCAGGGTAAAGGCCTTATCTCTGGTGCGAGGAAATGCAATCTAAAGATTACATGTCATGGCAGGGCAGACCAGGCCCTAAGCCTTTGTTGGCAACTGATCTGTGATCAGAGCTTCGACAGGCGGACAGTTAGAGCATTGCTTTGCCTCTGCAGCTTGTCTTGTTCCAGATCTATTGGTGTTACGTTTCCTCTGGAGTAAACTAGGCAGGCAGTGAGAAGGATCATGCTGCATGGGCAACATGGTCTCTCAATTCAGCTCAAGCTTTGTGCTATGGAGAGGTATAAACTTTTTTGAAGCACAATGTAACAATCGTCTGTCAAGACGGCACGATGCCAGTTAGTCAGTCAGTCATGTAGAAAGTCCTTTGTAGAACATTGCCCTCAGCACAACCCACAACACAGACTCTCAGTCCCTCGCCAGTTCACCTGTTTGCGCCCAGGGTGTCTTAAATGCTGTGTATCTACTGTTATGTTGGTCGAGCCCTGTCTTTTCCTCCAGGAAGCATTCCTTCCATTACTGTTCTTTCTGAGGAGCCGCTGGCCGAGTGGCTAAAATGCCAGATTCTTCTTCGGGAGACTCGGGTTAAAATCCTCGGTAAGGTGTGGAGTTTTTGTTTTCTGACGGGGGCAAAAAGAAAACTCTAACCTACACAGTTGGCAGCGACTGCACTACTAGCCATGCGGCCTTAATATTCCTTAGGCTCAAGAAACACCCCTACTCTTCATACACTGCAAGGTACTATGTTGGTAGTAAATTGGTTGTGACATGGTGCATGATTCATATCCACATGTTGCCACAAAAAAGATCCATTATCTATATAGTTTTACTTTTATTTTTGGGAGTCTTCGGCGCGAAGTGCTCAAGCCGTCTTGTCAGCCTTGCGCTATTATGGTTGTGGATTTGATTCTGGGCTATGTCTTTCGGTTCACGGGTGCGTTTTTCTCTGAGACCCCTAGGGGTCATCGCTGGAGCCACAGAGTTTGTGCTTTGTACGACGCTTTCAGCAGGCTTTCTGCGGAAAGAGACCATGCCATATGGGATGAAACCTGGTGCAATGAAGTCGATCCTCTCTACTTTTAGGACTTTTTAAAAAAGAATTTTATTCATTTGCTGGTGTTCACCATAAACTCTTAAAGCTGTTTACTTTCTGTATTGTTACAGCCAGTTTTCTTCTGACTTCATTTGAAGTTACATGGTAACTTTTAATTCGAGGACACTGGTGCTCACCTGTGTGTTACTGGAACTAATAAGTGAAACAAGGAAGGGAAACACTGTAACCTACCATGCATGTCTAAGAGGCAACTAAGGAGGGTTGGCATGGGACTGGCTACCTCATCCGGTAGAGAAAACTAGCTGCAGAATCCAAGAAATTGTGAGGAAGTCTACAAAGATGTCGTTAGTTGCAATTTCAACTTCACGGCAAAGGGTTCCATAATGCTCCTGTGCCAGTGAATATCACACAAAATCTCTCACTTCCCCATGTGAAAAGTGGAACAAACCAACAGCATGCATAGGCAAGTACATGCATAAGGCCGCTGCCAGAATGCCAACGCAACAGTCCACCATGAAAAGTACAGTTCATCGTTGATGGAATCTTCAGTCACTAGAAAAGCAGTAGCTTCACACACATTACTGCATAATGCAAATCAAGCTAGTTCAGCAACTGTTCGCCGCCATTTTCTGAACATGCAGTTCACAATACAGACAACCGTGGACAAATATTAAAGCAATCCACACAAACTCCACAGCTCACAGTGTCGCTCCAAGCACTTAACTCAGTAGCTGTGCGATGAAACCTTGTACTACTATTCCAAGATGAGGAAAATGCATAAGCAAGCTGTAGCCAGATACAAAAACACTCCAGAGACCTTAGCAGCTCAAGCGCCTATCCACCGTATTGGACCAGAAGTCAGTCTACAAAGAGCTTGGTATGAGTTGGTTGAGGGCCTGAAATCCATTGGGAGATGAACGGCAGAAGAAGAAGAGGATGCAAAAGTGCTGATGTGTCAAGGTCGGGTCTTATAATACAACAAATAGACCTCTTCACCTCTATGTCCGAATATGTTGTTTTATGAAAATGTGTCTAGCAACATATGCTAATATACTGCAGAAATCACAATAAGCTTTAAATTACCATGGTAGACAATTGAAATTGCTGTGTGAATATATGAGCTATATATTTCAGCTCGAGGGCTTTACCTAATTAGTTTATGTTGTATGATTTCTGCAGTATGTACCTGACGAGATGCAGCAAATTATTCCAGGCAATAAATTGTGCAATCTATTATTTATGTCTTTGTTATTCATATGCTAATATGTTGATCTGTGAACGAACAGACTTTATTTTCAAAGGGTCACAAATTGGGCACGCAGGCCCGTCTTACATTTGGCCCTTTCAATAACTCATCTTTTGTTCATCAATAGTGCATAATACATTCACATAGAAAAAAAACATTGTCAAAAGAATGTTGTAAACACCCCCACACACAAGGCACACATACATCTCCCAACCCACACGCACATCTCCCACTCACCACACATCCCCCCACACACACTCCCAGGCACACATACTTACATCCACTCACCCATCACCCGCCCACACATCCCTCCACCTACACACACATCTCCTCACCCACACACATCTCCTTACCCACACACACATCCTCCACCCACCAAAACTCACCCACCCACATATCCTACACCACCCACCCACGCACCCCAACCACCCAAGCCAGATACACATCCCCCACTCATACATCCTCCACCCACACATATCCCCGCCAGCCGACACACCCCGCACCTACCCACACACAAAACCCGCACCCACCCACATTTCCTCCACTTACACACATTCCCACCCACACACAAAACCCGCACCCACCCACATTTCCCCCACTTACACACATTCCCACCCACACAATCTCCCCCAACACACCCACACAACCTGTACACACACACACCCACCCACTCACTCATCCCCCAACCTACATACACTCACCCACCCACACATCCTCCACCCACCCAACCTCCAGTGACTCATTCCCCCAATCACGCATCCCTTAACCACACATCCTTTAACCACACATCCCCATCCACACACACCGCCACCCACACAAACATCTCCCTACCCACACACACATCTCCCCACCCACACATACATCTCCCCACCTATACACACATCCCCCACACACACATCCCCACCCAACAACACATCCCCCATCCACAAAAATATGTCTAGCAACTTATGCCCAATAGGCTTCAAGTCGCATGAAAGGGACCTTTTTACTATAGTTGTTATTGTTATGGTTATTATTATTATTATTGTTGTTGTTATAATTATAATAATTATTTTTCTGCAGGGTGAAGGGCAGCCAAAACAAGGAATCTATATCAAATCTGTAGTGGATGGTGGCGCTGCTGCTTTGGTAAGTGCACATTATACCTTTTCATATCGGGGATCAATAAAAGGCAATATAACAGTGTGTTGCATAAATATTAGGGACATTTTAGGTTGGGTAAGTAATGTAAATTGTGAAGTTGGATAAATATTAGGGAAATGTCAGATTGGATAAGTAATGGTGAATTTCAGAATTGGATAAATATTAGGAGATTTTCAGATTGGATAAGTAAGGTGAATTTTGAGATTGGGTAAGTATAGTGATTCTTTAATATTGAATGGGCAATAAGGAATTGTTATTGCTGGATAAGACTTTAGGAATATTCAATATTAGGTGAGGATTAGGGAATATTCATTTTGGATACATATTGCAAAATCTTCATTTTGGATAAATATTAGTGAAATCTTCACATTGGATAAGTATTATCTTTATGACACAAAAGTATTACATAATCGTCATGTTGGATAAGTATTGGGGAACCTTCTTGCTGGATATATTCTACATAATCTTAATTTTGGATAAGTATTGTAGAATTCTCATGCTGAACATGTATTACATTAAATATTACATAATCTTCATATTGGATAAGTATTGTAGAAACTTCATGTTGGATACGTATTGGGGTATCTTCATGCAAAATAAGTATTACATAATCTTAATGCTGAATAATTGTTACATAATCTTCATGTTGGATAAGTATGTTGGATAAGTATTGTAGAAACTTCATGCTGGATAAGTATTGGGGAATCTTCATTCTAGAATCTAGATAAACATTACACAATCTTCATATTGGATAAGTATTACAAAATCTTAATTCTGAATGAGTATTACATACCATTCATGTTGCTCCTTAATTGTTTCATCCTTATTACTTGTTGGTGGGCAACACTGCATGACATTCATCTTTACTTGCTTTTTTGTGGTTCTGAATGTAAATATAAATCACTGCTTTCCACTCAATTATTGTCTTCTCTGCTTCTGTAGAAAGCATTAGGGTCACTCCTTTACTGTAAGGGACATTTTCCTCTGTGTGGCTTGAGGACAGCAACGTTGTGGTTAGAACCTTTTTGCCTGTTTCCTTCCATCTTATTTTTAATAATCCCAAAATTGTAATCTTATAATGTTTCATTTTCCCTTCCACCTGTGCAGTCTTTCCCAATTCTTAGACGTCTAACATTTCAGGTACCAATTCTGAAGATTTTTCTGAGATGTAAGGAGGTAAGTCAGTGATCCAGACTCCTTTTGATCTTCTGTGCATTGCTTGATAGTTATTCTAGAAGAAGAGCTGGTCATCTCTCGTCCTTGACTTGGGGACGTAAATTACATACAAGTACCTCTGAAGTCGGAGTGGGTTTGCTTGATGGTAAGGGACACTGGTAATAGGGAAAGCTTATCCACACGCAAAAAAGCGAGCGAACAACAAAAAAAGAAAAGTCTCTTTCCATCTTGTCTGGCTGAGTTCTTTTTCTTGTCATGTCTTTAGACTTGTTTAAGGTTGGTTGAATCTTGCAGCTAAAGTTTTCTGTGGGATGTCGTGTCTTTAGACTTGTTTAAGGTTGGCTGAATCTTGCCAGTTCTATGCCAACTTTCCTCTTGTGACATGGATGGTAGGTTTCATTATTAGTATCCTTTGCTTCCCTTCAAGGCCCCACTGCAGTTGCCTGTCTGCAGGGAAAATCATCTCTATTCCCCAAAGAAAATCATCTCCACTCCCCAAATGCAGGCCAGCATGGTCGAATGGGTAAGAACGTGTGTTCTTAAACATTTGTTGTGCTGATGCCGAGGTAAGCGGTTCAACCCCTACACCGCACAGCCGGATTAAAATGTTTACCTGTCATCCTTGACTTAGGGATGTAAATTACAAGTACCTCTGAAGTCGGAGTGGGTTTGGCTGATGGCGAGGGATACTGTTAATAGGGAAAGCTAATCCACACGCAAAATTCAGTCCATTACTACTATAAATAGTGTGTATGGGCTGCGCTTGAGTTCAAAGCGAGCGAGTGCAAAAAAACAAAAAAAAACAAATTCTTCATTTGTTATACAAGTGAACAACTGGAATAATGGGGTTCGGACAATAACAATAAGTAACTAGTAGCCTTGAGTGACCAGTTGCCCACAGAGTTTGTATAGATGGTTCTGTTGTGGATGTTTTCAGGATGGGCGTCTGCAGGCAGGGGACCAGCTGTTGGAAGTGGATGGGAAGTCTCTGGTTGGTGTCACTCAAGACAAGTAAGTCTTTATCTCATTGTGTGCCTTGCCCAGTGATCATTCTTCATGCAGCTGGCTCAGCCCCAGTGCTGTGTTTGTTAAAAAGAAATAATCCTGCTACTGATCAGGGATCGACCCTGGACCACTGTCTGTTGAATAAGCACACTAGCCATTGTACCACCATGGTAACATTACCCATTTTTGTTGTTGTGATCTTGCCAGGGCAGCAGTCAGTTAAGACCTACTCTGTGATTTCAAACTTCTGAGGAATCTTTGTGTTTAGTGTGCTCATTGGACCTCCTGTTTGTCACCATTATCTAAGAATGCTAGGAGTTGAATACACTACTCCAAAAAAAATTGGGAGAGGGGGGGGGGGGGGGGGGATATAACATCCTGAGATGGGAGTATAACATCTTGAGATGGGAGTATAAAACCACGGGGAAGTACAACATCTTCCTGGGATGGGAGTATAACATCCTGATATGGGAGTATAACATCCTGAGATGGGAGTATAACATCCTTAGATGGGAGCATAACATCCTGAGATGGGAGTATAACATCCTGAGATGGGAGTATAACATCCTAAGATGGGAGTATAACATCCTGAGATGGGAGCATAACATCCTGAGATGGGAGTATAAAATTACGGGGAAGTATAACATCATTCTGGGATGGGAGTATAACATCCTGAGATGGGAGCATAATATCCTGGGATGGGAGTATAACATCCTGGGATGGGAGTATAACATCCTGAGATGGGAGTATAACATCCTGAGATGGGAGTATAACATCCTGAGATGGGAGTATAACATCCTGAGATGGGAGTATAACATCCTGAGATGGGAGCATAACATCCTGAGATGGGAGTATAACATCCTGAGTTGGGAGTATAACATCCTGAGATGGGAGCATAACATCCTGAGATGGGAGTATCACATCCTGAGATGGGAGCATAACATCCTGAGATGGGAGTATAACATCCTGAGATGGGAGTATAACATCCTGAGATGGGAGTATAACATCCTGAGATGGGAGCATAACATCCTGAGATGGGAGTATAACATCCTGAGATGGGAGTATAACATCCTGAGATGGGAGTATAACATCCTGAGATGGGAGTATAACATCCTGAGATGGGAGTATAACATCCTGAGATGGAAGTATAACATCCTGAGATGGGAGTATAACATCCTGAGATGGGAGTATAACATCATTCTGGGATGGGAGTATAACATCCTGAGTTGGGAGTATAACATCCTGAGATGGGAGTATAACATCCTGAGATGGGAGTATAACATCCTGAGATGGGAGTATAACATCCTGAGATGGGAGCATAACATCCTGAGATGGGAGTATAACATCCTGAGATGGGAGTATAACATCCTGAGATGGGAGTATAACATCCTGAGATGGGAGCATAACATCCTGAGATGGGAGTATAACATCCTGAGATGGGAGTATAACATCCTGAGATGGGAGTATAACATCCTGAGATGGGAGTATAACATCCTGAGATGGGAGCATAACATCCTGAGATGGGAGCATAACATCCTGAGTTGGGAGTATAACATCCTGAGTTGGGAGTATAACATCCTGAGTTGGGAGCATAACATCCTGAGATGGGAGTATAACATCCTGAGATGGGAGTATAACATCCTGAGTTGGGAGCATAACATCCTGAGATGGGAGTATAACATCCTGAGTTGGGAGCATAACATCCTGAGATGGGAGTATAACATCCTGAGATGGGAGTATAACATCCTGAGATGGGAGTATAACATCCAGAGATGGGAGTATAACATCCTGAGATGGGAGTATAACATCCTGAGTTGGGAGTATAAAATCACGGGGAAGTATAACATCATCCTGGGATGGGAGTATAACATCCTGAGATGGGAGCATAACATCCTGAGATGGGAGCATAACATCCTGAGATGGGAGCATAACATCCTGAGTTGGGAGTATAACATCCTGGTATGGGAGTATAACATCCTGAGATGGGAGTATAACATCCTGAGATGGGAGCATAACATCCTGAGTTGGGAGTATAAAATCATGGGGAAGTATAACATCATCCTGAGATGGGAGTATAAAATTACGGGGAAGTATAACATCATTCTGGGATGGGAGCATAACATCTTGAGGTGGGAGTATAACATCCTGAGTTGGGAGTATAACATCCTGAGATGGGAGCATAACATCCTGAGGTGGGAGTATAACATCATGGGGAAGTATAACATCATTCGGGGATGGGAGTATAACATCCTGAGATGGGAGCATAACATCCTGAGATGGGAGCATAACATCCTGAGGTGGGAGTATAACATCCTGAGATGGGAGTATAACATCCTGAGATGGGAGTATAACATCCTGAGATGGGAGTATAACATCCTGAGATGGGAGCATAACATCCTGAGATGGGAGTATAACATCCTGAGATGGGAGTATAACATCCTGAGATGGGAGTATAACATCCTGAGATGGGAGTATAACATCCTGAGATGGGAGTATAACATCCTGAGATGGGAGTATAACATCCTGAGATGGGAGTATAACATCATGGGGAAGTATAACATCATTCTGGGATGGGAGCATAACATCTTGAGATGGGAGCATAACATCCTGAGGTGGGAGCATAACATCCTGAGATGGGAGCATAACATCCTGAGATGGGAGCATAACATCCTGAGATGGGAGTATAACATCCTGAGATGGGAGTATAACATCCTGAGATGGGAGCATAACATCCTGAGGTGGGAGTATAACATCCTGAGATGGGAGCATAACATCCTGAGGTGGGAGCATAACATCCTGAGATGGGAGCATAACATCCTGAGATGGGAGCATAACATCCTGAGATGGGAGTATAACATCCTGAGATGGGAGTATAACATCCTGAGATGGGAGCATAACATCCTGAGGTGGGAGTATAACATTCTGAGTTGGGAGTATAAAATCATGGGGAAGTATAACATCATTCTGGGATGGAAGTATAACATCCTGAGATGGGAGCATAACATCCTGAGATGGGAGCATAACATACTGAGATGGGAGCATAACATCATTCTGGGATGGGAGTATAACATGCTGAGATGGGAGCATAACATCCTGAGATGGGAGCATAACATCCTGAGGTGGGAGTATAATATCCTGAGATGGGAGTATAATATCCTGAGATGGGAGCATAACATCCTGAGATGGGAGCATAACATCCTGAGATGGGAGCATAACATCCTGAGGTGGGAGTATAACATCCTGAGTTGGGAGTATAAAATCACGAGGAAGTACAACATTCTGGGATGGGAGTATAACATCCTGAGATGGGAGCATAACATCCTGAGATGGGAGTATAATATCCTGAGATGGGAGCATAACATCCTGAGATGGGAGCATAACATCCTGAGGTGGGAGTATAACATCCTGAGATGGGAGCATAACATCCTGAGATGGGAGCATAACATCCTGAGGTGGGAGTATAACATCCTGAGGTGGGAGTATAACATCATGGGGAAGTATAACATCATTCTGGGATTGGAGCATAACATCTTGAGATGGGAGCATAACATCCTGAGGTGGGAGCATAACATCCTGAGATGGGAGCATAACATCCTGAGATGGGAGCATAACATCCTGAGATGGGAGTATAATATCCTGAGATGGGAGCATAACATCCTGAGATGGGAGCATAACATCCTGAGATGGGAGTATAACATCCTGAGATGGGAGCATAACATCCTGAGGTGGGAGTATAACATCCTGAGATGGGAGCATAACATCCTGAGATGGGAGCATAACATCCTTAGGTGGGAGCATAACATCTTGAGATGGGAGCATAACATCCTGAGATGGGAGCATAACATCCTGAGATGGGAGTATAACATCCTGAGATGGGAGCATAACATCCTGAGATGGGAGTATAATATCCTGAGATGGGAGCATAACATCCTGAGGTGGGAGTATAACATCCTGAGATGGGAGCATAACATCCTGAGATGGGAGCATAACATCCTGAGATGGGAGCATAACATCCTGAGGTGGGAGTATAACATCCTGAGATGGGAGCATAACATCCTGAGATGGGAGCATAACATCCTGAGATGGGAGCATAACATCCTGAGATGGGAGCATAACATCCTGAGATGGGAGTATAACATCCTGAGATGGGAGCATAACATCCTGAGATGGGAGTATAACATCCTGAGATGGGAGCATAACATCCTGAGGTGGGAGTATAACATCCTGAGATGGGAGCATAACATCCTGAGATGGGAGCATAACATCCTTAGGTGGGAGCATAACATCTTGAGATGGGAGCATAACATCCTGAGATGGGAGCATAACATCCTGAGATGGGAGCATAACATCCTGAGATGGGAGCATAACATCCTGAGATGGGAGTATAATATCCTGAGATGGGAGCATAACATCCTGAGATGGGAGTATAACATCCTGAGATGGGAGTATAACATCCTGAGATGGGAGCATAACATCCTGAGGTGGGAGTATAACATCCTGAGATGGGAGCATAACATCCTGAGATGGGAGCATAACATCCTTAGGTGGGAGCATAACATCTTGAGATGGGAGCATAACATCCTGAGATGGGAGCATAACATCCTGAGATGGGAGTATAACATCCTGAGATGGGAGCATAACATCCTGAGATGGGAGCATAACATCCTGAGATGGGAGCATAATATCCTGAGGTGGGAGTATAACATTCTGAGTTGGGAGTATAAAATCATTGGGAAGTATAACATCATTCTGGGATGGAAGTATAACATCCTGAGATGGAAGTATAACATCCTGAGATGGGAGCATAACATCCTGAGATGGGAGCATAATATCCTGAGATGGGAGCATAACATACTGAGATGGGAGCATAACATCATTCTGGGATGGGAGTATAACATCCTGAGATGGAAGTATAACATCCTGAGATGGGAGCATAACATGCTGAGATGGGAGCATAACATCCTGAGATGGGAGCATAACATCCTGAGGTGGGAGTATAATATCCTGAGATGGGAGTATAACATCCTGAGATGGGAGCATAACATCCTGAGATGGGAGCATAACATCCTGAGGTGGGAGTATAACATCCTGAGTTGGGAGTATAAAATCACGAGGAAGTACAACATTCTGGGATGGGAGTATAACATCCTGAGATGGGAGCATAACATCCTGAGATGGGAGTATAATATCCTGAGATGGGAGCATAACATCCTGAGATGGGAGCATAACATCCTGAGATGGGAGTATAACATCCTGAGATGGGAGCATAACATCCTGAGATGGGAGTATAACATCCTGAGATGGGAGTATAACATCCTGAGATGGGAGTATAACATCCTGAGATGGGAGTATAACATCCTGAGATGGGAGTATAACATCCTGAGATGGGAGTATAACATCCTGAGATGGGAGTATAACATCCTGAGATGGGAGTATAACATCATTCTGGGATGGGAGTATAACATCCTGAGTTGGGAGCATAACATCCTGAGATGGGAGTATAACATCCTGAGATGGGAGTATAACATCCTGAGATGGGAGTATAACATCCTGAGATGGGAGCATAACATCCTGAGATGGGAGTATAACATCCTGAGTTGGGAGTATAAAATCACGGGGAAGTATAACATCATCCTGAGATGGGAGTATAAAATTACGGCAAAGTATAACATCATTCTGGGATGGGAGTATAACATCCTGAGATGGGAGCATAACATCCTGAGATGGGAGCATAACATCCTGAGATGGGAGCATAACATCCTGAGATGGGAGCATAACATCCTGAGTTGGGAGTATAACATCCTGAGTTGGGAGTATAACATCCTGAGTTGGGAGCATAACATCCTGAGATGGGAGTATAACATCCTGAGATGGGAGTATAACATCCTGAGTTGGGAGCATAACATCCTGAGATGGGAGTATAACATCCTGAGTTGGGAGCATAACATCCTGAGATGGGAGTATAACATCCTGAGATTGGAGTATAACATCCTGAGATGGGAGTATAACATCCTGAGATGGGAGTATAACATCCTGAGATGGGAGTATAACATCCTGAGTTGGGAGTATAAAATCACGGGGAAGTATAACATCATCCTGAGATGGGAGTATAAAATTACGGGGAAGTATAACATCATTCTGGGATGGGAGTATAACATCCTGAGATGGGAGCATAACATCCTGAGATGGGAGCATAACATCCTGAGATGGGAGCATAACATCCTGTGTTGGGAGTATAACATCCTGGGATGGGAGTATAACATCCTGAGATGGGAGTATAACATCCTGAGATGGGAGCATAACATTCTGAGTTGGGAGTATAAAATCATGGGGAAGTATAACATCATCCTGAGATGGGAGTATAAAATTACGGGGAAGTATAACATCATTCTGGGATGGGAGCATAACATCTTGAGGTGGGAGTATAACATCCTGAGTTGGGAGTATAACATCCTGAGATGGGAGCATAACATCCTGAGGTGGGAGTATAACATCCTGAGTTGGGAGTATAAAATCATGGGGAAGTATAACATCATTCTGGGATGGGAGCATAACATCTTGAGATGGGAGCATAACATCCTGAGGTGGGAGCATAACATCCTGAGATGGGAGCATAACATCCTGAGGTGGGAGTATAACATCATGGGGAAGTATAACATCATTCGGGGATGGGAGTATAACATCCTGAGATGGGAGCATAACATCCTGAGATGGGAGCATAACATCCTGAGGTGGGAGTATAACATCCTGAGATGGGAGTATAACATCCTGAGATGGGAGTATAACATCCTGAGATGGGAGCATAACATCCTGAGATGGGAGTATAACATCCTGAGATGGGAGTATAACATCCTGAGATGGGAGTATAACATCCTGAGATGGGAGTATAACATCCTGAGATGGGAGTATAACATCCTGAGATGGGAGTATAACATCCTGAGATGGGAGTATAACATCCTGAGATGGGAGTATAACATCCTGAGATGGGAGTATAACATCATGGGGAAGTATAACATCATTCTGGGATGGGAGCATAACATCTTGAGATGGGAGCATAACATCCTGAGGTGGGAGCATAACATCCTGAGATGGGAGCATAACATCCTGAGATGGGAGCATAACATCCTGAGATGGGAGTATAACATCCTGAGATGGGAGTATAACATCCTGAGATGGGAGCATAACATCCTGAGGTGGGAGTATAACATCCTGAGATGGGAGCATAACATCCTGAGGTGGGAGCATAACATCCTGAGATGGGAGCATAACATCCTGAGATGGGAGCATAACATCCTGAGATGGGAGTATAACATCCTGAGATGGGAGTATAACATCCTGAGATGGGAGCATAACATCCTGAGGTGGGAGTATAACATTCTGAGTTGGGAGTATAAAATCATGGGGAAGTATAACATCATTCTGGGATGGAAGTATAACATCCTGAGATGGGAGCATAACATCCTGAGATGGGAGCATAACATACTGAGATGGGAGCATAACATCATTCTGGGATGGGAGTATAACATCCTGAGATGGAAGTATAACATCCTGAGATGGGAGCATAACATGCTGAGATGGGAGCATAACATCCTGAGATGGGAGCATAACATCCTGAGGTGGGAGTATAATATCCTGAGATGGGAGTATAATATCCTGAGATGGGAGCATAACATCCTGAGATGGGAGCATAACATCCTGAGATGGGAGCATAACATCCTGATGTGGGAGTATAACATCCTGAGTTGGGAGTATAAAATCACGAGGAAGTACAACATTCTGGGATGGGAGTATAACATCCTGAGATGGGAGCATAACATCCTGAGATGGGAGTATAATATCCTGAGATGGGAGCATAACATCCTGAGATGGGAGCATAACATAGTGAGGTGGGAGTATAACATCCTGAGATGGGAGCATAACATCCTGAGATGGGAGCATAACATCCTGAGGTGGGAGTATAACATCCTGAGGTGGGAGTATAACATCATGGGGAAGTATAACATCATTCTGGGATTGGAGCATAACATCTTGAGATGGGAGCATAACATCCTGAGGTGGGAGCATAACATCCTGAGATGGGAGCATAACATCCTGAGATGGGAGCATAACATCCTGAGATGGGAGTATAACATCCTGAGATGGGAGTATAACATCCTGAGATGGGAGCATAACATCCTGAGGTGGGAGTATAACATCCTGAGATGGGAGCATAACATCCTGAGGTGGGAGCATAACATCCTGAGATGGGAGCATAACATCCTGAGATGGGAGCATAACATCCTGAGATGGGAGTATAACATCCTGAGATGGGAGTATAACATCCTGAGATGGGAGCATAACATCCTGAGATGGGAGCATAATATCCTGAGGTGGGAGTATAACATTCTGAGTTGGGAGTATAAAATCATGGGGAAGTATAACATCATTCTGGGATGGAAGTATAACATCCTGAGATGGAAGTATAACATCCTGAGATGGGAGCATAACATCCTGAGATGGGAGCATAATATCCTGAGATGGGAGCATAACATACTGAGATGGGAGCATAACATCATTCTGGGATGGGAGTATAACATCCTGAGATGGAAGTATAACATCCTGAGATGGGAGCATAACATGCTGAGATGGGAGCATAACATCCTGAGATGGGAGCATAACATCCTGAGGTGGGAGTATAATATCCTGAGATGGGAGTATAATATCCTGAGATGGGAGCATAACATCCTGAGATGGGAGCATAACATCCTGAGATGGGAGCATAACATCCTGAGGTGGGAGTATAACATCCTGAGTTGGGAGTATAAAATCACGAGGAAGTACAACATTCTGGGATGGGAGTATAACATCCTGAGATGGGAGCATAACATCCTGAGATGGGAGTATAATATCCTGAGATGGGAGCATAACATCCTGAGATGGGAGCATAACATCCTGAGATGGGAGCATAACATCCTGAGGTGGGAGTATAACATCCTGAGTTGGGAGTATAAAATCACGAGGAAGTACAACATTCTGGGATGGGAGCATAACATCCTGAGATGGGAGCATAACATCTTGAGATGGGAGCATAACATCCTGAGGTGGGAGCATAACATCCTGAGATGGGAGCATAACATCCTGAGGTGGGAGTATAACATCCTGAGGTGGGAGTATAACATCCTGAGATGGGAGCATAATATCCTGAGATGGGAGCATAACATCCTGAGGTGGGAGTATAACATCCTGAGGTGGGAGTATAACATCATGGGGAAGTATAACATCATTCTAGGATGGGAGCATAACATCTTGAGATGGGAGCATAACATCCTGAGGTGGGAGCATAACATCCTGAGATGGGAGCATAACATCCTGAGATGGGAGCATAACATCCTGAGATGGGAGTATAACATCCTGAGATGGGAGTATAACATCCTGAGATGGGAGCATAACATCCTGAGGTGGGAGTATAACATCCTGAGATGGGAGCATAACATCCTGAGGTGGGAGCATAACATCCTGAGATGGGAGCATAACATCCTGAGATGGGAGCATAACATCCTGAGATGGGAGTATAACATCCTGAGATGGGAGTATAACATCCTGAGATGGGAGCATAACATCCTGAGGTGGGAGTATAACATTCTGAGTTGGGAGTATAAAATCATGGGGAAGTATAACATCATTCTGGGATGGAAGTATAACATCCTGAGATGGAAGTATAACATCCTGAGATGGGAGCATAACATCCTGAGATGGGAGCATAATATCCTGAGATGGGAGCATAACATACTGAGATGGGAGCATAACATCATTCTGGGATGGGAGTATAACATCCTGAGATGGAAGTATAACATCCTGAGATGGGAGCATAACATGCTGAGATGGGAGCATAACATCCTGAGATGGGAGCATAACATCCTGAGATGGGAGTATAATATCCTGAGATGGGAGTATAATATCCTGAGATGGGAGCATAACATCCTGAGATGGGAGCATAACATCCTGAGATGGGAGCATAACATCCTGAGGTGGGAGTATAAAATCACGAGGAAGTACAACATTCTGGGATGGGAGTATAACATCCTGAGATGGGAGCATAACATCCTGAGATATGAGTATAATATCCTGAGATGGGAGCATAACATCCTGAGGTGGGAGCATAACATCCTGAGATGGGAGCATAACATCCTGAGGTGGGAGTATAACATCCTGAGGTGGGAGTATAACATCCTGAGATGGGAGCATAATATCCTGAGATGGGAGCATAACATCCTGAGGTGGGAGTATAACATCCTGAGGTGGGAGTATAACATCATGGGGAAGTATAACATCATTCTGGGATGGGAGCATAACATCTTGAGATGGGAGCATAACATCCTGAGGTGGGAGCATAACATCCTGAGATGGGAGCATAACATCCTGAGATGGGAGCATAACATCCTGAGATGGGAGTATAACATCCTGAGATGGGAGTATAACATCCTGAGATGGGAGCATAACATCCTGAGGTGGGAGTATAACATCCTGAGATGGGAGCATAACATCCTGAGGTGGGAGCATAACATCCTGAGATGGGAGCATAACATCCTGAGATGGGAGCATAACATCCTGAGATGGGAGTATAACATCCTGAGATGGGAGTATAACATCCTGAGATGGGAGCATAACATCCTGAGGTGGGAGTATAACATTCTGAGTTGGGAGTATAAAATCATGGGGAAGTATAACATCATTCTGGGATGGAAGTATAACATCCTGAGATGGAAGTATAACATCCTGAGATGGGAGCATAACATCCTGAGATGGGAGCATAATATCCTGAGATGGGAGCATAACATCATTCTGGGATGGGAGTATAACATCCTGAGATGGAAGTATAACATCCTGAGGTGGGAGTATAATATCCTGAGATGGGAGCATAACATCATTCTGGGATGGGAGTATAACATCCTGAGATGGGAGTATAATATCCTGAGATGGGAGCATAACATCATTCTGGGATGGGAGTATAACATCCTGAGATGGAAGTATAACATCCTGAGGTGGGAGTATAATATCCTGAGATGGGAGCATAACATCCTGAGATGGGAGCATAACATCCTGAGATGGGAGCATAACATCCTGATGTGGGAGTATAACATCCTGAGTTGGGAGTATAAAATCACGAGGAAGTACAACATTCTGGGATGGGAGTATAACATCCTGAGATGGGAGCATAACATCCTGAGATGGGAGTATAATATCCTGAGATGGGAGCATAACATCCTGAGATGGGAGCATAACATCCTGAGGTGGGAGTATAACATCCTGAGATGGGAGCATAACATCCTGAGATGGGAGCATAACATCCTGAGGTGGGAGTATAACATCCTGAGGTGGGAGTATAACATCATGGGGAAGTATAACATCATTCTGGGATTGGAGCATAACATCTTGAGATGGGAGCATAACATCCTGAGGTGGGAGCATAACATCCTGAGATGGGAGCATAACATCCTGAGATGGGAGCATAACATCCTGAGATGGGAGTATAACATCCTGAGATGGGAGTATAACATCCTGAGATGGGAGCATAACATCCTGAGGTGGGAGTATAACATTCTGAGGTGGGAGTATAACATCCTGAGATGGGAGTATAACATCCTGAGATGGGAGTATAACATCCTGAGATGGGAGTATAACATCCTGAGATGGGAGTATAACATCCTGAGGTGGGAGTATAACATCCTGAGATGGGAGTATAACATCCTGAGATGGGAGTATAACATCCTGAGATGGGAGTATAACATCCTGAGATGGGAGTATAACATCCTGAGGTGGGAGTATAACATCCTGAGATGGGAGTATAACATCCTGAGATGGGAGTATAACATCCTGAGATGGGAGCATAACATCCTGAGATGGGAGCATAATATCCTGAGGTGGGAGTATAACATTCTGAGTTGGGAGTATAAAATCATGGGGAAGTATAACATCATTCTGGGATGGAAGTATAACATCCTGAGATGGAAGTATAACATCCTGAGATGGGAGCATAACATCCTGAGATGGGAGCATAATATCCTGAGATGGGAGCATAACATACTGAGATGGGAGCATAACATCATTCTGGGATGGGAGTATAACATCCTGAGATGGAAGTATAACATCCTGAGATGGGAGCATAACATGCTGAGATGGGAGCATAACATCCTGAGATGGGAGCATAACATCCTGAGGTGGGAGTATAATATCCTGAGATGGGAGTATAATATCCTGAGATGGGAGCATAACATCCTGAGATGGGAGCATAACATCCTGAGATGGGAGCATAACATCCTGAGGTGGGAGTATAACATCCTGAGTTGGGAGTATAAAATCACGAGGAAGTACAACATTCTGGGATGGGAGTATAACATCCTGAGATGGGAGCATAACATCCTGAGATGGGAGTATAATATCCTGAGATGGGAGCATAACATCCTGAGATGGGAGCATAACATCCTGAGATGGGAGCATAACATCCTGAGGTGGGAGTATAACATCATGGGGAAGTATAACATCATTCTGGGATGGGAGCATAACATCTTGAGATGGGAGCATAACATCCTGAGGTGGGAGCATAACATCCTGAGATGGGAGCATAACATCCTGAGGTGGGAGTATAACATCCTGAGGTGGGAGTATAACATCCTGAGATGGGAGCATAATATCCTGAGATGGGAGCATAACATCCTGAGGTGGGAGTATAACATCCTGAGGTGGGAGTATAACATCATGGGGAAGTATAACATCATTCTGGGATGGGAGCATAACATCTTGAGATGGGAGCATAACATCCTGAGGTGGGAGCATAACATCCTGAGATGGGAGCATAACATCCTGAGATGGGAGCATAACATCCTGAGATGGGAGTATAACATCCTGAGATGGGAGTATAACATCCTGAGATGGGAGCATAACATCCTGAGGTGGGAGTATAACATCCTGAGATGGGAGCATAACATCCTGAGGTGGGAGCATAACATCCTGAGATGGGAGCATAACATCCTGAGATGGGAGCATAACATCCTGAGATGGGAGTATAACATCCTGAGATGGGAGTATAACATCCTGAGATGGGAGCATAACATCCTGAGGTGGGAGTATAACATTCTGAGTTGGGAGTATAAAATCATGGGGAAGTATAACATCATTCTGGGATGGAAGTATAACATCCTGAGATGGAAGTATAACATCCTGAGATGGGAGCATAACATCCTGAGATGGGAGCATAATATCCTGAGATGGGAGCATAACATACTGAGATGGGAGCATAACATCATTCTGGGATGGGAGTATAACATCCTGAGATGGAAGTATAACATCCTGAGATGGGAGCATAACATGCTGAGATGGGAGCATAACATCCTGAGATGGG
The DNA here is from genome assembly GCA_963921405.1 of Cepaea hortensis. NCBI lineage: Eukaryota > Metazoa > Mollusca > Gastropoda > Stylommatophora > Helicidae > Cepaea > Cepaea hortensis. The sequence continues at coordinate 14,506,659 of OY992886.1, read as the reverse complement.
AGCATAACATCCTGAGGTGGGAGTATAATATCCTGAGATGGGAGTATAATATCCTGAGATGGGAGCATAACATCCTGAGATGGGAGCATAACATCCTGAGATGGGAGCATAACATCCTGAGGTGGGAGTATAACATCCTGAGTTGGGAGTATAAAATCACGAGGAAGTACAACATTCTGGGATGGGAGTATAACATCCTGAGATGGGAGCATAACATCCTGAGATGGGAGTATAATATTCTGAGATGGGAGCATAACATCCTGAGGTGGGAGCATAACATCCTGAGATGGGAGCATAACATCCTGAGGTTGGAGTATAACATCCTGAGGTGGGAGTATAACATCCTGAGATGGGAGCATAATATCCTGAGATGGGAGCATAACATCCTGAGGTGGGAGTATAACATCCTGAGGTGGGAGTATAACATCATGGGGAAGTATAACATCATTCTGGGATGGGAGCATAACATCTTGAGATGGGAGCATAACATCCTGAGGTGGGAGCATAACATCCTGAGATGGGAGCATAACATCCTGAGATGGGAGCATAACATCCTGAGATGGGAGTATAACATCCTGAGATGGGAGCATAACATCCTGAGATGGGAGTATAACATCCTGAGATGGGAGCATAACATCCTGAGGTGGGAGTATAACATCCTGAGATGGGAGCATAACATCCTGAGGTGGGAGCATAACATCCTGAGATGGGAGCATAACATCCTGAGATGGGAGCATAACATCCTGAGATGGGAGTATAACATCCTGAGATGGGAGTATAACATCCTGAGATGGGAGCATAACATCCTGAGGTGGGAGTATAACATTCTGAGTTGGGAGTATAAAATCATGGGGAAGTATAACATCATTCTGGGATGGAAGTATAACATCCTGAGATGGAAGTATAACATCCTGAGATGGGAGCATAACATCCTGAGATGGGAGCATAATATCCTGAGATGGGAGCATAACATACTGAGATGGGAGCATAACATCATTCTGGGATGGGAGTATAACATCCTGAGATGGAAGTATAACATCCTGAGATGGGAGCATAACATGCTGAGATGGGAGCATAACATCCTGAGATGGGAGCATAACATCCTGAGGTGGGAGTATAATATCCTGAGATTGGAGCATAATATCCTGAGATGGGAGCATAACATCCTGAGATGGGAGCATAACATCCTGAGATGGGAGCATAACATCCTGAGGTGGGAGTATAACATCCTGAGTTGGGAGTATAAAATCACGAGGAAGTACAACATTCTGGGATGGGAGTATAACATCCTGAGATGGGAGCATAACATCCTGAGATGGGAGTATAACATCCTGAGATGGGAGCATAACATCCTGGGATGGAAGTATAACATCCTGAGATGGGAGTATAACATCCTGAGATGGGAGTATAACATCCTGAGATGGGAGTATAACATCCTGAGATGGGAGTATAACATCCTGAGATGGGAGTATAACATCCTGAGATGGGAGTATAACATCCTGAGATGGGAGCATAACATCCTGAGATGGGAGTATAACATCCTGAGATGGGAGTATAACATCCTGAGGTGGGAGCATAATATCCTGAGGTGGGAGTATAACATCCTGAGTTGGGAGTATAAAATCCTGAGATGGGAGTATAACATCATTCTGGGATGGGAGTATAACATTATGTTCCTTGTTACCCTACCAGTTTTTAAAATAGAGAGACATGAATTTCCCACCTGGCTACAAGTGTAAGAATATAACATATTCAGCCTACAAACTGTGATGTTAGTAGGGCAACAACCTTTATTTCTCAGCCTCAGAAAGTGTTCTGTTAATGATAGTGTATTCGAATCTTCACTATGGTGATCGGTTGGTTGCAAATCATCAGGAAGGACATTTAAGCTTGATACATTTGCACTGTCGTCTGAGTTCTTTAAAGAGCTTGAAAGCTTGCATCTTTTAGAGTGATGGTGATATGGAGAAATTCCTCTTGACCCAGCACTGAGGTACCATTTCCACGAGGCTGTGTTGCAGATGCAGAACTCTCCTTCCCCTCCTCAAGCCCAGGAACCATTGAGGTGTACAGGATCGGTACTGGAGCTTCGTATCTTCGGAGATACATTGTGTCCAATGAAATGTGAACTAGACTTGGGAGTCCAACTGTGGATACTCCTCACCACAAAAGAGGTTTCCAAAGTCTTGGTTAGTGATAAAACCTGATCCTGGTCTGACTTTCCTTTAAAAAAGTTAGTTGCATAACCTTTACAGGACGTCACTGTCAACCCCATAATTCTTTGGCTGTTTGTGATTTCTGGGCAAGTTTACGTTCAGTAGTTTGCCATTACTTTCTGAATGACCGGAACTCGTACCACTTTAATGAAAACCAAAGCAATGCAGTGTGCTACCAAGTCACCGACAGCTGTGTTTCGACTGTGGTATGTGGGATTATAAACTGCATCTGTAACCCCATTGCCACAGAGCCACCTAAGTGGGATCTGTAGTATTTCGGAGAGTGAAGTCGTGTTGTTGTATCTCTTACTTCTTGGATTATTATTACTGCAAGCTGAATCACCTATCGTGATTTCTTATATCAATGTGCTCGTTGTGATTCCGTGGATGTGGTTAAATAGTTTTTAGATTAATACAAGTGTTGATTATCGCAAAAATGCGTGTTATATATAATATTCATTTCAAGTGATAGTTGAACACTATTAAATTTTAACCAATCAAGTGCACGAGGCGTGTCAGAAACCAACCACTACACAGGATCTCAAATTGCCCGCAGCGTGGCTAGATAACAATGCGATTGCTGCATTCTTCAAGTTTAGTTATTCGTAAGATTATGCTATAATGTCAGAGGAAGGAGAGGGCTCTGTACTGGACGTGAATGGTGAAAGGACTTGTTCCTGTTTACGATCGGCTGCCAGTAAAACTTACTCACTAAACAAAGAGAGAGCTGTGAAAAACAAGCTATCTAAGTGTATGAATCCCACCGGCCTAGTCGTCAAACACACCAACTCAGGACAGTGTGTTACTGTTTCCTTCAACAACACACTGCATTATGAGGCATTCCGAACTTGCCTACTCAGCTACTACAGGCTTGAACTAATTGAACACAGGCAAGATAAGCGCGGGGCCCACGTTGAGGACCTGATTACGACGCCATTGATTACGATACACTTGTACCACAGTCAGAATAAACTCATGACACAAGGCAGTATTGAAAGCATTAATTCTTGGCTAAAAGTAGATTTTGTTGAACTTGAAAACTCGATACAGACATTCACCGAATCTACGCAGCCCGCAACTACAGCTGTAGACAACACACCAGCTAACAATGTTCGTCAATTAACTCATACGACGAGTGTACATGACCACATCAACACGAGGCCTGCCAATGCACCAGTGCTCTTGGCCATTGAATACCCAAAGGAGCGCATCCAAAACAACATAGAACCCAACGTGGACATTGTTGAAGAAGTACCTGCCTCACATAACAATAGCATGTTAACTATCAATGGACATCAGTGCGACTGTAAACAGCACATTGAGGGACTAGAACAATCACTAAAGGCTCTCATTGTCACTGTTTCAACCAACATTGAAGCAAACAGCAAGATAAGCAGTGATTACAATGTTCTCAAGACAGAAGTCGTGCTCCTGCGTGAGGAAAATTTGCTGCTGAGAAAAACAGTTCAAACCCTACAGAATGTGTCCTCTACCGACCCAACAGAAGAAGTATGTAATTCCCAAGCAACCGCTTCATCCTTGGGAAATCTTGGGGAAGCTCAGCCCCACCCAGAACAGATAACCACTATGAAAACACCTCAATGCGCAGAAGAAAATAAACAACAACAAACACCTCAATGCACAGAGGAAGATAAACAACAAGAAGCAGTCTACCCCATCGACGTCAAAATAAGCAATAGGTTTGAAGTGCTTCAAGAAAAATCACCAGGAAACGTACAGTGCTTTAACATGCCGCCAACGGGCAACACATGCCTACAAGATACATCGGGAGAACCACATGGAGACATAAAGACTGCTGATAATCGGAAATGGATGAAACAGTGGGCGAGACGTGCTGACAACCAACATGTACAGACAGCACGACCTGACTGTACACACATTATATTAGGCGATTCTTTAATCAAAGGTTTATACATCGACTGGATGGCCACTTCAGACAAAGACATTGTTTCCATAATCCCACTGCCTGGGGCTGGTGTTGACCGGCTAACAGACAATATTAGCAGGTTGGCTGTAAATCATAACGTTAAAAAGGCAAGCGTACATATTGGTATTAATGACGCCATGAACAGCCAACAAATCACAGGGTCTCAACTGCTGGCACTCTTGAACGGATTGCGCCACATTTGTCCTAACTCGTCCATTTTCTTCTCCTCCATCATATCACCAAGTTATGGACTCAGCACCATCTAGCTGACATAAATAACAACATTTTGCAGAAGTTTTGTTCTCAAAACAAGATACAGTTCATCAACAACATGCCATCATTCACTTCACAGTCTGGTGCACCAAAAAAGAGTCTTTATAAGGATCAAATACATTTGTCTACATTGGGCACCAGCTTGCTCGCCAAAAATATCAAATATCCAAAACGGACACACCATACACCCAATACAGGATAGCGTTGGACACTTTTAGCTACTCCACCTGAAACTCAAGCCAGACGACATACTCCCGTCTCATCAAGTACTAATAGGCCAGAAGTGCGCAGACCACTCATAAACACTGCACCTGAAATCCAAGCCAGACTAGTCACTTCCACCACACCAAGTCAGTACAATACGTCATCTTTCATACAGGAGGGTAATAATTATGAAGATATGTTTCCTATTCTCCCCAGAAAGGAACCAACTCTCAGCAACAACGACGTGCCACCACAACCTCCTGTTAGCCACCAACCGGAGGCTGTAGTTGGTAGTCATTACATACCCATGAGACATCAACAGTACCCATTCTATTGTAACCCTGAATGGTTGCACCTCACATGTTATAGCCCAGCTACACTTCGTCAAGCACTTATAATGTCGCTACACCAACAACCAACACAATCTGGTATTTACTAGCAACTTAGCACAAAGCTACACCAGATTTCGGTACAAGAAAGAGCCTCTCCTGGAATGATTATCTGCATATTTGGGTACTACTTGATCTAGTAACGTATTAGGTTATGTGCAACTACAAACATTGGCTGGTTGTGACTTTATATTAATTGATAGTACTTAGCCGTATACCTTTTAATACTTTTGCTGTAATTCTTTTATAATACTTTTAATTGTGTTTTTACTGTGAGTAAGGGGATCTTCACTGCTCTGCATTATGGATCTGTGTACGTATTTTTATATATTGACAGAGATATTACTGTTTCTCTGTACTTTAGAGTGTATTGTAATAAGGGACGTAAGTTGTATTCACTTTGTGTGTGTGTGCTTTTTTCATTTTTTTTTTTTGGTTTTTTAACTTATGATTACGCATTGTCAAAATGTCTAATAAGTACGATCACTGGCTCAGTAATAATGGGCTCAGAATTGGGCATTTAAACATCTGCCATCTATTAGGGAAGCTGCCAGAACTATCACTTATACTTAATCAAAATTTTCACATGTTCGGCGTTAGAGAAAGTCAATTAAATGGTAACATCTCAAAAAACTTCAAAATCGCATACCCCTAGTAGTTGGCTATCTTTATCGAAATCCCAGTGCAGGAAATATCTGGTATGAAAAATTCACTACCATGATGGATGTACTCTTTAGTAATGCGAGAGAAATAATACTGCTAGTTGACTTCAACATAAACACTAACAAATCAAACAAAACATGGGAAAACATAATAGAGTCATATAACTTCCAACAGTTAGTCAAACAAGCCACTAGAATAACAAAATCATCTGCAACACTTATAGATCATATTTATACTACGTGTGCTGACAACATCACAGAATGTTCTGTACCTAACACAATGAGGGATCACTACCCAGTGTGTTGCATGTGGTCGAAAAGAGGTACCAAAACTCCAAAACACAAACATATAAGTATAAAATATAGAAATTACAAAAATTTCAATCGAGACGTCTTCTTACAAGACTTGCTCAACTCATCTCTGGACTATGTTTACCAGCTTCCTGACCCAGACGATGCTCTAGACCACTGGCTGAAGACCTTTCTAAGTATATTTGACAAGCATATTCCATTTAAGGAAGTTCGTGTTAAACATCACACTAAGCCCCCGTGGATCACACAGGAGTTAGTTGAACTTATGAGAGACCGGGACAGGGCACATAAAAATAGAGACCTAACTATGTACCGTAGTCTGAGAAACAAAGTTCAATGTGTTATTCGAAAGGAAAAGAAAAACTATTTTAAGAACTTAATAATAGATAAAACCAACACTAAAGATATATGGAAAGCAATTAATACCTTGACAAACAAACACAAATCATCACAATCATTACCATCAAATCAGGTTATATGTGATCAATTCAGTAGATTCTTTCAGTCCGACATAAACCAACTGAAGGCTGCAATATCAGATGCGCCTCATGCATATCTTTATTATCATCATTCTGTGAAAACAAATGCTATGGAGACATTCCCTCCAACATACCGCTAATGATGACCACAGAAGTATTTACGCATCTCAGTAACCTAAAAAACAATAACTCATCAGGACTTGATGGAATCAGTAATTGTATCCTTCGCCATGCTGCACCGGCGATCTGTGAGTCACTAACTTTTATATATAATCAATGTCTCACCAAAGGTCACTTCCCATCAGCCTTTAAAAACGCTAAAGTGTATCCTCACTTAAAAGCTGGTTCTCTAGACGATCATCTCATGAGTAATTATAGGCCAATTTCCATATTATCCTCACTATCCAAACCGCTAGAAAAGCACATCCACAAAACAACATTAGAGCACTTAGTTCGCCACAAACTAATAGTTGACAGTCAGTCAGGATTTCGGCCAAAATATTCTTGTCATACGGCCCTAACAAACATGATAGAAAACTGGCATCAAAATATTAACAACAATACTCTATGTGGAGCGGTGTTTATAGACTTTAGAAAAGCATTTGATAGGATAGATCATAATATTCTAATTAAAAAACTAGAAACAATGAAAGTAAGCTTTAATATAGTGACATTAATAAAATCATTTTTATTAGACAGAAAACAAGTAGTGTCACACAATAAATCTTTATCTCAAGCCATTACCATTAAAATTGGAGTACCGCAGGGATCTATTCTTGGCCCTCTATTATTTGCCATTTATATAAACGATCTTCCCTTATATCTGTCGTCCTGCGAGCTATTTGCAGATGACTGTACAGTATATACAAACGCTATTGATCGTATTGTGTGCTAGAATTATCATTGCAACAGGAAATAAATAGTGTAGTTAACTGGAGTCATACAAACCGCATGCAAATTAACATTTCTAAAACAAAATCTGTGTTAATAGGAACCAGGCAAAGACTTCACACGCTAAACTCGCAGAGAACTCTACAGCTGCACATTGGTAACACGCCTATAGAAAGTGTAACCGAGCACAAGGCACTGGATCTTATCATAAATCAAAATCTAACCTTTAACTCACATGTTCATGGTCTCGTTAAACAAGTAGCCAAAAAAGTATACCAACTTGCCAAAATTAAAAATTTCCTTGACGAAAACACAAGAAAGATATTCTATACTTCCCATATACAAACACATATTGATTATTGCTCCACAATCTGGGATGGATGCCCTAAATCAATAACAAAACGCCTATATTCACTCCAGAAAAGGGCAGTGCGTTTAATTAATGGTGAAAAGCTTACCGACAATTCTAACCTACATAAACTTTTTCGGTTACTGCCACTCCACAAACGACTACTTTTTAATAAGGCCAAACTAATTCACAAAATTCTATTTCAAAATGGTCCAAGCTACCTTTGGCCATTGTTTAAATATAACGCAAGACATAGCGAGCGACTAAATATACTTCATGTCCCTAAACCTAGGATAGACTTATATAAAACAAGCTTAGCCTACTCTGCCGCTCACTTGTGGAACAATCTTCCACAAGAAATCAAAGACACCACAAATCATTATACATACATTCACAACCTGTTTGAACACTACCTCAGTACTGATTACATGCCCCCATAAACAAAAACAAAAAAAGACAATAATAATGGTAAATTATCTCAAACGACAACTAGCCAAAAAACATTCTCATATGTATGGTACGTTACACCTTCCTTAGGTATTTATAATGCCCATGTTAAACATTGTCTCAGCGAGTCATTTGTTATTGATTATTTTTCATGCGTTATAATGCTATTGTTCTTTTGTTGTCAAAATTTTGCTTCATAAGTGATGTTGAATGAAAGAGGGTATGAGAGGAAATTGTGAAAAAGGGCAGAATGTCTGACGGGCCTGCGTGCCCAATTCTTAACCCTATAAAAATAAAGATTTTCGTTCGTTCGTTCATTCGTTCTTTTCTTTTCCATGTTTAAATGGACTTTCAGCATTGAGAATGGTTTATTTCTATGCTTTATCATTTTAATTTGTTAAATATTTAGTCTTCACACACTTTCAGACACTCGCCTGAATATATTTAAAGAAAACAGCAGTTAACTTGAGGTATTTTATGTCTCCATAGAGTTCGTACTAAAATGGAGTGAGTTAAAAAAAAGTTCATTTTCTCTGATCTGCAAATGTTGGTTACTCTTGCAGCAAATGTTTAGCTGTCGTCTTTGTGAATTCCACTGTTACTTTCATCAGTATCTCCTTTCTTTAGTTATTGAGCAAATAGTATTTCAGCTTGTTATGCCATGTGAAGTTTGAAGATTGCCACTTGGTTAACCTGTTAAATGTTTAAATGTCAGTCATAATATTGTTTTTATTTTCTCAGAGCGGCAGAAATGATGACTAAAACTGGCCAAGTTGTCAAGCTAGTAGTGGCCAAACGAGCTGTTTTATACCACAATTTAGGATCTCTGCTTAGTCAGCCTTCACCAACAAGCCAGAGAGGTCAGTTAAATGATTATTCGGGTAAAAAATATTTTGGCTGTTAGTGATTCCTGGGCAAGTTTACGTTGATTAGTTTGCCATTGATTTCTGAATGACCGAACCTCATACCATTATTTAGAAACACCCCCTTGCAAGGCTGTCTGCTTCCAAATCACCCACAGCTGTGTTTCGAACGCGGTATGCGGAATTATGAATTTCATTCGTAACCCGTTTGCCACTGGGCCGAGTTAAAAGCCTAATTAAAATGTCATTCCTCTGGAATCCATAAAGCAACCGGAATGTAAGGAGACAAAAAGAAAAAAAAACAGAGATAATTAGAGACAAAAGATGAGTGATTTGTGGAAAAAAAATGGAAGGAAATACAAGGGATAGCAAAGAATAGAAAGTTTGGTGTGTGATAGGCAAAGCCATCTGATCCAATTGGCATAAAAGGAAAAAGATGATTAAATATATTTGATCTAATTAACTTCTCCTGTTTCAAACAACACATGACATATGGTTAACTTGTTAACATTTTCTCATGTGTCTCAAACATTGCATCATGACTCTTTTATTTTTCACTCTTGGTTGGAGCATGCTGGAGAAATCTGGCTACTTAAATAGCTATTTCTCTACTATTTATTTTCCTACAATAGTTATTTCCCTTCTATTTATTTTCCTTTAATAATTTCCCTTCTAGTTTCGCACAATAGTTATTTCCCTTCTTTTTACTCTCCTACAAAATGTCTAATGTGCAGCAGTTTGTTTTTATGGGATTCTAAAAATTAACAAATTAAACTTTTTTTTTGCGTGAAACCTTTTGGGACTAACTCTCCTTTTTATGATAAAAACAGCTGCTCACACCAGAGCTCCAGGTCCCAACAGGACATTCAGTGATGAGGGCCCTCCCCCATATAACGGAAGAGATCCTAAGCCAGTCAATGGTTATGGTATGTAACTATTACATATTGCATTCCTTTTACTGATCCCTTTTTTGTGAGAAAGACTTTGTGTATATTTATTTATTTGCTGATGACAAGCAATTAGAATGCTGACGTTTCAAATCAAGGGAATCAAATTTCAATTCCGCCTAGAGAAAGGGTTTTTCTTAATGTTATTTTTATAGACTATGCCATGCAGCATTGTTATGTATCTCCACAGCCTCTTGTCTCAAATACTACCAATCTTTTTCAGCATAGATGTTCCTTGATCCCATGGTCATAAACTGCCCAGCATCTTATCATGAGGTCCTTTCCTATCTCTTTTCTCTGTCAACCATCTTTCATGTTGCCACAACATTCTAGTGCTCACTTTGTCTTAGTGTGTCTAAAGAATATGCATTATCTTCTTCCGATATGAGTAACCAGTTCTCTTTGTGAGTTGGTTTCTTTCATGAAGTCTTCTTTGCTCTGTTTTTAAATCTGTCCTTGATGTTCCCAGAGTATTGCAAATGTATTGGATGGATAAGAGAAAAAACAGATTTATCCAAGAAGTCGGTATTAAAATATTTTTTTAAGACAAACAAAATGAAGTAAATGAAATATTTTTGAAATGTGAAAAGATAATGAAAGTCTGTAAAAGATAATATAGAGGGTGAACAAGTAACAAATATCTATAAAGGGTAATTATGGAGGAAATTGTACCGGGGAGGTGAGGAAGGGGGAAAATTTTTTTTAGATGGATTCAAGTTGTGATAGATAATTTACACATGACAGCAACATAGACAGGGAACCTGGCTTGCGATGGAGAGGAATTTTACAACATGATAGGGGTGGAGTTGTACAGGACATCTGGCTTACAACAAAGAGGAATTTCACAACACTGTGATAGGGCTGGAGTTCTGTACATGGCATGCTGTAGAATGAATGATGTTCTAAGCATCCTTATCAACTAACTCCAACTAACTACCAAAAAGTTAGTTGTATGACCTTTACAGGACGTCACACTCAATCCCAGCATTTTATTTGCTGTTTATGATTTCTTGGCAAGTTCAGTAGTTTGCCATTTGCTTTCTGAATGACCGGCACTCATTTGTAACCCCTCTGCCACAGAGCCGGCCAGTACCAAATGGGAACCAGAAATGGTAAATACACGATACAATTATAGTTAGTTTTTTCAAGACTATTACTATCTGTTTTATAAATTCAAACTTAATGGAGCCTGTTTTATTATTTTCTTTGTCTTGTCAGGGAATCCAGACCGAATGCGAGCACCTTCATCTGGAAACCTGGCTGAGTCACGGCCAGGAGGACCCGTCGATCCTTACGGTTACCGACGTGATGATCCACGATCCAAGTCAACATCCAACCTCCACGTTGAAACTAACTTGGACCACAGTGATGTGCGCCCGAATATGAAACCGGCCCAGTCAGTGGGTGTGTTACATCCTTCCCATGGCTATGGCCCGCGTCAAGATATCAGGCCCAATGATTATGAAAACCAGCCTGGCTACCACCAGGCAGGAGGAGTGTATCAGGAGCAGCAAATCAAACCCCAAAACCTGCATCCATCTCAGGGTTACCAGCAGCAGCAGAGAACATCGGACAGGTCATCACTGTCATCAAGAGCATCAACCAACAGCAACAAGGATCTTAGACCAACCTCTGCTTATTACAGTCCTGAAAATGTCGTTAAAGAAAATCAAGACTTCTCCAGACCTCGATCAGAGGATGTAGGCAGTAAATTGAAGGATTGGCAAGATAAATATGACGATCCTCGTATTGGAGGCAGTAGACAAAGCCCGGGGGGACAGAGTCCACCTTATAGCAACATTGGTGCTCAGAACAGGGAACCACCACCGCAGCCGACACACAACCCGCCACCCAAACCCACAGCCCATGAGCGTCTCTTCAACCAGCCTGGCATCCCGCAGAAGGTTAACATCAATGCATATAGCCGGCAGCCAAATTTCTATGAGAACACAGCACCTTTGCAGCGAGAGCCACCACCACCATTCCACCAGCTACAGAAACCACCCAATGAAAATGATTTGAAGCCAAAGCCATCACCAAAGCCAGTGGTAGCACCGTCTAAAAAGAACTGGCCTCGTGTGCAGCACGCGGACATGCAGAATCTGAAGATTGACAACAGGCAGACCCAGCCTCAGTTCTTTGGTGGCGTACGGCCTTCAGCATCACCTCAGAGTGGTCAGCCTAGCGGCCCACACACCGTCCAACAACCGCAATTTAATCAGAGGAACCCACAGAATGATCAAAGTAATGCACCATACGATCAAAGGAGTACACAGAAAGATCAAAGGGTCAGCCAGAATGATCAAAGGAACCCAGCATACGATCAAAGCAGCATGCCACACGATCAGAGAAACTCACAAGCTGACCAAAGACCACAGCAACAGATCCAGAGAAACCAGCCTCAGCCAGACTTAAGAAATGACCCTAGATTTGCCCAAGACCTTCGAGTTGTTCCGGATCCAAGGAATGGACCTGCATTTGATTACCGAGGCTTTCAGCAGGATCCACAGGGTGTTCCTGACCTCCGCAATGCAGCAGATCTCAGAAACCCACAACAGGCAGTTGTTCGGGACAGCTACCTGCAACATCCCAGTAATAATAGAGACAGTTTTCCACAACAGCCAGCTGCTAGAGATGGATATACTCAACAGCAGAATCTACAAAAGGTTTCTAATAACTTGCCCCCTTCACATGAACAAATAAGAACAGCCCAAGACCCATACATGCAGCAGCAGAGGTTCATGGACAGTAGCAATCAGTTTCGTTACTCAGTAGAATCACTTGATCTTCCACCTCCACCGACTCATAAGGAGATACCCACAGTCATTCCCTCACCTCAGCTGGATGACAACGGTGAAGAGTTGCCGCCTCTGCCTCCACCTCCATCGCATGAGGCCCTTATTGAACAGAAGCTGGTAGAGGAGCAGATGAAGCTGATGCAACAGATCAATGCCACGAACCAATTCTTGGCCACAGATCCAAGGTTAGTGCTGGATGTTGCAGTCTTCTGTCTGATGCTGCCTGAGAGATGAAAAGCTTGTATGTATTTGTATACTGTGTCAGCAATGACTGAATGGTCAGCAATAACTGAATGGTATGGCATCTGTCTATGGTATCTTTATGTGTGTGGCATGTGTCTTTTGCATGTGGTTGATGGTATCTTTCTTTCATCATCATGTGCCTTGCAAAAGTGGCACTGGAGACCATATCTCTCCACAGATTTTGTTGCTTGTATTCTGGATCAACTCTGCTGCTCATATTCCTCCATGAAATCATCTTGGACCATCAAGCATCAGTTCTCTCGACCTGCTTATGCCTCTTCTATCTCTGATATTACCATTTGTCACAGTGCTTTCCAATGTCTCCCTTCTCATTATATTACCATAAGAATACTGTTTGTCTCTTTTTTATATTTGTGTATAATGCCCTACTTTCATTAGCCTTTTCCATGTAATCATTCATCTATCCTTGACATCTGCCTCACTATGGCATGTGTATTAGGCATGTCTATGAAATCTGTCTCACATTCCCACACATGCTCTGTCCTCATCTGCAACAGTCAGCGAAGAGTCCTAAAACTAATAGTATCAGTAGCAGTCTGATTATGTGTCCAACTGGACTTTCCTTGGAGTTTTTTTGAGTATCATCCAGATCCTCAGATCACTCCCTGCAGCACCATTCTCTCAAAGCCATGATAATCCATCAGTCCTTCTGCACTATACAAACGGTAAGGCTAAGTTCCCCGTTCCACCTCTTCTCTTGATATGCCTCACACATTTCATTTGTGTTTTCTTTGTAGTCTTGCTGAGTAGAGCTTTCATATGCGGCGTCTGCAAAGAATTCTTGGTATTAAGTGGCAAGACAAAATCACAAATACTGAAGTATTGGAAAGATCAGGTTGTGTGACGGTTTATTCCATGATCAGTCTTTGTTGTCTTAGATGAATAGGACATCTTAGGAGGATGGATGATGGTAGAATACCAAAGGACATCTTTTTTGGTGAATTACAGATGGGTAAGAGATCTCAGGGTTGGCCTCTACTATGATAAAAAAATGTGTGTAAGTGGGACATGATTGATACAAGCATTGATAATGCACATTGAGAGCAAGTCGCCACTGAACATGTTGCATGGAGGGCAAACATCAGTAATGGAATAAAGACAGGAGAAAATTATTGCAGATAAGTCACACACCGAGCGTGTGAGACGTAAGATGGTGCAAGATGGTGGAAATGAGCACGTGTTCACATGCACCCACTGTGAACGAACATTTACAGTGCGAATTGGCCTTATCAGTCACATTCGCTACCACCATGGGTAAAAGTTATTATGCCTTTTTGAAGCACAAACTATCGTCTGTCAAGACGGCAAGGTGCCAGTGTGTGATGAGACATGCAGGGTCACTCCGTGGCAGTGTGGATAATCCATCTGTCTAGTGCTAAGACAGGCATGAGTTTGTTTTTGGATTCCTTCATTCGATATTTTCAAGTGCATATTTGTTCAGATCCCTGGGGGTTCGTAGCCAGAGTCGTGAAGTTGATGCTCCATGTGATACTTTTAGCAAGTCGTTGACATTTAATATGCTTGGGCCATCACGAGTATTATACAGTTGTGGTTTATGGAGTTACTGCTTTGCAGTAGTAGATTACTATGTTAAATGGGGTTAAAATAATAACTGAGCTATCAGGAGATTCAGAAACAACTATCTGTCATTGAAAGAGCTAATTTAAAGAGTTTGATTGGTTGGTGAGCCATCTGGAAGGCTGAGTTTTAACTCAGCCAGTGTGCTGGTTATCAAGTCATGTGATCTCTGAAAGGGCTTGTATCTATCCGGAGTGAGCTTGTTGTCAAGACTTTCCCCTGGAGCTGGTCCAGAAGCAGTCTCCAGGGGGATCTCTCCCTCTACTCTTCAAGTTCAGAAACCTTCAGTATATGCAAGACTAGGTACTGAAACTTCACATCTGCATGCAGACATGAGGGTGTAGGCCAGTCATGATTCAGAACAGTAAACACAGACTGGCTGGGATTGGCCTGGTTTGGTCATGTGACTCCAACTCAGTACCCAGGGTAAGTGACAGCAACAACTGTCTGACGGAGTACTTAATAATTAGTGTTATATTCACTCTGAACAGAATGCTCAATAAATGCTTAATAATTAATATTATATTCTCTCTGAGATAGAGTGCTTAATAATTAGTGTTATATTCCATCTGAGATAGAGTGCTTAATAATTAAAGTTACATTCCTTCTGAGACAGAGTGCTTAATAATTCATGTTATATTCTCTCTGAGACGGAGTGCTTCATAATTAATGTTATATTCTCTCTAAGACAGAGTGCTTAATAATTCATGTTATATTCTCTCTGCAGACGAGAACAAAGATACAGTCCAAACATTGTTCAGCAACAGCAGATTCAACAGCAGCGACAGCAGCAGCAACCTCAAACACAACAGTACCAGCCACAGCCTCAAACACAACAGCCTCAGCCACAAACACAGCAGTACCAGCAACAACAACAGCAGCAGCAGCAGCAGCAGCAGCAGCGCTTGCGGCCACAATCCCAGAACCAGCAGCCATCTATCAACCGAGTTCTCCCCCCGGGAATTGATACCAGAGACACAACTCCTCTGGGATACAAAGTGATTCAGGATGGCTACAGGCCCAGCGACCCTGTATCCTACCAAGATTACCAGAACATCAGCTTTGTCTCTGGTGTCAGGGCAGCTGCTGGCCCAGAACCACAAGCTCCCTCTGTGCCTCAGCCTGCAGCAGAGTATAATTCATACAGTAATCCTGCTTTGAGAGTCCAGGGTTTTCAGGTGAGAATACATTTGTATTGGAAAATCTATTCCATTATATCTCATCTGAAATATATGCATATACATTTGCAATTATTTGCTTTGAACTCAAACGCAGTACATGAATATGCTGCTACTTCTAGTGCACTGGACTGATTTTTGCATGTAGATTAGCTTTCTCTATTACTAGTGTCCCTCGACATTAGGTGAACCCACTCCGATGTCAGAGGTACGTGTACTACATCCCAAAGTCAAGGATGAGAAGTCAACATTTTAATCCAACTGACCGGTGTCGGGGTTGAACTTGCTACCTCACTATCAGCACACTGGAGGTTTAAGAACGATTGCAATTATCCATTTAGCCATGCTTGCCTCCATTCTATTATGTGTATGAGTGAATTCAGTTCTATTCAGTTACAGTATTATACGATGGCTATTCCAAAATCAACCGCCGATTGGCTGGAAAAAATAAACCTGTTGCCATAGTGACACTGTTCATTGCTTGCATCATTCAGTATTTTAGCTCACTACACATCAACCTACAGTCGCAGTTGTTCAGTGGTTCATGAACCGCAAACGAATAAACATGGATATTGTTATTGCCCTTCCCGCCAGCTGCAAAATTTGTGGTGTGATTCGTTTTCGTCAAGCAGAAGGTCAAAATATGGCAGAGATTCATCGACAATTGTGTCATGTGTATGGTGATAACGTTATGAGTGAGAGTTCTTTCAGGGATTGGTGCAGGAAATTCAGAGATGCGCATAAAGATGTGCATGATGAGGGTTGACAAGGACGACATTCATGTGTGACAGATGAATTCATTTAAAAAGTCGACAAGTCGTAGAAAAGCGCCGTTTCACAATTTCACATCTTTCTACAGAATTTCCACAAATTTCTAGGACAAGTCTGTTTTGAATTGTCACAGAGATGTTAGGTTATCACAAATTCTGTTCATGGTAGGTACCAAAGCAACTGACTGACACTCACAAAGTTGTCACACATCAATGTCGTCCTTGTCCACCCTCATCATGCAGATTGTGACGCACATCTCTGCCACAGAACTGCCCTCATAACAGAATCTCCATACACACGACACAATTGACGATAAATCTCGGCCACATTTTGACCTTCTGCTTGAAGAAAACAAATCACACTACAAATCTCACAGCTGGCGGGAAAGGCAATAACAGTGTCCATGTTTACTCATTCGCGATTCGTGAACCACTGAACAAATGCGAATGTAGGTTGATGTGTAGTGAGCTAAAAGACTACTGAATAATGTAAGCAATGAATGGTGTAGCTATGGCAAATGGTTTATTTTTGCCTGCTAATTTTGAAATAGCCCACAAAGCCAGTAAATGTGTTATCAAAAGTAGAATATTTAACTCTAATGGATAAGAATCTAATGGACAAAGGACGAGAGAAGAGGGAAGAAAGTAATATGCCTGTGTTTTTTATTATGATTATCTGCCCCAATGGGCAGATACTGTAGCCTTCTGAAATCGAAAGAGTTAAAATTCATGACGATATTAACCCATATTTGGTTGCCTTGCTTGTTCAGGTGAAGCCCTTTGTGCCAGTTTCCAAGGCTAAAATCCGAGATCGCAGTGATATAAACACCAGGTCAGCGTGGGACAGAGATGCCAAAGAGAAGGCAGAGGAGGTGGAGAAGGAAGAGCTCTTCAGGATTCTGGAACAAGAGGTAGTTGAGTTGGAGTCCAGACCTTACTTGAGCCCACAGGTATGTCTTTGTCCTTGGATGCAGCTGCTGTTTGTTGTTTTTGTTGCTGTTTGTTCTTGTTGCTGATGTTTGTTTTTGTTGTTGTTGCTGCTGTTTTTTGTTGTTATTGTTGTCATTGCTGCAGCTGTTGTTTGTTGTTATTGCCACTGCTGCTGTTATTGTTATTGCTTCTGCTGTTTGTTGTTGTTGATGCTTCTACTGTTTCTTGCTGCTGCTTCTACTGCTGCTGCTATTGTTGTTGTTGCTGCTGCCGCTGTTGTTGCTATACCACAGAACAAACTTCTTACATTAGAAACAGAAAGAGAGTTTGTCCACAATTCTCATCCCCACCATGGGTCATCTATCAACTTGGGACATTGACTACTGAATTATTAACAAAAAAGGGGTTTAAAAGACAAAAGGCTCGACTTTATTGCACCAGGTTTTATCCCATATGGCTCTGTCTCTTTCCACAGGCAGCCTGCCGAAAACGTTGCACAAAGCACACATTCTGTAGCTCCAGCGACGATCCCCAGGAGTCTCTGAGAAAATTGCACTCTTGAACTGAACCTAGTAGCCCAGAATAGAACCTACAATCTTTGGAGTGTGATGCAGGAGGCATAACCACTTCACCATGGAGACTTCCTGAATACTGAATTTAAGAATCAACATTACCGCATTTGGACACATGCTCTGTCTCCTCCTCCTCTTTCAAAAAAAAAAAAAAATTCACATATGCATGCACAGTAACTTGCTCCTCATATAAATTTCATTTATTTATGTTAACGTATGTGTGTAATTTTCTGTACATTAAGGATCAGGAGAGGTTGCGCAAGATGAAAATGGAGTACGAGTTTCAGAAACGTTTGAAGGAGGTATCCGAGACAAGAGATGGAGACAATGAGGATGAAGAACTGATGGAGAGGTCATATGTGAGTATTTGTTTCATGTAACTTTTCACTTGTTTCTTTCATTCTTTTTATAAAACTTAGTTCATATTTTCAGCAGATCTGATATTTAAGATCAAAGCCAAGAATTAATTTAAAAAAAAAAAGATTTTCCTCTGTGACATTTGGCTGTGTATGTGCTTTTAAAAAAAAATATTGCATTGGAGGGGTGGAGAGAGAGAGATAACTAAGGAGTGTTAAAGGCAAGCCAGACAGTATTACTGGTCCTAGTTTGATCCCATTTGGCTTGGTCTCTTTCCTCAGAGTGACCTGCTGAAATTGTTGCACAGAGTATATACTCTATAGCTCCAGCGAGGACTCCCCAGGATCGAGTCCAAATGACAAACCTACAACTCCCGGAATGGGAGGCAGGCAGCTTGATCGCTTCACCATGGGGATAATTACTCAGTTTGATATCTAAGATCTTCTTCTTATAGTCCATGCTGAGTGGCGTAGGTGATCATGTCTGTCCACAGCCTTCTGTCTCTTCTGCTACAAATCATTCCTGATGCAGATATTCCTCCATGCCATGATGTCAAACTGTCCAGCATCCTCTCTTGCTCTCTCCCTGCCTCTCCTCACCTCCAACCTTCCAATTGTGAGGACATACTCCAGCTTCCCTCTTCTCATGACATGCCCACAGAATATGGACTGTCTTTCTCTGATGCGAGTAACAAGTTCTCTTTGTGAGTTACTTCATTCAAGGCATCTTCATTGGTCTTTCTATCTGTCCACGGTGTTATTGTTCTAAAATCAGTGCCAGATAAATATTTTAGTGAGCTTCCCGCTTTGACTTTTGGTTTGGTATGTTCTTAGTTACCCAACTGTTGTCATTCTGTGGATCTTGGGTGGGGGATAATTGACAGTTAAAAGGATTTAAAAGCTCTGACAAGCAGACAATTAGAGCATTGCTTTGCTGATCCGGCAGCTTCTGCAGCTTGCCTTGTTCCAGACGTATTGGTGTTGCCTTTCCTCTGGAGTAAACTAGACAGGCCGAGAGAGGGATCATGCTGCATGGGCAACACATGGTCTGTAAATTCAGCCCAGGCTTTGTGTTATGGAGAGGTATAACCCCATTTTACAAACTATCATCTCAAGATGGCCAGGTGCCAGTCAGTCAGTCAGAGGCAAGAGGATTAATTTTATTGCACTGGGTTTTGTCAGTCTGTGGGCGACATCCACTCAGCAAGCTTTCTCTTCGGGCTTCCATATAATGGATTCCCTAGCCAAGCATTCCATTTTGTGTTGATGAGACGTTTTTCTACCTTAGTCTGCAGATGACATTCACTCTGCAGCTTTTCACTTCGGACTTCCAGGAAATGGATTCGCTAGCCAAGCGTTCCATTTCATGTTAGTGAGTTTTTTCTTCACTTTTGACTATACTCGCTCAATGAGTTTTTCTTTATAGAGACTTGCATCGTAGCCATTGCGTGCGATTGGGACACTTTTTGGAGTAACGCTTATGAGGTGGGCTACATGTGCTGCCGGCTCAGCACCTTACCTCCATGCAGTAGAGAGCGAGTAACGGCCAGGCCCTCTCATCCGGGGGTTTATGGCTTAGAGGCTTTCAGCCATATCCCTCAGCAGAGAGCCTTAGAGAAATGTGTCCGGACCAAGAATTAGTGGCATCGTGTGCCTGTTTCGGACTTTGACTACTATCCTCAGTCTACCTGCAGAGCAGCAGGTTGTCCTGTCCGACATGTAGTTGCGCTTCCGTCGGCAGAGCTCTTGGGGTCATTGGGACATGCAAGCCCCTCGACCACGACAAGGTGGAGACACGTCAGAGGGGATGTTACGTTATGAAAGTAATATTTGTTGTGATATAATATATATAAGTTGTGTTTAGCATAACAGTTAACAACATGTCAGTAATATGTGATAGGTTGTACAGCTACATTACGTAAACAGTATTTGATGCCTCATGGAAAGTTTATGAAACAGCTGTTTGTTCATTCTCTGCCTCAGAATCGGGAGAATCTCATTCAGTCCCTGAAGGGAGATCTTGAAAAATCCAGAGAACGAATGCGTCATTTTGAGCTGGCAAATCAGAGGGTAGATGCCAGCCAGGAGCAAGATCGGTTACAGGTGTAAGTAAAATTGATTGATTGACTGATTGATTGGATTCAAGGTCTGTCGTCATTACAATTGAAATTACCCATGAAAAGAATTGCAGTTTCTTGCTATGAGTCTGTAATGTGATAGTGTCATCACTTTATGTAGGCCTGAGGGCAAGGAGGAATAGGTGGTCAGTCTTTCCCTCACTTTGCCAAGCAACGAGCCCAAGTGTCGAACCTGCGTCTGACAGTGCTTGTGACATTACCAATGCAGCTCGTTATCAGCTTGGCTAGCGTGCCCACCACATTATCTGTTAGCCCATCAGTGTTCAGTATCCTATGTAGGGTTAGACCTGAAGATTCTCATCTCAGTGCATGAACCCATTCACACTATAGCAAGAATTTCAAAAGTGTGTTTACTAGAATCACTTGTTATAAATATTCAACTTTGGGTAGGTTTCTCTATTTTGATAAAGACTTTGATTGAAGCGTTTGTCAATATCTGTGTGTGTTCTTCCACCTGTCGAGCTGGTCAGTCATATTTTGTGTGTTTATTTGGTCTCTTGTTGGCTATATCTGGTTGTTCTGTAACATCCTCACTATTATTTATTGTCACATTTCTGAGGTCTTCTCATAACACAACCAGCAAATGACAGTTGTGTTGTCCTGATATGGGTAAACATCTACTTGTATGATTTGTCCACCTTTTTACTATTTGGCTTTACCACTTCAGTGGCATTTGAATGCGAGGATGGAGAATGTGTTGGAATGTTCTCAGTGCTGCGATGTTGATGATTAAATTCAGTATCCAGTAGTCAGTTATGCTGACACTGGATAGGACATACATTGAGAAAACTAATAACTAGAAAGACCTTTGTCTGGAATTCAAGGAAAAAGAAAAGAGGAAGACCTAAAAACACATGGAGATTAGAAAGTAATGGGAGACTACTGAATGTAAAATTGCCTAGAATATTACAAACAAGCAATGCATGCTGGGGTTGATTGTGAAGTCGGGTAAGGGAACAAACACACAAACTTTATTTTCAAAGGGTTAAGAATTGGACACGCAGACCTGTCTGACATTCAGCCTTCTTCTCTCTTTCCTCTCATACGTTATTTCATTCATACATCACTTATGAAGCTAATCTTAGACAATAAGAGAACAATATGCATTAAAACACATGGAAAATAATCAATAATACATGACTCACTAAGGTAATTTCTTACATGGCCAATATAAATACCCAAGGAAGGTGTATTGTACCATACATATGGGAATGTTTATTATACTAGTTGTCATTTGAGATAATTTTTATTATTATTTTTTAGGGGGGCATGTAGTTTGTTCTGAGATAGTGTTCAAACAGGTTGCAACTGTATGTATAGTGACTGGTGGTGTCTTTGATTTCTTGTGGAAGATTATTCCACAACTGAGTGGCAGAGTATGCTAAGCTTGTTTTATATAAGTCTATCCTAGGTTTAGGGACATGAAGTATGTTTAGTTGTTTCCTATGTCTTGCGTTATATTTAAACATTAGCCAAAGGTAGCTTGGAGCATTTTGAAATAGGATTTTGTGAATTAGTTTGACCTTATTAAAAGTAAGCATTTGTGGAGTGGCAGTAGCTGAAGACTATGTAGGTTAGAATTGTCGGTAAGCTTTTTACCTTTAATTAAACGCACTGTCCTTTTCAACTAACTTTGTATAATACCAAGATAAATTTGTATTGATGTCTAAAGACTTCTGTTAAGTTGTGGTCATTGCTTGGACTCATGTCCATAAGCCAGAGCTGGTACATTTGTGGGACACTGATGCCACATTAAAGCCAGAGCTGGTATATTTGTGGGACACTGATGCCACATTAAAGCCAGAGCTGGTACATTTGTGGGACACTCTGATGCCACATTAAAGCCAGAGCTGGTACATTTGTGGGACACTGATGCCACATTAAAGCCAGAGCTGGTACATTTGTGGGACACTGATGCCACATTAAAGCCAGAGCTGGTACATTTGTGGGACACTCTGATGCCACATTAAAGCCAGAGCTGGTACATTTGTGGGACACTGATGCCACATTAAAGCCAGAGCTGGTACATTTGTGGGACACTCTGATGCCACATTAAAGCCAGAGCTGGTACATTTGTGGGACACTCTGATGCCACATAAAAGCCAGAGCTGGTACATTTGTGGGACACTGATGCCACATTAAAGCCAGAGCTGGTATATTTGTGGGACACTGATGCCACATTAAAGCCAGAGCTGGTACATTTGTGGGACACTCTGATGCCACATTAAAGCCAGAGCTGGTACATTTGTGGGACACTCTGATGCCACATTAAAGCCAGAGCTGGTACATTTGTGGGACACTGATGCCACATTAAAGCCAGAGCTGGTACATTTGTGGGACACTCTGATGCCACATTAAAGCCAGAGCTGGTACATTTGTGGGACACTGATGCCACATTAAAGCCAGAGCTGGTACATTTGTGGGACACTCTGATGCCACATTAAAGCCAGAGCTGGTACATTTGTGGGACACTCTGATGCCACATAAAAGCCAGAGCTGGTACATTTGTGGGACACTGATGCCACATTAAAGCCAGAGCTGGTACATTTGTGGGACACTGATGCCACATTAAAGCCAGAGCTGGTACATTTGTGGGACACTCTGATGCCACATTAAAGCCAGAGCTGGTACATTTGTGGGACACTCTGATGCCACATTAAAGCCAGAGCTGGTACATTTGTGGGACACTCTGATGCCACATTAAAGCCAGAGCTGGTACATTTGTGGGACACTCTGATGCCACATAAAAGCCAGAGCTGGTACATTTGTGGGACACTGATGCCACATTAAAGCCAGAGCTGGTATATTTGTGGGACACTGATGCCACATTAAAGCCAAAGCTGGTACATTTGTGGGACACTCTGATGCCACATTAAAGCCAGAGCTGGTACATTTGTGGGACACTCTGATGCCACATTAAAGCCAGAGCTGGTACATTTGTGGGACACTGATGCCACATTAAAGCCAGAGCTGGTACATTTGTGGGACACTCTGATGCCACATTAAAGCCAGAGCTGGTACATTTGTGGGACACTGATGCCACATTAAAGCCAGAGCTGGTACATTTGTGGGACACTCTGATGCCACATTAAAGCCAGAGCTGGTACATTTGTGGGACACTCTGATGCCACATAAAAGCCAGAGCTGGTACATTTGTGGGACACTGATGCCACATTAAAGCCAGAGCTGGTACATTTGTGGGACACTGATGCCACATTAAAGCCAGAGCTGGTACATTTGTGGGACACTCTGATGCCACATTAAAGCCAGAGCTGGTACATTTGTGGGACACTCTGATGCCACATTAAAGCCAGAGCTGGTACATTTGTGGGACACTCTGATGCCACATTAAAGCCAGAGCTGGTACATTTGTGGGACACTGATGCCACATTAAAGCCAGAGCTGGTACATTTGTGGGACACTCTGATGCCACATTAAAGCCAGAGCTGGTACATTTGTGGGACACTGATGCCACATTAAAGCCAGAGCTGGTACATTTGTGGGACACTGATGCCACATTAAAGCCAGAGCTGGTACATTTGTGGGACACTCTGATGCCACATTAAAGCCAGAGCTGGTACATTTGTGGGACACTATGATGCCCCATTAAAGCCAGAGCTGGTACATTTGTGGGACACTCTGATGCCACATTAAAGCCAGAGCTGGTACGTTTGTGGGACACTCTGATGCCACATTAAAGCCAGAGCTGGTACATTTGTGGGACACTCTGATGCCACATTAAAGCCGGAGCTGGTACGTTTGTGGGACATTCTGATGCCACATTAAAGCCAGAGCTGGTATGTTTGTGGGACACTCTGATGCCACATTAAAGGATAGAAACAGAGATATATAATGTTGGGAGGACATGGGTGGTGCTGCATGGAATAGCTATGGACAGGAGGGCTTGGAGCGAGAGTGAGTTGGTTGAGGGCTTCAGCCCCAAGGGGGGGGGGGGGGGGGGGAGAACAGGTGAAAGAAGAAGTGAAAATGAAGTTTGTATTTGGATATGGTCATGGGTAAGTAATATTGGATTGGATGTGTACTAGCTAAGTGTAAGTTACTGCCGTTGCTTTTGTTTATTCAACATACATGTTATGTATTGTTGTAGGCTTGAGCGGCGACTAGAAGCATACGAGAAGGAGAGGGAGGAGAAGAGGGAGGAGATTGCAAAGCGATTGCAGAAAAAACAGGAGAAAAGAAGCACAGGACCTCAGGTGAGAAGAGATGTAATGAAGAGTGAAGTAAGATGTTTACATGCCATTATTACATTTTTCCCATTTGGTGATTGGTCCATAATTTGATTGACTTCATTGCATTCTTGGAGTTGTGTGGTTAGTTTGTGCTACCACCTTTACTTTTGATGTCTTTTTCTGTCTGTCCACCAGTGAAGGTGGCCGGTTTGGTGGCCTCCTGGTCCTTGCCTGAGGTTGACATGTGTAGGGAGTTGTTTTCTCTCTTGTGCCAGATCACTGAGGTGTGTTATTCTAAGACTTCGAATTAGAAAATACCAGAAAAGTAAAACAAAATTGCAAAATTTAAGCAATAGTAAAACCAGAGCTTTTTAAGTCAGAGCCCATGCACATTAAATAGAAGCTAATAACGATGCTAGAAATCAGATAAGGGCGAATAAATGACAGTATTTGGATGGTCTAGTGGGAAGGGTGGAGCTAGCAGCAGCGAAAGGAAATCACAGAGAGTTTTTCAACACTATAAAGAAAAAAGCAGGAAAATATAATCAGCCAAAAAGGTCAGCATGACTGACTAGATAAGAGCACTTGTTCTTAAACATCCAGTGAGCTGATGCTGAGGTAGCGGGTTCAGCCTCTACACCGGCCAGTTGGGCTAAAATGTTGACTTCTCGTCCTTGACTTGGGGATGTAAATTACAAGTACCTCTAAAGTTGGAGTGGGTTCATCTGATGGCGAGGGACACTGATAATAGGGAAAGCTAATCCACACGCAAAAATTCAGTCCAGCAACTACTAAAAGTAGTGTGTAGACTACACTCAATGTCAAAACATTTTAGTCGAACTGTCCGGTGTAGGGGTTGAACCCCTTACCTCAGCATCAGCACACTGGATGTTTAAAAATGTGTTTATCTTCCATTTGAACATGCTGACCTGTATGAAATGAATTATACTTTGCCTGAAATACTTAAAACACATTATTATGCTGAAGAAAGTAGTGTATGTTTTGTATTCGTTGGAAAATATACTTTTGAATACATTTTGTAATTTAATTCTCATTATATCTTTATGGTCCAAACTTTAATGTAAATACTTAAATTCTTCTCATTATATCTTGTATGGTCCAAAATTAAAGTAAATACTTAAATTCTCATATCTTTATGGTCCAAAATTAATGTAAATACTTAAATTCTCATTAGATCTTTATGGTCCACAATGAATGTAAACACTTAAATTCTCATTATATCTTTTTGGTCCAAAATTTATGTAAACACTTAAATTAAGGTATCATCATCATCATGTACCATGTCCTTTGCAAAGCTTCACTATCAACACACCCTTCCAGAAAGATTCTCTATCACTTGCCAGTACTCCTGCCTCATGCATTTTCATACCCAAGATGTCTTTTATGTCCTTATCCACCTTGTTGTTGGTTGACCCCTGCTTCTCCTCCCGGGGTCCATACCCCACCAGTACTTTTTGTTCTAACCCACTGTGACATAGAATATGGCCAACAGTATTTCAGTTTCCTAGACATGGCGCTTTGTTTTTTTTAGCCAGCTTCAGATCTTGTAAAATATCAGTATTTTCTTCCTTTTGATCCACTGTAATCTAAGAATATTTCTGTAACTTTTAAGTTCAAAGGCCAACATTTTCTTCTTTAGGGATTGTTAAATGGTTGATGATTCACATCCATATCAATATATTGTTTTAATTGAAGGCTTAGTACACTTCAGGTTTTATATATATATATATATATATATATATATATATATATATATATATATATATATATATATATATATATTCAGTGTCCAACTCTCCATGCGTATATATATTGTGTATTGCAAGTCTGAGTATATTGTGCCATTGTTATCTATATTGTGCCATTGTTATCTATGTTGTGTCATTGTTATCTATATTGTGTCATTGTTATCTATATTGTGTCATTGTTATCTATATTGTGTCATTGTTATCTATATTGTGCCATTGTTATCTATGTTGCGCCATTGTTATCTATATTGCACCATTGTTATCTATATTGCACCATTGTTATCTATATTGTGTCATTGTTATCTATGTTGTGCCATTGTTATCTATATTGTGCCATTATCTATATTGCACCATTGTTATCTATATTGTGTCATTGTTATCTATATTGTGCCATTGTTATCTATATTGTGCCATTATCTATATTGCACCATTGTTATCTATATTGTGTCATTGTTATCTATATTGTGCCATTGTTATCTATATTGTGCCATTATCTATATTGCACCATTGTTATCTATATTGTGCCATTGTTATCTATATTGTGCCATTGTTATCTATATTGTGCCATTGTTATCTATATTGCACCATTGTTATCTATGTTGTGTCATTGTTATCTATATTGTGCCATTGTTATCTATGTTGCGCTATTGTTATCTATGTTGTGTCATTGTTATCTATATTGTGCCATTGTTATCTATGTTGTGCCATTGTTATCTATATTGCACCATTGTTATCTATGTTGTGTCATTGTTATCTATATTGTGCCATTGTTATCTATGTTGTGCCATTGTTATCTATATTGCGCTATTGTTATCTATATTGTGCCATTGTTATCTATATTGCACCATTGTTATCTATATTGCGCCATTGTTATCTATATTGTGCCATTGTTATCTATGTTGTGCCATTGTTATCTATGTTGTGCCATTGTTATCTATATTGTGCCATTGTTATCTATGTTGTGCCATTGTTATCTATATTGCGCCATTGTTATCTATATTGCGCCATTGTTATCTATGTTGCACCATTGTTATCTATGTTGCACCATTGTTATCTATATTGCGCCATTGTTATCTATATTGTGCCATTGTTATCTATATTGCGCCATTGTTATCTATGTTGCGCCATTGTTATCTACATTGTGCCATTACCTATATTGCACCATTGTTATCTATATTGTACCATTGTTATCTATATTGCACCATTGTTATCTATATTGTACCATTGTTATCTATATTGCGCCATTGTTATCTATATTGTGCCATTGTTATCTATATTGTGCCATTGTTATCTATATTGTGCCATTGCTATCTATATTGTGCCATTGTTATCTATATTGTGCCATTGTTATCTATATTGTGCCATTGTTATCTATGTTGTGCCATTGTTATCTATATTGTGCCATTGTTATCTATATTGTGCCATTGTTATCTATATTGTGCCATTGTTATCTATATTGTGCCATTGTTATCTATGTTGTGCCATTGTTATCTATATTGTGCCATTGTTATCTATGTAGTGCCATTGTTATCTATATTGTGCCATTGTTATCTATGTTGTGCCATTGTTATCTATATTGTGCCATTGTTATCTATATTGTGCCATTGTTATCTATATTGTGCCATTGTTATCTATATTGTGCCATTGTTATCATGTTGTGCCATTGTTATCTATATTGTGCCATTATCTATATTGCACCATTGTTATCTATATTGTGTCATTGTTATCTATGTTGTGCCATTGTTATCTATATTGCGCCATTGTTATCTATGTTGTGCCATTGTTATCTATATTGCGCCATTGTTATCTATATTGCACCATTGTTATCTATATTGCGCCATTTTTATCTATGTTGCACCATTGTTATCTATATTGTGCCATTGTTATCTATATTGTGCCATTGTTATCTATATTGTGCCATTGTTATCTATATTGTGCCATTATTATCTATATTGTGCCATTGTTATCTATATTGTGCCATTGTTATCTATATTGCACCATTGTTATCTATATTGCGCCATTTTTATCTATGTTGCGCCATTGTTATCTATATTGTGCCATTGTTATCTATATTGTGCCATTATTATCTATATTGTGCCATTGTTATCTATATTGTGCCATTGTTATCTATATTGCACCATTGTTATCTATATTGCACCATTGTTATCTATGTTGTGCCATTGTTATCTATATTGCGCCATTGTTATCTATATTGTGCCATTGTTATCTATATTGCACCATTGTTATCTATATTGTGCCATTGTTATCTATATTGTGCCATTGTTATCTATATTGCACCATTGTTATCTATATTGCACCATTGTTATCTATATTGCACCATTGTTATCTATATTGTGCCATTGTTATCTATATTGTGCCATTGTTATCTATGTTGTGCCATTGTTATCTATATTGTGCCATTGTTATCTATGTAGTGCCATTGTTATCTATGTTGTGTCATTGTTATCTATGTTGTGTCATTGTTATCTATATTGTGCCATTGTTATCTATATTGCGCCATTGTTATCTATGTTGCGCCATTGTTATCTACATTGTGCCATTATCTATATTGCACCATTGTTATCTATATTGTGTCATTGTTATCTATGTTGTGCCATTGTTATCTATATTGCGCCATTGTTATCTATATTGTGCCATTGTTATCTATATTGCGCCATTGTTATCTATGTTGTGCCATTGTTATCTATGTTGTGCCATTGTTATCTATATTGCGCCATTGTTATCTATGTTGTGCCATTGTTATCTATGTTGTGCCATTGTTATCTATATTGCACCATTGTTATCTATGTTGCGCCATTGTTATCTATGTTGTGCCATTGTTATCTATATTGCACCATTGTTATCTATATTGCACCATTGTTATCTATATTGCGCCATTGTTATCTATGTTGTGCCATTGTTATCTATGTTGTGCCATTGTTATCTATATTGTGCCATTGTTATCTATATTGTGCCATTATTATCTATATTGTGCCATTGTTATCTATATTGTGCCATTGTTATCTATATTGCACCATTGTTATCTATATTGCGCCATTGTTATCTATGTTGCGCCATTGTTATCTATATTGTGCCATTGTTATCTATATTGTGCCATTATTATCTATATTGTGCCATTGTTATCTATATTGTGCCATTGTTATCTATATTGCACCATTGTTATCTATATTGCACCATTGTTATCTATATTGTGCCATTGTTATCTATATTGCGCCATTGTTATCTATATTGTGCCATTGTTATCTATATTGCGCCATTGTTATCTATATTGTGCCATTGTTATCTATATTGTGCCATTGTTATCTATATTGCACCATTGTTATCTATATTGCACCATTGTTATCTATGTTGTGCCATTGTTATCTATATTGCACCATTGTTATCTATGTTGCACCATTGTTATCTATGTTGTGCCATTGTTATCTATATTGCACCATTGTTATCTATATTGTACCATTGTTATCTATGTTGTGCCATTGTTATCTATATTGCACCATTGTTATCTATATTGTACCATTGTTATCTATGTTGCGCCATTGTTATCTATGTTGTGCCATTGTTATCTATATTGCGCCATTGTTATCTATATTGCACCATTGTTATCTATATTGTGCCATTGTTATCTATATTGCGCCATTGTTATCTATATTGCACCATTGTTATCTATGTTGCGCCATTGTTATCTATGTTGCGCCATTGTTATCTATATTGCGCCATTGTTATCTATATTGCACCATTGTTATCTATGTTGCGCCATTATTAGCTATATTGCACCATTGTTATCTATATTGCACCATTGTTATCTATATTGCACCATTGTTATCTATATTGTGCCATTGTTATCTATGTTGCGCCATTGTTATCTATATTGCGCCATTGTTATCTATATTGCACCATTGTTATCTATGTTGCACCATTGTTATCTATATTGCACCATTGTTATCTATATTGCACCATTGTTATCTATGTTGCGCCATTGTTATCTATGTTGTGCCATTGTTATCTATATTGTGCCATTGTTATCTATGTTGCGCCATTGTTATCTATGTTGTGCCATTGTTATCTATATTGCACCATTGTTATCTAGATATGCTGCATCTCAATCTCTTACTCCATTGTATCCTTCTGCTTCAGGACCAGGACCATCCTATAGACTTCCAGGACAGATACAACGAGAACAGGCCCGTCCTTGGTTCCTTAAATAATATGCAAAACCCACCTGGACCTCAGCTGGGTCAGAGTTCCTTGGATTATACACCGTATGCAAATGTTCCCAGCCAAGTCCCTGTTGATTCGTCAACTCTGGCGCCTCCACCTCCGGAGAGGAAGTCTTCATATGACACATTCACACAACACCAGCAAAGGGCATCATTCAGGGGAAGCAACAGTATGGAGTTCCCTCTCCCTCCTCAGAACCTCAACAGCAGCACAAGTGGGGGTCTTCCATCAGCCTTAAGGAACGCCCAGGAGCCGCCACCCCCAGCCAAGAAATCTGTATCTTTCAACACGGAAATGAACACCTACAAAGAGCGTACACCGAGTCACTCTGTGTCTTCATACAGGTCACCTGTGGGGTCCCTGTCCATCGACCAGGGGTTTCCCCCTGCTCCTGTTTACAGCCCGGATGCTGACGTCTTTGATTCAGATTCTCACCCACTGCATGACATTAACAACACATCCACAGACAGCCACAGATTGGAATTTGGCCTTAACACCTCCGGCAACACCCCAAATGTTATTGGCACTCAAGAATTCTATCGAGACCCGCGTTCACGGATTGAAGCCAAGATTGCGTCGCAGTCTGCCACTCGGGGTATGGATAGGATGTCATTTAGGGATAAAATGAAATATTTTAATCAGGACGACACAATTAAGCTGAAACCTAAATCATCAAAGACACTTAGGGAAATTGAATCTCAACTTAATGGCCAGTAGCCTTCACTATAGACAGGAACTGTGGAAGTGTCCAATCTGGCAGATTAGCCAAGGGGAAAATTTTATTTTATCAGATTGTGACTACTTAAGTTTTATTTAACAGGTATCTTTGTGGTATAGAGGTGACATCCCCCACCATCTAACATGAATGTCTGGTGTTCAGTTCCCCATGATGTGCTCTCCTGGCCAGTGTGTACATGTGATTATGTCAAATAAAAAAAATATGACCATACGGTTAGCCCTGCACCTCAGGGTAGAAGAGGAATGATTGAGTATGTAAACAGCAAATATTTTATTTAACATAATGGGTATTTGTGTTGATTATTTTATCGTGTTGCTCCTCTTCTACACTAGAGTGTATAGGATTGCATGAATAAACACACACACACACAAGCATGCATGCAATACACAAGATCTGTATCAACACAGGAGTTTAGTGGTATAGTATGAAAAATGATTGCAGAGACTGAGCGTGTGATGGTGTGTGCTGGTGAAAATGACCATGTGTTCAAATGCATCCATTGTGGACAGACATGTACAGCGTGAATTGGTCTGATCAGTCACATTCACTACCGCCATGGGTTGTAGTTAGTACGCCTTTTTGAAGCACAATCAAATAAACTATCGTCTGTCAAGATGGCAAGGTACCAATGGAGGTAGGAATTTAATTGTCTTTGCAATCAGGGGTTTAGATTCACCTTGAGTTATGATTTGTTTGCCACTCCAAGGGTGATCCGCTCTCATAAAATGACCAGAAGATAATTTTCTGGGAGCAAGCACGGTTGGCTTGAAACTGACCTCATGGCCCTTTGAGTGCCTTCGGAGTGCAAATATATTGTCGTAGTATCAAATGTTGTGCTGTGTGGCAGCGAATCATGGACAAATTAGGAACATTCTGGGAGCAACAGAGATATGGTTCCTGAGGCAAATGTTGCGAGTACCGTGGATTGCCAGAGTAACTAAAAACCATTTCCTGGAAGTGGCTAATGAAACTAGAACATTATACACAACTTTAAGAAAGAATCAACAACATTCTTTGGTCATGTGATGCGAAGAGAGGCATTGGAGAACATTGTGACAGCTAAAAAGACCATTGGGGAAAAGAGTTAGAGGCAGACCAAGAGAAATGATGCTGGATAGATTGAGACAGGATGGAGGAATATGATCAGCAGAGTCACTCCAGAGCACCAATGACAGATCTGTGGAAAGACATGAACACCTAAGCCAGCTGGCAGGGCACTTGATGATGAGCATCATATTCCCAACATGCCAAGATGGTATGGATGTTGGAAGTCCTTTATGGGCCCTTTGTATGTTAATATGTTAAACTCCTTTTTTAACTTTCAAGGACAGTGACTTATTGCACGAAATGAAGAATATTTTGTGAAATAAGTCACTGTCCTTGAAGGTTAGAAAAAAGTTCTTGCATGTTACATAGAACCAGTTTTAACATACAGCTGCGAATCGTGGACAATTAGTAAACAGGCGAAAATATCCACGGAAGCCGTGGAGTTGTGGTGTTATAGAAGAATACTGAAAGTTGATTGGACAGCCAAAATGAGCAATCAAGACATTTTAAGGGAAGCTGAGTCACAAAGACAACTTATCACAAACATCAGAAAGAGGCAGTCATCATTATTTGGCCACGTTATGAGAAGACAAAAACTGGAACATGTTGTGACAGCCGGAAAGATTTGCAGAAAGAGAGATAGAGGAAGACAGTGTGAGAAGATTCTTGACAGTCTTGCGTCATGGTACAGAAGGGAGTCAACACACAAATTGATCCTTGTGTCAGAGATCACACTTTGTGGAGAGGCATGATCGCCTATGCCAGCCGGCAAGGCACTGGATGATGATTTTGGTATGTTATATATACATAATGTCAGGAGATCCAAGGTTTGGGTTAAAGAACCCCAGAGCTGGGACAACTTAAATATCAAAGTCAGAAAGAACAATAAGATTCAGGCCTATCAAAACACCTGTTGACATAATTTTTATTCATTGCCAGGCAACATTATGTGTGCACTATCTCATAAATGTATATTTGTACGTTTCGATTGTAAGTAATTGTGTCAGCGTACGTGATGAATTATGTAAGGTGTTACAGATTTCTTTGAACCTGCCAATTGCCGTTTCTTGGTTTAGATGTCATACTTGTCTCCCTTTGATTGGTGCTTTATTCTTCTTCACCATTGCTATAGATATTTAATTTTAATTGCTTTGTTTTTAAGGAATATTGAAAGGATGTCATTTACTTAATCAAATTATGTTTTATGAAATGTGTGAATAGTTAAACAAATACTGCTTTGTCAATTATGTTTCTTTTAATACATGGTAAGAAAATACTAAATTATTGCTTTTATTACTGTATTAGATCTATTCCGAATTTCTTAATGTAAATTCAATTTTGAAAAAAATTATGCTAGAATGTGTATATTATATATTGATGGCATGGCATAAGAGGAACTGTGAAAGCATGTTGTCTCTTAATTCATGGCTTTGTGAATTTTGTGGTGTACATAAGGTATTTAATATACTTAATTACTTGTCTGATCAGTATATTGCCGAGTTAGAAAAAGAGAGGAAAAGTATAATGATAGAAGACTTCCCTGATTCATGTCTATATTGCTGTTGCTGTCAAACCTGGTTGAATTACTTGTTCACTCTTGGGGGCTAGTGATGGCTTGGTCTTCATTCCGATAAGCGAGCAACAAGCTCATTCTAAGCAAACTTTTGAGCCATCCAGGCAGTGAGTGCAATGCTTGGATATTGATTATTTACTGTAATCACAGGCAGTAGCTGTAACTCTTGCAGTTTTGTAGAATGGAGACTTTGTCCTCAACAGACTTCATAACAGCAGAGACATTGGGTCCGTCCCCAGACAGCATCTTCCAACAAGCTCACATGGAGGTGAAGACCAGTCCTGGTCCGCCTAAACCTGGACTGGCAGATCAGAACCTCTTGCCTCCTCCGATCACCTGTCTGTCAGGAAGAAAGATGACCAGGTGCATCAAGTGCCACTAGTGGAGTTGCTTGAGTCAAGAACCGACATACAGCACTCAGAACATTCTCATATGCAATCCAACCTCATCTTTAACAACCAGCAAAGTGTCCCAACACTCAAGGTACAATTGCTGCCTGATTATGTGTCTGTCTGGCTTTCCTCGGAGTACCAAGTGCCCTGGATACTCCCTGCTGCACCATTCTCTCCAGGTCATAATGATTTATCTGATCTTCTAAACTATAGACACCATTCCAAGGACTCTGACCACACCTGTCATATCATGCATCAATACCCCACCCAGCTGTGCAGACGCAATCATTCCATCCGCCTGCTCTTTTCCCCAACACACCAGCGTGTCATAGGGAAAAGATCTCATGGATGCTTAGCAGTGCCGGCCCAGCCAATCTATCCACCTGCTCATTTGCCAACAGACCAACACATCCGGTACTTCATTTTTAATTCACTGCAAACAAACCGCATAGTTATTTTAAGCACTGACCTAGATCTGGTGGGATAATTGATTTTCAGAACAAGGATATCAGAATTCACTTCGTGGTCATTCAATAAGTGTGTTTGCAGCAAGAAGTACCTAAAACCACATGTCATTGTCTTAGCAAACTGACCCCCAGATACTCAAAGATGAGCGCAGACAGATGGGATATACACAAGATAAGATGAGTAGCACAAGATATGGATATACACTCCGACGACAGTGAAGGCCCTCTGGGCCCAGAAACATTTATTACATCCATCGATCAGTCTAGCAGTCCACCACACACTCAACCAAAAGTGACCAACAACACATTCAATTTATATGATTCATTATTTCAATAACTACATTACACAATAGCACTTACACAAGTTGCACAGTATATCAACACACCCCTACACCCACTACGGAATCACTCTGATATCACATGATTTCCCAGGAACTCCCGGGATTCCTTTGCAGTGAATTAAAAATGAAGTATCGCATATCCTAATGAAAAGATCTAACGGATCCTCCCTATTCCACTAATGAACATAAATGCAATTAAATATGCTACATATCAACAATTCAGCCATTAATGCTATTCTTTGCTCCCTTCTTGTTTGACCACGTGTTTATAAGTCTTCCATTTCTGAATGTTCCTACCTAATGTCACAATCACATGATGGTATCAGAAACAAGAACAATTATTCATAATAAATTACAGTGGCCTTTCATATGCTCCATATTTGATCAGAATTGTGTGTGCAAATTGTGATCCTGTTTATTGCTTTCATTACATTTATCATGTATTCAAGGTTGCACCCTGGAAATTATCGTATAGATGCCTCCTGGCACAAATAGCCTACATATCATCATCATCATCATCATCATCATCATTATATCTGTATATTCTTTGAGGACTGGATGTTATTTCATGGGTTCTTTGAGACATAGAACGTTATTTCACGGGTTGTTTGAGACAGTTGACATTATTTCTTGGTTCTTTGAGACATTGGATGTTATTTCATGGTTTCTTTGAGACAATGGACATTATTTCATTGTTCTTTGAGACATTGGACATTATTTCATGAGTTCTTTAAGACATTGGACATATTTCATGAGTTCTTTGAGACATAAGATGTTATTTCATGTTTTTGTTTAGACATTGGACATATTTCATGGGTTCTTTGAGACATAGGACATTATTTCAAGGGTTCTTTGAGATATTAGACATTTCATGGGTTCTTTGAGACATTGGACATTATTTGAAGGGTTCCTGGAGATATGAACGTATAAAGTATTCCTCCAGGCTAAAAAAAGCAGAAATATGGTCAAACATATCATCTTTCCATGCACAACTATGTGAAATTGGCCTTCACTTCTGAGTCTTCAACTATTGTCAGTGTAGGTGAACAGTTGATACTAAAATGTTATTATGACAGAGTGTAGATTTACTTAGTGTTGTTATACCATTGCTTATTGCTGATAGAATCAGCCTTTCTGCACTCTGGACAACCGCATTGGTTCTCAGTCTCCCACAGCAGATAACTAATGGTAAACTAGAATCATTATAGAAATAGTTGCCTTGTCATATATTTTGTTAATGACTTTGTTAATGCAACTAATTGGATGTATATAGTTATATTAATGTACTTAAAGAATCTATTGTTCAAAACTTTATTATGTTTAAAGAAGAAGTAGTGTGGCTTTCTTTATTGGTTATATTGTGTGTTGATAATTGCATTGTCCAGCTTGTTAATTTTAGCAAGTTCATGGATAACGAACTACTAATGGTTGTTGTATGATAGTCTGGTGAATATGTGTGTTGAATGTAAGGTGTTGCTGTGATAATATGGCAGTATGAAACTGGACATAGCATGCATATATCTCTGTGAGTGAAGGTGAGACAGTTCTTAAAAGTTAAATAGAGCTAATCTAGATAGTGTTGAAGTGTTGTATAGAACCTATATTGTTGTGTGCCTGTGAAGCATGGACAGTATGCTGATAAACTGAGATTCTGATAGCAGTAGAAATGTGGTTTCTGTGGAAAATGCAAATACCATGGATGGACAGAATAATGGATGAGACAGTCCTTCAGGAAAGAAATGACAACTTTAATTTGATAATAGAAATTAGACGTAGATAGTAAGATTTTTTATGCACATTATGAGGAGAAATAGGCTCGAAGACATAGTGACAACTGGCAGAATTGATGAAAAAAGGGTGAAGGGAGGCAACGAGATAAATACATGGATGGTTTGGCCATTTGGAATTATCCAGACAAGAACGCAGACCTTATCCAGGACTGGTGATCGTGTGATTGGTGAACCTTGACCTCCCACGATGATTGGCTGGCACATGGTGATAATGATGATGATGAATCTGTATATGGTAGTGAATCATGGACAATCCGGAGATGAATGAGAAATGATTTTAAGATCTCAGAGGTGTGTTTCCTTAGAAGATTGCTGAGAACAACATGGACAGATGAAATGAGCAAGTGAAAAGAGAAGTGATCACACATACCAGAAGTTGACAGTTCACATTCCTTGGACACACTATGAGACAGAAAACTAGAATATGTCCCGACAAGACAACAGTTTAAGGAGACAAGAACCTTCAGCATCATCATTCCTTGGACACGCCATGAGACTGAAAACTAGAATATGCCCAGACAAGAAAAGTTTCACGGGACAAGAGAGCCATCATCATCATCTTCATATGTGCCATGCCGATAAGGGGCGGACATATTTTGCATATGATCACCAGTCGTGGATCAACTCTGTGTTCTTGTCTTGATGATGCTGTGTGGCCAAGCCATCCAGATAATTAGTCCTTTGCCCTCCCCTTGTTCTTTTTCCCTCAATCTTGCGAGTAGTCACCAAGTTCTCTAGTTTATATCTTCTCATAACGTGACAAAAACATGTTGACTGTCTGCGTCTAATTCCTCCAATCAGTGTATGGTTTTCAATTGCTTCTTGTTGGACTTACTCATTTGTTTTTCTTTCTGTCCATGGTATTCTTTGAATTTTTTTAAGAGACCACATTTACACTGCCACTAGATTTTGTTCAGCTTGTCTGCAAGAGAGCCATGGAATGTCCTAAAGAGGACATGCTAGCCTGCGGGACATTTGTGGCCTGGAGCAACATCTGATAAAGAATTAAAGCAGCATGTGAAACAGAGGCCAAGGAATAAGCATACCCATCTACCAATGCCATACAGTGTTGACCCATCTACCAATGCCATACAGTGTTGACCCATCTACCAATGCCATACAGTGTTGGCTATAAAACTATGTCAGGAATCATTCTAAGTGTCATTAATTCTTATTCTTAAAACAATTACAAGTGTATTATTTATTGGTGATTGTATGAACAAATCCTTTCATTTTTCTCATATGAAAACAAAACAATCTAGTAGCAACAGTTCTGGATTGAATTAGCAGCTTGTATATATGCTACAGGGATTATATTTAATGATTGTGCGGTGTTTGCAAATATTGCCGGTCCAAGTTTTGCATTTATCTATTATGTTGCATGAAATTTACAGAGGGTGAATATAAAACTTGGACCGGCAATATTTTCAAACACTGCACAGTCATTAAAAATACAGCCTGTATGAGCTAGACAAGCATCCTGTCCATGGCTATATTGGGTTTATGGTGATAGACCCATATTATTATAGAACAATGGGCTATCATCAGGTCTCGCCCGCCGCCTTTACTTCCCAGAACTTTCCTGGTTTCCATTTAGGCTGGATCAACCTGGGAGCTCAGATCAATTGTCCACAAGTGTCGGCCTCAAACACACGACCTCTGGGTTGTCAGACAAGCGTGCTGTACATTAATGTTGATATGAAACATGGCTTGTGTAATGTATATATTTCCTATGCTCCATTGTGAGCTCAGCTTGTATATATAGATATAATACATACATACTTACTCTCTCACTCCTCTCCTAGCCTGGGGTGTGTCCCTCACTTCTACTCCAGGATGTATAGGTCCTGTATATATGCTTGGATTATAAATGATAGATATTGAGGTGTTGCGCACAATCATTGTAAAGCTTCAGCTTGAGATGTACACGTGCCTCACACTTAACAGTCAACATTATTTAAAAGATATGGGATCTCGTTTCTAGACCTCAGCGGAAATTTGGGTATATAGTATTAAGTCTACATTCTCTTGACCAAACTACACTTGATGGCTTTTGTGGTTAGTAACAACAGCTACTTTACCTTCCACAGCTTTTTTGGTAACTGGTTTTTTCTTATTATGCATCTAGCCAATATGTTTATATTGTTTTGGATGAGGGTGCATGGTGCCTTTTTAAGGCAAAGCTGTGATACTTGCTGATTCATTGCATCTCCCATTGAAACACAGGCCCTGAAGCAACCTATGCCAGGCACTTTGTAGACTTGCTCGTGGTTGGTTGGATTGTGCAGCTAAGGTTGTCTCTGGGATGAGGTAGCCACTTATACACCAACCAAGATCATTCAGCAGAATCACATGGAAAAGAGAAATGTAAGGGGTGTATGAACAGTACAGGTAGAATAGAGGAATTAGCCGCACAGGGGGAAATACTAGAGGATAGAGAGACAAGGAAAGATGTATGTTGAATCCTTGAACAGCTGGGTCACTGTCATTGTCCTCTTCTGCCTATAGCACCTTGCAGGGGAGCGGGGAGGTCTTGAGCCTGAGGAAACTAGGCAGGTTAGGGTTTTCTTTTCGCCCCTGACAGAAAAAAATCCACACCTTACTGAGGATTCAAACCCAAGTCTCCTGAATGAGACCCCAGCATGCTAGTCACTGGGCCAACCACTCCTCAACAATGGGCAACAAATAGTTATATTAATAATACCAGCATCATCAACATATCAGAGATAGAGAGGAGTGCAAAGTCGTGATCACCAATGCCTGCTCCAGGTCCTTACATACAATACAAGATATTTATAGCATGAAGTGACTTTGTGGTAGGTTGTTAATTCAGTCATGAAGGGGGTCCTGTGTACAGTGTCCCGCTTACCACAGTTCAGGTAAAGGCCATTTTGCTAGTTTCCCTGCCTAATGTACTCTCATGCTCCAGATGTCCATCTTTGTGTTGCTCAACATGTGCTTCTACTTCCAGCAACCATACCTTCCATCACAGTTCTTTCTGTTGAGTTGGGTTGAGTTGAGCTATGAACCGACATCACTGCATTCAGGACATTCCTATACGCGCTCCGTCCCCTCGTTCAACAGCCGCTGTTCTTTCTAAACCATTCTGATGTTTAAGTTGAGTTGAGTTGAACTAAGAAACAACATCAGGAATCTCTGTCATGAAGTGGTCAAGCTGTTTGACTTAGGCTCCGAAGGTTGTGGGTTCGATCCCGGGCCGCGTCCATCAGTTCACGAGTTAAATTTTTTGGAGACTCCTGTGGGTCGTCACTAGAGCTACGGAGTTCGTGCTTTATACCAATATATACCAAGAATATACCAACTACATAATATGAGATAGAAAGGTATATGTAATACCACACAAACATGTGGAGAAGATGGAGAGCACAATATGAATAATTGTAATTTCTTGAAAGATGAGAATGAACAAACAAAATATCCACAATCTGAAATAATAATGAACACTATATTTCAGTTATAACCCACAAGGGTTAAACAGGATATGACTTCTTTTTTCATGTGTGTAAATTCAATGATTCAGCTTTTCAAATGTTTATTATTAGTTTGTATCATGTGTACATCTGAACTGATTGCTGTGTACAAGAGTGCATCACTTCAGGACATCCTGTACATGATAAAGTTATTATGTTATCTGTTACTTGCTGTGACTGCTACATTGTATAGTGATCATGCCAGCTGTGTTATGCTGGATGGAGTGTGTGTGGGTAGGTGTTTGTGGGTCCATTGTCTGTAGGAATCATGTGGGATGGTGCTGGTGAGTCCCACTAGATGTAGACATTACACCAGGGCAGTCAGGTAGGCATACCTTGAGGCAAATGCTCTAGCAGTTGATGTAATGAGACAGGTATAGTTAAGTATGAGTTGATGTATTGAGATAAGTATAGTTAAGTATAAGATTACTAGATGTAATGAGATAAGTACAGTTAAGTATAAGAGT
The DNA here is from genome assembly GCA_963921405.1 of Cepaea hortensis. Classification (NCBI taxonomy): domain Eukaryota; kingdom Metazoa; phylum Mollusca; class Gastropoda; order Stylommatophora; family Helicidae; genus Cepaea; species Cepaea hortensis. The sequence goes on along the minus strand of OY992886.1, from coordinate 14,465,590 downwards.
AGTTGATGTATTGAGATAAGTATAGTTAAGTATAAGAGTAGTTGATGTAATGAGATAAGTATAGTTAAGTATAAGAGTAGTTGATGTAATGAGATAAGTATATTTAAGTATAAGATTACTAGATGTAATGAGATAAGAGTAGTTGATGTAATGAGATAAGTATAGTTAAGTATAAGAGTAGTTGATGTAATGAGATAAGTATAGTTAAGTATAAGAGCACTAGATGTGATGAGATAAGCATAATTAAGTAGAAGAGCACTAGATGTAATGAGATAAGTATAGTTAAGTATAAGAGCACTAGATGTAATGAGATAAGTATAATTAAGAGTAGTTGATGTAATGAGAAAAGTATAGTTAAGAGTAGTTGATGTAATGAGATAAGCATAGTTAAGTATAAGAGCACTAAATGTAATGAGATAAGCATAGTTAAGTAAAAGAGCACTAGATGTAATGAGATAAGCATAGTTAAGTATAAGAGCACTAGATGTAATGAGATAAGCATAGTTAAGTATAAGTGCACTAGATGTAATGAGATAAGCATAGTTAAGTATAAGAGCACTAGATGTAATGAGATAAGCATAGTTAAGTATAAGAGCACTAGATGTAAGGAGACAGGCATAGTTAGTATAAGAGCACTAGATGTGAGGTGATAAGTATAGTTATTTAAAGAGCACTAGATGTAAAGAGTCAGGCATAGTTAAGTACAAGAGTATTAGCTGTTTTGGGATAGTCATGCATAGTTAACTATCTAGAGCACTATATGTAATTTGCATAAGCATAGTTACAATTTAATAGCACAAGATGCAATAGTTATGTATAGTTAGTTATATGTGTATTAAATGTAGTGAGTTAGGTATAGGTAACTTAAGAGCACTAGGTGTAAAGAGATAGGCATAATTAAATAAATTTGCCACAACAGTTTCTGATGTTATGTGAGAGCTAGACATGTGTTAGCCATTTAGAACATTAGGTGTATTGTTGTGTATGCATTGACGTAATGAAGTAATTAAACATATATCATAGTTAGAATCACCATGCTATAAGCGCATAGTATTTATTTAAATAGGTGAGAGATCTGAACAGAACTCATCTCTGTGGCAAGCCTTACCCACCAGAAAGGTGTGGCTGGTATGGGATAAGGTCGTCCTGTTGAAATTAGCATCCATAATTGAGGGTTTGATGGTGAAATGTTCAGGTGATATCTAAAGTAGAACAAGCACTTGTACAAAGCAGATATTATCAGAATCAATTTATTATCTTCATCCGACCCGTTTTAAAATGTCTATACATATATTTTATCATACTTTCATATTTGAAATCAAGCACTGCTGATTTGTGAAGGGGTTGTTGGCTTTTGTTTGTGTCTGTTTTTGTGGTGCTTCTCATGGTTTGTCTGTGTCTGTTTTTGTGGTGTTTCTCGTGGTTTGTTTCTGTGTGTTTTTGTGGTGTTTCTCATGGTTTGTTTCTGTGTGTTTTTGTGGTGTTTCTCATGGCTTGTTTCTGTGTATTATGGTTTTTCTCATGGTTTATATGTGTTACTGTCATGTTTCTCATGGTGTGTCTCTGTGTGTGTTGTTGTGGTGTTTCTCATGGTGTGTCTCTGTGTGTGTTATTGTGGTGTTTCTCATGGCGGTGGCAGCAACTGGAGTGGAGCAGGGGATACTATTCATGCCTTTTCAGCAGTTACTAATTTCAGTCATTGAGTATTGTTTGGGGTTGCTGACAGTATCAAAGAGCCAGCTTGAAAGGTTGGAGCGAATACAGAATTCTGCCATGCAGGAGAACCTAGGGTGCACAGAAGACACACCAATTGTATGCTTGAGGCATTTCCTTGCACTACCAACAATTGCGAACAGGCACAGGGTCCTTCAAGCCAAATGCTACCTGAGAGTCGACGCAGACAGGGATCACCCCCTGCAATATGGTCAAGGGTCATAGACTGCGAGGAGGCAGGTCCTGGATGGCACAGACAAAAATACCTATTAGCCAGCTGTGTGACATAGAAACAATAATTGTAAAAAAGTGGGTAAAAGTTCCGGAATACATGTTGGACTGGCACAAGGTAATAGTAATACTGGGTCGTGAGTACAGAGAATGGGCAGCAGGCATCACAGAGTTTGAGGTGCAACAGTTGATCCAGGACGCCACATATCAAGGTGACATAATGATCTACACCCATGAGTCAGTGGTGAGAAACGGACGTAGTTTCATTGTGAAGGCTAATGGACGATGTCTGAAAAGGAAGTGTGTGACATATGAGACTACGACCTCCATCATGAGAATGGAGGTGGGGGAAGTAACATCAGCCTTCCTGTGGTTGGAGGAGACCACTGCAACAACATTGCCTTCATTCTAACTCAAGGTGTATGCTTAATAGGGGGAGAAAGGAATGTTTCGTGTAGAATTGCTTGCCTCGGTTCAGAGTTCATATATTGTGAGAACTGTGTGGATTTTCTGCCCTGGTCGTGCTGGTGTGCGGGGGAATGGATAGGCTGGCAGGGAATGCACCTCTTGGTGGTAGATTATCCATGGAAAAGGTAGAGGTGGGCGGGTGTCTGTGGGACCAGGTGGAGAAGGGGGGGGGGGGGGGCATATTGAGAACCCTTATGTGGAGAGGATGATAGATTGGGGATCGGTAGGGGTTCTGGACGAATCTCAAAACTGAGAGGGAAGACCAGAAGAACTTTCAGTCAGATGGCGGTTGGAACGATTAGTGGTATAACTCTTCGCATGCCATACAAGGGGATGGGGCGCGTGTGGGAATATCCTGAGTGCAGTTATGTCGGTTCTTAGCTCATAACTCACAACTCACTTCCATACACAAGTTATATGTAGCACTTCAACAATCTCATGTCATTGCTAAAAATCAACGCACGGCGGTCTGCTTCCAAATCGCCTGCAGCTGGTGTCTAACCCGGTAAGCGGGATTGTGGATTGCGTTCGCTACTCCTTAGCCGCAAACACTGGCTATCCCATCATAACTGCCTAGAAAAATCGGGTCCCAAAATCGCGCAGCGATCTTTAAAAGTTAAGAGACAGACGAACAGGACCTATTGTGCCACCAGAGAAAACAGGCAGAATATACGATGAGTCAGATGCAGTCAGTCTTAATTTTGAAGACGGCAGATGAAATACAGATTGACCGAGTAACCCAGAGAGTAGTTTACAACAGACAAATATGCCAGTTGTAATTCTGGCTGTCAAGCAAGTTTCTTCGCCAAAACTCATTTCTGCATCGGCTTCTTAAAATATTTAGTGAGTAACCTAACAGGTTAACATGAAAACCCCCATTATCTCAACTACCCGCGGTCTTGTAAACAGCACCATCTTTTGTTGGGCAAACTGGCACCCGGATGTGACCCCCATGAATGAATTTGCATATTCCCCGCCTACTGGAACAAAGTGCCTGGTGTAGTCATCTGTTATTTCTAGGTCAATTACATTTTAATGTGAACTAGTCTTGTAAATCTGCATTTGCTTCTTAGTTTTCTGGTTTGCGTTATCATCGTAATCATAGTTGTCATCTTGGCGTTCTGTCTGGCTTTTTCTTTTTAATCACTTGACCTTTTAGGTGCATTCTATGAATGCAAATTAACTTAAGGATGTTAACGTCACAGACACATCACATACCGCGCGCGCGCACACACACACACACACACCACGCATACATACAAGTGTGTATATTTGTGTGAAAGCATTTAAATGAAACCAGTTTTTAATACAACGTGTCATATTGGAGTTTCTCAAGCAAACCCCAAGGCACGTCCTGCCAGATTGTCCTGTGATGTGTGTCTGTGACTTGGCCATACTGAGGGAGGAAATCTGGCCGACAGGAGCGACCCTTCCAGAAAAACCGACGATCTCAAGCGAGGAATATGCCGGAATAGACCCATATCAAACGATGATCGCAGGAGAAGAAGAACAGAGAAAGAGGGAAGGTTATGTTGTTAGGCCCATGTTTTCGTGTCGGCACGGCATTGTCTGACTGATATGGTCAGTTTTACACCATTCGTGGGAGGTAGCTTTTAAACTTCCGGTGTCTAATGGCGAGGTAGCGGGTTCAGCTCCTACACCCGTCAGTTGGACTAAAACGTTGACTTCTCGTCCTTGACTTGGGGACGTAAATTACAAAAAGTCGGAGTTCGTTCGCCGGATGACGAAGGACACTCCTAGTAGGGAAAGCTAATCCGCACGCATAAATTAGTGCACTGTCGACTACACTTGAGTTCAATAGTAGCGAACAAATAAAATAAAAAACACACACACAATTCTTCTGATCTTGCATACAATTTTAAGTAAAGCAATGGGCCCTGTCAAGCGCCTTTAGATGCAGTGTGCTTGGAGTGTTAGAACCATGTTTTCATAGACCAGTGGGCAGTGGTTGGCCGGTGATGTGATCAGTATCCGGCTTGCGTGGACATTGCCTGGTGTCTGTTGAAGGCTGGGTCAACCCGGGAGGCCAGGGCCGTGGGGTTAGTTCCCGCCAGGAACACGGGGCAAGGGCAGACAAGCGTGGTGACCTCGATGGCAGCCTGGCTCAGACATACACCGGTCTATACTGGATGGTCCCGGTTAACGTCGGGATTACGTTCTTGGGAAACGCGACTTTAAGTGAAACGACGTACAGCGAAACACAATTTCCCATAGAACTAAATGAAATACAATGTACTATGTAATGTTTATTTTGATGGTTGATATTTATTGGAAAAATAGAGGTGGGTTGGAGGGCGAGTGGTAGAGTTATTGGGACATAGAGGCATTAAACTGCCTCTTCATCTGAGAATGAAACTGTAACCTCTTCCTGCCTCTTTTCCTGGTTCATCTCTACTTGAACAAAAAAATGTGTCCAATGTCTGTTGCACAGTAACCACCCTCCCCAATCATGGCCTTTAACTCTGCAGGGAAACACTCTGCAGCTGCAGTATCAGCACCCGCCGCTTCACCTGTTGTCTGAATGTTGTGCAGGTGTGAACGCTTCTTAAAGCGCTCAAACCAACCTCGACTCGCTCCAAAACTATCATCAGCACTATTAGTACTACTCTCACCCGCTTTCTTAACTAGATCTTCATAGAGAGACTTTACTTTATCTTGGATAACCATCTTGTCACAGGCATATTCCGTTGGTTCTGATCTTCAATCCAGACGGCCAATAGTGCTTCCATGTTCTCCATAAGAGTACTTCTGGTACGAGAGATCTTGCAAGCACTCAAAGAGGTTACGTTTTTAGCACCCTCTTTGATTTTGTCAGCACCTGCATGAATTGTCCTTACCGTGGTTGGAGGTAAACCATGGACTTTACCGATATCAACAGCCCGATCGCCAGCCTCAAAACGACGTTATGGCGAAACGTAGCGACGTAAAGTGAGTGACAACGATTTATAGCGAAACTGCGTACACCGAAGCGACGTATTGCGGGGCCTTCCAGTATACATGGTGTGTGTGAAGTCTCATTACACTTTGTGTTTGTGTGAGTGTATATATATTAATATATAGAGAGAGACGTACAGACGGACATGCATACATGCGTAATCACGTGCGGTGCCAGCTGGCGTAGACGATCATGTCTCTCCACAGATCACGGTCCTTGGTGTTCTAGAGTAGTTTAGCCGACGGATCAACATCACGGTACACGGGTGTAACCCACAAGTGCTCCGTTCTACTCCAAACTCAAACACGAGTCTGGAGAAACTCAGCCCAGTGCACGAACTCCGTAGCACTGGCGAGGATCCTGCAATACTTTGGGTAGATTTTTAACTCGAAATTTTGCCCGGGCAGCGCCTTTTTCGATTTTAAACTGCCAAGGGATGTTATTACGTGCGCAACAATGCACATGGGCGTCCGATCTCATTACTCATAGACCAGGAGAAATTTTGTTACTAGAAGTCCACGTGAAAAAATCCCGGCCCTCACCGGGTCATGAACCCGGGACCTCCAGCACTCGAGGCGGACACCATACCTCGAGACCACTCACCTACTTCCAGTGCGCTGGATTGAATTTTACGTGTGGATTTACGTTCCCTATTACCAGTGTCCCTCGCCGTCAGGCGAACCACCTCCGAGATCTAAGGTACTTGTAATTTACGTCTCCGGTCAACATTTTAGTCTAACTGACAGACGTAGTTGTTGAACACCGCAACCTCGGCATCAACACACCGGAAGTTTAGGACCACGCGCTTTTATCCATTGACCATGCTGACCTATCAAATATATGAATTATATGCTAAATATAATATATCAACTTTATATCAACTAGTAGCCCTGGCTCGAAGTTATACCTCCGTAATGACTTGATTTAATTTGTAATATATCAGCTAGTATACTTAGCTTGAAGTTATACAGCTGTAATTATTTGCTTTGACTTGTAATTCTGTTTCTGAAGGTTTTCATTAATTTCTTTCGAAACTTTCCAATGTTTCCTTTAATTTTAAATTTTTTAAAACACACTATGTTATTTTCTTATTTTGTTGGTAACTTTTCCTATATTCCCGCAAGTTTTCTATTTCTAATACCCTTCTCGAGTGGAACAATATCGGCCATCTGAGAAAATTGCGAAGAAATTGAACTTTCTAGAAGACGATTGCTTGATCAGGAAAATTTACATAAAGCGATCTGAATAAATGAAACGAGGACATCTCTAAGCATTTTTAAATGCAGAGTTTGGAGTTCTGAGATTTCGCCATTTTCCCCGCGGGAAACCACTAGCTCAGCTTTCTTTCAATTATTGGAAGTTTTCAGACGCCACAGTTTTCTGTTTCAACGAACCGGAAATTGGGATCTCGCCATTTGCAAGTCCTTGTGGGGATTTGTAAGCCTCCATTGTGACTGCGGGATGGACACAAAATGTCCGAAAGTTGGGCTCGTTTTTATGCGGGAATGCTCTTATCGAGTCCGTTGTAATGTCGTGACACGAGAGATGCTGGGAGAATGCTGTTGCTATTTTGGCGTTCGTCGTTTTGGATTCATTGCTGTTGATTCGCAATTGTTGTTGTATTGATGCAATAATTTCTTTTGGATTTGTGGCTTGTGAGGACGAAAAGGTTCTATCATCACCATGATCATTATTACGATCATGATCACCATCATCTCCGTCATCATCATGATTACCATCATCGCTAAACTCTTCTCCCCTTCCACCCCACTTCTTCTCCTTCTTCTTTTTCGTCTCTTCGTTTCATCCTTCTCTTTCTTGTCAAGAAGACGCACACTATCGATAGAGGAAGGACGAAGAAGAAGAAGAAGAAGACGCACATTATCGAAAGAGGAACGAAGACGACGACGAAGAAGAAGAAGAAGAAGAAGAAGAAGAAGACGCACACTATCGAAAGAGGAACGAAGAAGAAGAAGAAGAATATTCTCAATTTTCTTCTCAAAAACTCACATCTCGGCTGCCTCCAACTTTTTTTTTACCATTTCATCACACATTGTCCAGATTTCACAACCATACAGAAAAACAGACTACCCACACATTTTCAGTTAGCCGATTTTTGTATTTGTGACATTTTCTGGTTTTCGTGACTTGATACAATTTGCTATGTAATAAAAATAACTAGAAGTACAGTTTACAGGTTTGGACAAAACTTATCTTGATCTGCAAATCTCTAACTAATTGTAATAATTCTTCTTCTTTCGGCCAGCTTGAAATTTATTATCTATATCTGCAATGTTATCTCTTGTATGCACTCCACTGTCGTTTTAGTTCAGTCAGTGGTCCATAGAGTTTACCTTCCACCGTTGTTTCACATATGTATGTGGTTATTGTAACTGATTCACAAAGTATGCAGGCAAAGGCGGAGACTGGCATGTTTCGTGCAGAATGGCATGCATCGATTCAGAGGTCGCGGGTTGTGAGCATTCGCTGGATCTTTTCTCCAGGACACACACGTGTAGTTAGAAATGAACAGGCAGACAGACTGGCTGGTGCCGCTTCATTGAGGGGTGATTTGATGCATGATAAGGCAGATGTTATGAAGGCCCTCTGGGAGCATGTGAATAATGCAGAAGAACAGATAGACTGTCATGGTCTAGTGAGAATGCCGCAACAAGGTGTGGTCAGAGGATCTTGTGGACTGTCTTAATTCAGAGGTAAAGCAAGACTGACATATAATCAGATTACAACGGATACCGTTAGTATTGGAACTCTTCTCCGGCTGTTGAAGATGTGGGCTGAGCGTTTATTGGTATGCCCTGATTGCAGTGATGTCGGTCCTTGACTCAACTCATTCTCCAGGCCAGAAGGTTTGCTTAGATATGTCGGGGCAGTCTTGGAGTATGTGATCTTCTGTCTGCGGCGCCAGTCCACAAATGTAATGTGGCTGATTTGAATATTGCATACATGCGGTTGAAATGGTTCTTATCATCATCATCATCATCATCATCATTGTAACAAGCTACGTGGAGGGTCCCAAATAACTATGTAACAATATTTCAAAATTAGTCTATAGCCCTGGCTGGGATAGGTCTTTGCTTGCCAACCCTCCTCCGTTCCCCGGACTCACTGTCACTCTATCTTTCGACCTCGGGTCCTATTCCCTGACGTGTCTTTCTGGCTGATCCATATATATAACAGAGTGATCGTTGGAGTAAACTAAAACGTGATTTATTAAATTAATAAAGAACAGCACAGGAAAACATCAAGGCAGTTAAAACAGATAGTTCTAAACAGACACAACAAGGATAAAGTTCAGGCACAGAGCCTCAGGTAGCTATCGTCACAGACCCAGCTTCATACACTGTCCGATCTGTCCACATACAGCTCACCGCGTGTGCAAGAATCTCCTTCCTTCCAGGTAATTGATTGGACGTACAACAGGCTTCTGTAGAATCAAAGCCACTGGTTTTTGAGGACCTCTATTCATAGTCAATTGAGTTAATTTGGCACAAGGTTTTCACTGATTGGGAAATGAATTATGGTTTCCAATAATGGGAATTGTTCATGGAGGTATAATGGATAGGTGCCTTTCACTGTCCTGTACAAAATGGGTATGCAGGATAATCATGCGTAGGCCCAGCCAAGAAACCAACTGCTCTCGAGCCTATGTCGCTGAAAGGACTTGAGATGCGCCATTACCGCAAATTGTCATTTTGCCCAAGACCAACCTTGCCTCTCTCTCAGAGTTAGTCACACCATGTGTGGTATGGCCAATACCTTGACCTGGCTTCATCAGACGTTTTTGGCTTTAGCATAAATAGCCCCTGGATTGGGACCCGTGCACCATACATCCGGTCTATTGATCCACTGGCGCCCTACGTGTGTCAGACCTTCCAAGCTAGGACACGGTATTCAGATGAGTACATTTAATTTTAATTAGTTTAATAGTTTAATATTGTCATAGTGTGTTTCATGTAGTTTTGTGTTGGTTTGTATTTGTTTGTCCTGTGCTGACGAAGGCTTTGGCCGCAACGTCCAATTTGTCTCTTGTAGTCGTGTTTTAGTAAAGCTCACAATCTACTCTCGTTTATTTGGGTGATTCATTCATTGGCTTTAGCATAGAAGCCATGTGGATACTGTCCGATTTAGTCCCGTCCAACAGAAGAGGACCCTGGAGATGACAAACAATATTGAGCGACTGGGCCGACTCATGTATCACACAATCCTGAGGACCAATAGGGTCTCAGTTACTACATTTGACATAAAGGTTCCCTACTCAATACATTAGATAAGATACCCGAATGAATGGGCCTTACCGGTCAGGTAGCCCCTGGATTGGCTACGTCCGAGCTTGAGTAGACCTCCAGCTTGTAGACGTCCTGTCGGCTACCCTATGCACGTTTTTGCACACAAGACTCACTCTCTACACTCATACCAAGCCTTTATTATTATTGGGCACATTCGTTTCCCGGCCTCTCTCTCCCTTGCAAACCATGCCTTTCTCACGACCAAGCTCTTGTGGTGTTGTGTGGGTAATTATGTGTATGTACAGAAGTGTCGTTCCCCATTCCCAGCAAGAATAGGAAAAAAAAACATACTACTCCTTCCGGCCGCTGCTCTTGTCTGAGCTGTCGCCGCAATGTACCGGCAGTGCCTCAAATAACCCATAGATTCAGATGAGTTCAGGTTCTCTCAGTGAGATAGAGAAGTCCATTATCTTCCCGACATCATCCTATCGACTAAAAGACAAAAGAGATAGCACTGTGGATAGCCTCTTCCGGCTCAAGAAGATAGATCATAGATTGGTGGACCCCATCCCCAAGGAGCCCTTCCCTCCTTCCGGCACACCGTAGCTATCCAATGATTATATTCTATAGAAAGATGACAGTATGCCCAGTTCAGGCCGTAGAAAGAAAGATAGCAACAGCTCATCTGCCGCCAAGAACAAATGAAATCCTCTGGGGAGATATATTGTTCAGATTCACTTCCCCGGCTATGCCAAGAACAAGACGCCTAGTTAGATTGGCCAACGGTCAACCAACTCTTCATATGTTATGATTGGCTTTTCGCCAATTCAGCTTCCCCGTCGAGACAAAATACATTTATAGGTCCAGGTCTGGCTGGACCACCCACAACCCAATTATTACCTTTCCAACTGCATCAGTAGTAGGTTGCACCTCTGTCTTAATCTTTAAATCAACTTGACATGCTGCAACTACCAAACGGTATGTGCTGGAACGGCCATGAATTGCACCAGAACTTGCACTGGTGCTCATTTGGTGTAGGGGACCCTATCGGGTTTTCCCCGAAGAAAGATATATTTCTAATAATTCTATTAAGAAGATCGTGTTGTTAAAGTATCTTCCCTGGGGATTGAGCGAACAAGAGAACTGAGGGTTCCCGAAAGCTGTTTCCCTCTATTTCCCCAAATTTATAGAAGGCATGAGGACATGAGCCACTGGCGTTTCGCCACAATCATCATCATCATCATCATCATCATCATCATCATCATCATCATCATCATCATCATCATCATCATCATCATCATCGTCATCGTCACCACCACCATCATCATCATCATCATCATCATCATCATCATCATCCCTGCGCAGATGGTACTTCAGTACCTGTCTGGAGAAATATCTCTTCGATAACCTCACTCCTACAGACGCAAGACTTTGCCAGAGCTGCCACCATCTGAATGCCAGTGCATTGAACTTAAGAGTTAATACTGTCTTCCGTAGGATTCACAACGAACCGATCGATTGACCAACCGACAGACTAAACAATCGACCAACCAGCCAACCAAACAAACAACTAATCAACCAACCAATCAATTGACCAACCACCCAGCCAACCAACTAACCAACCACCCAGCCGACCAATCAACCAACTGACCAACCAGCCAGCCAATCAACCGACCAACCAACCAACTAATCAACCGACCAACCAACCAACTAATCAACCAACCAACCAACCAACCAAACAAACTAATCAATCAACTGACCAAGCAACCAACCAATCAACTGACCAACCAACGAATCAGTCAGCCAACCAACCAACCAACTGACCAACCAACCAACCAACCAACCCATTGTCTATCCAACCAACCAACCAACCAGTCAAACAACCAACCAACCAATCAACAAACCAATCGACCAACCAATCAACCAACCAATCAACCAACCAGTCAAACAACCAACCAACCAACCAATAACAAACCAACCAAACAACCAACCGACCAACCAACCAACCAATCAACAAACCAACTAACCAACCAGTCAATCAACGAACTAACCAACCAACTGACCAAAAACCAACCAACCAGTCAACTAACCAGCCAACCAACCAACCAATCAACTGACCAACCAACCAATCAACCATCCAACCAACCAACCAAATAGCCATTCAACCAACCAACCAAACCACTAATCAACCAACCAACCAACCAACCAGTCAAGTAACCAATCAACCAACCAATTAACCAATCAATCAATCAACCAACCAACCAGCTAACCAACCAATCAACCAACCAACCAACCTGACAGTTATATAATCGTTCCACACACCGGACAGCTGGACTTAATAGTTGGCCTCCCGTCCTTGACTTGCGGACGTAAATTACAAGTACCTCAACAGTCGGAGAGGGTTCATTTAATTACGAGGGACACTGGCAATAGGGAAAATCTAACCCTCAAGCAAGATTAGCGCAGCTCAATCATTACCAGTAGCTCATTTGGGGTCAACGGTCTAGTATAAAGCTAGCGAACGCAAAGAACATTCATCGCATTCTCTTGTACCTTGCGGTGTCGAGGTGAAGTATAAATAGCGGGAGAGTGCCCGCTTATGGGCTTCATGTATCGAGATTCCCATGGATTATGTGATTCCCCCTGTCCATCGTTTATGTGGTCGGTCTCTTCCTCTGCTTCCATCTAGTCTGTACATGATTGCTTGTTGTGGTATAGTGTTAGTTGGTAACCTTGCTACATGGCCAAACCATGTACAACCGTCCTGCACTCTCGTCGGGTTGCTCTCCGTCTGGGTGCATGGACCTCAGAGCCACATATTTTAACCCCGGGACTGCCACAGGGATCTGCAGTCTCACGGTGCTCTTTAATGTGTATACGAGCAAGATTGCAAACCTAGAAGCACCAGGGGTTGGAAGAATACTAACATTTGCAGATGATATTCTTGCATATAGGCAGGGGAGAGATAGGGAGCAAACAGCCCTTGAGCTACAGGCGACAGTAGACAAAGTGGCTGACTGGTGCACTGAAATGAGTGCTGTCATCCACCCGGAAAAGGCGGCTGTTTTGTGGTGCTCTCTGGACAACAGGATTGTGAGAGCGGATGTCCCAAGCCTCGCGATAGATGGTAGAAATGTCAGCAGAGAGAACAAACTGAAGTATCTGGGGATCACATTTGACAGGAGCCTATCCTTCAAGGACCATGTGGAGACGATTGTGACAAGATCTCAAAAGGGACTCAGTGCACTTAAAACTATGGCTGCAATGGACACAGAGCAGAGAATGATTTTCACACTATACCAGCACTTGATCCTCTCAGTAATTGATTATGGATTAGGTCTGCTCACTGTCTCAGAGAGTCAGCTGGTGAAGTTAGAGCGCATACAGAACGAAGCTATGCGGGTCATTCTGGGATGCACTAGAGACACCCCAGTAGTGTGTATGCGTTACATCCTTGGTCTGCCGAGTGTTGCTGGTAGGCTCAAGGTGATGCAGGTGAAGGCATACCTCAGAGTAGCTGCAGACACAGACCACCCACTGCATGAGGCACTGGACGCAGTTAAGGGTCAGCGACTGATAAGAGGGAAATCATGGATGGCTCAGGCGGAGGATACGATCAGACAGGTGTGCCCCTTGGAGAACATTAGGCGTGGAGAGGAGTGGGTCAGAGTGCCAGCGGAGCAGTCAGACTTGTGCAGAGTTATAATCACATTAAGCCGGGAGTGCAGGGAGTGGCCAGCAGGGGCCACGGAAGTGGAAATCCAGCAACTAATTCAGGACAATGCTCACTCGGGTGATGTGATTATCTACACAGATGGTTCGGTGTCAAGGGGTGAGAGAAGTGGCTGGGGGTTCATAGCCAAAGCCAGTGGTCGACGTTTGGGGCAGGAGAGCCTGGCATATGATACCACAACATCCAGCTTAAGAATGGAGGTGGAGGCGGTCACTACGGCTCTCCGCTGAATGGAGAATACGACAAATTGCGGCCTTGTGGGAGCACGTGCACACCTCGGAGGAGCAAATGGATTACCATGGTCTGGCAAGAATGAGACAGCGAGGAGTGACGAGGGGATCTGGCCGACGTTCAACGCTCAGAGAAAAGGTGAGACGGACATATAATCAGATTGCTACTGGTACTATTAGTGCTGGAACTCTTCGCTGGCTGCTGAGGATGGGGACGGACGCTTATGGGAATGCCCCGAATGCTGTGATGTCGATTCCTAAATCAATCAATCAATCAATCAATCAATCAATCAATCAATCAATCAATCAATCAATCAATGGCCAAACCATTTAATTTGCTGTTTTCTGATAAAAGCTAGCGCTGCTATAACCCCGACTTTAGTTCTTATTTCTTCATGTCTGTTGTTCTTTCTTTCTCTTCTTGATTCATTGAGTACTAGCTGACCCGGCCCGGCTTCGCCCAGGCCCTGGAGGGGATCTATCTATCTATCAGTCTGTCTGTCTGTCTGCTTGTTTGTCTGTCTGTCTGTCTGGCTGACCCGGCCCGGCTTCACCCAGTCCCTGGTGGGGAGCATCTCATTTAATTCATATAAGTAGTCATATAAGCTCTCCCGTTCCCGACTATCTGTCTGTCTGTCTGTCTATCTGTCTGTCTGTCTGACCCGGCCCGGCTTCCCTCAGTCCCTGGTGGGGAGCATCTCATTTAATTCATATACGTAGTCATATAAGCTCCCGTTCCCGACTATCTGTCTGTCTGTCTGTCTGTCTGTCTATCTGTCTGTCTGTCTGTCTGTCTGAGCCGGCCCGGCTTCACTCAGTCCCTGGTGGGGAGCATCTCATTTAATTCATATAAGTAGTCAAATAAGCTCCCGTTCCCGACTATCTGTCTGTCTGTCTATCTGTCTGTCTGTCTGACCCGGCCCGGCTTCACTCAGTCCCTGGTGGGGAGCATCTCATTTAATTCATATAAGTAGTCAAATAAGCTCCCGTTCCCGACTATCTGTCTGTCTGTCTGTCTATCTATCTGACCCGGCGTGGCTTCGCCTAGCTCCTGGCGCACAGTAACTTAAAAGAATGTCCTTCCACACACCATCCATTATTTTTAATGAAAACTGCTTTTAATCACCAACATGACTGTAGATTACTTCTTTAAGCATAAAAAGATGAATTACAATGTTATGCACTATGCATTATTTTTATGAAAACTTTAAAAATGCCTTAAAGATTATATCATTATTTATTATAACTCATATGCCTGTAAATAACTATAGACAAAGAGTTTAAAAGTAATGCAAGTAAGTCCAACAATATGACTATAAAGTATATAGAAATGTTATTAAAAGTTATGCCCCTTGTAATAACTTTTCTAGAGTTAAGTCCCCCTGCTATATATAAATTATATAATGAAAAATGAAATATTAAATGTTATTAAGTAAGTAGCCGATTTTACACTAAGAAACTATTACAGTCGGTTGCACAGGAATGAAAGGAAGACGTGTAGAAAATGTCATCTCAATCGGATGTATCGTTATCGAACGCATCTAATACATAGCCAACCACACACAGTCTCTTTTATAGATATAGATTCTTCTCGTGAATCTCATCTCTGTTGTTATGATTTTCCTTTTCTCTTTTTCTGTTATTGTCCAGGTTTGGCTTTGGTAGCATAGCGTTGGTAGGAAGATTGGCAAAGAACATTAAAACCTGTTATTGCCGATGTTATATTTATTAGGCGATTCCAGCCATTGCTATGCAAACAGAAGGACTTCCTGTTAAGCGGTCTCAACCTTCGACCAATATCAACGACTATGTACTCAGTATATCAGCCAGAGTATTATTTGTTTGTCCGCTACTTTTGATATATACTGGGTGTATTTTTAATGACTGTGCAGTATTTGAAAATATTGCCGGTCCGAGTTTTGTAGTTACCTGTTATGTTGCATGAACTGTACAGAGCAGTGGCGTGCAGAGGGGGGTGTGGGGGGTGCGACGGCCCCCGGCATCCAGCCAGGAGGGGGGCATCCAGTTAGGGAGAGGGGGCAGCACAGTGCAGTCGGAGGGGAGGAGGAATGAATGAGGTAAAGAACAATTTAGGGGCATCTAATCAAGGGGTTGGCCCCGGGCATCAAAGAACCTCTGTACGCCACTGGTACAGAGGGTGCATACAAAACTTGGATCAGCAATAATTTCAAACACTGCACAGTCATTAAAAATAAACCCTATACATCTGCAGTATGCACTTGACGAGATGCAACGACATATGCCAGGCAAGAAATCGTGCAATATTTTGTTTATGACGTCTGTGATGAAACTACATTTATAGCTTTCACTTAACCTCCATATTACTAAATTTTTTTTTAAGGGCTGGCAGTTCCCCCAGAGGATAGAGTGACACCCTGAGGTCTCCGCGTCACCCTGTTTTTATTGTGGGCACTTTAGTCCCACTATGAGCATTTTGCCCACAGTGGTCCACAGACCAAGTGCCGTACTGAGAGGGCAATACTACACTGTGATCTTAGCCAAAACTATTAAACTTTGCAAGAGTGGTCCCCTAAATTAGAATATTTGTTCACAAGACATCTTCTTTAGTGTGCTTTGAGCTGAACAGGCCCCTGTTCATAATCCCACGGTGTACAAATCTGGCGAAGATCAGCAAACTAACATAAATTATAGACATCCCGACCATGTCTTTTAATGCATCTTTCATGAACACAGCATCGTTTCATTATTTCCGCCCTGTAAGGAAGTTTAGTAATCTACATGTGATTACAGAGGAACCATTGCTTACATCGGCTCCCTTGTAATTGCAATGCAAAGTTGCTCAATGGGAGCAAGCGAGGGGACATAATCACGCACACGTAACACGGAATTGATGCTGTCCCTTAGATGAAGGCAATTTATCTGAATTGTTATCACTCTAGCAGTCGACGTGGACGGAAGGAAGCATCAGAGCGCTCTAGCTTGTGAACTTCCTGTGCGCTGACAGGGGTAGCGGGATCAACCCCTAGACTGGTCAGTTGGACGTCAACGTGGGCTTGTCGTTCAGAAAGCAATGGCAAACTGCTGAACGGAAAATTGCCTAGGAAATTCGAATGAGGTTGGACGCAATATCCCGCAAAGAACATGCAACAATTTTATTTTATTTCATGTATCATAGGTTTTTCTGTCTGTCTGGGTGTCTGTCAGTCTTTCTGTCTGGGTGTTTGTTTGTCTATCTTGGTGTCTGTCCCTATCTGGATGTCTGTCTGGGTTTCTGTCAATCTTTCTGTCTGGGTGTTTGTCTGTCTGTCTGACTGTCTGGGTGCCTGTCTATCTATATGTCAGGGTATCTGCCTGAGTGTCTCTCTGTCTGTCTGTCTGTCTGTCCGTCTGTCTTGGTGTCTGTCTGTCTGTCTGTCTGTCTGGGTGTCTGTCTGTCTGGGTGTTTATCTGTCTGTCTGTCTGTCTGTCTGTCTGTTTGTCCGGGTGTCTGTCTATCTGTCTGTCTGAGTGACTGCCTCTGTATATCTTTCTTACTTTGTGTCTCTCTTTCTCTCTTTCTGTCTATTTACCTCTCTTCCCTTCTCTCTTTTTGTCTCTCTATATCTCTGTCTGCCAATTTTTCTGTATGTCAATCTCTCCCCTCTCTCTCTCTCTCTCTCTCTCTCTCTCTCTCTCTCTCTCTCTCTCTCTCTCTCTCTCTCTCTCTCTTTCTCTCTCACTCTGTGTGTGTGTGTATTTATTTTCCCTCTTCGTCTCTTTCCCTTCTTATTTCTCTCACCCTTCTCAGCATGTCTGTCTGTATGTTAGCTGTCTGTTTGCCTGTCTCTGTTTCGACCTCTCTTTCTCTCACGTTTTCTAACTTACTCTCTCTCTCTCTCTCTCTCTCTCTCTCTCCTCTCTCCCTCCCCTCTCACCCATCTCTCTCCCCACAACCTATAACAGAAACACGATTCTACACACAAATCGACGGATGTAGACAGAGGTTCTGCGTCTACTATACGCCTACATCAAGACCGCTGGCCTTTCCCCCAGCCTCCGAGCAACCCCATTAGACAAGACTGCATTACGGTAGAGATAAAAATCACGGCTCTTCATATGAATATAGATTGAGTAACCGCCGTACGCCATCTGTGATTGTGGTTTGATAACCGCGCCAGGAAAATGCTTGGACTCATGTTTAAACAGGTAGACAGACATGCGAGCGTGTAGGTGGACAATGAGAACGATAAAAATACAGACAGGCAGACAGACATACTACATTATCATGACGTGCCCTGCCAACTGGTGTAGGCGTCCATGTCCATCCACAGATCTCGGTCTTTGGTGTTCTGGATCAGTTCTGCCTATGATAGTCCTCCATGGCACTGTCTTAGCATTATTCCTTTCGACCTGACTTATTGACTTATCCACATACATCGCTCTGCGTGTCTGCCTGCCTGCTTGTCTGCCTGCCTGTCTGTGTACATACATAATGACGTACCTATTTATTTATCTACATATCTGTCTGTCTGCCTGCCTGTCTGTCTGCCTGCTTGCCTGTCTGTCTGTATACATACATAATGACGAACTATTTATTTATCTAATATTTGCCTGCCTGCTTGTCTGTCTGTCTGTCTGTCTGTCTGTCTGTTTGTCCGGGTGTCTGTCTATCTGTCTGTCTGAGTGACTGCCTCTGTATATCTTTCTTACTTTGTGTCTCTCTTTCTCTCTTTCTGTCTATTTACCTCTCTTCCCTTCTCTCTTTTTGTCTCTCTATATCTCTGTCTGCCAATTTTTCTCTGCAGGCCTGCCTGCCTGCCTGCCTGTCTGTCTGTTACTTACCTACCACAAATATGCCTGTCTGTATGTCTGTTGAAATATCTCCCCGTCTTCCTGTCA
Organism: Cepaea hortensis; assembly: GCA_963921405.1. Lineage (NCBI taxonomy): Eukaryota > Metazoa > Mollusca > Gastropoda > Stylommatophora > Helicidae > Cepaea > Cepaea hortensis. The sequence goes on along the minus strand of OY992886.1, from coordinate 14,447,152 downwards.
GCCAATGTGCTTACATAAATGATTGCCGGTCTATTAATCTGTCTATGCAACAATTAATAAATGAATCAATGTAATCCAACGCAAGCATACAATTTTCCTATATCGCCAGAAAGCAAAACGACGACCATACATTATTACACATCCAATCCATGTTTAACTACTTGCATGATATAATCTCTCCAGCCAATCAGCGCGGACATCCTGTCACGTGTGGAATTTTTGCTCTAAAAACCAATAGTTACGTCTATGTGGATTCTGTATTGCCATTGTTCTCATTAGGTCATGCCAAATAATTCTTTGTTTTATTTCTGAATTCAGCATTTTGAAAATGAATATTTCATGATCTCATGACAACCTTGACAGAAAAATCAAGTATCTGTGATGGCATAATGACGGTTCGCTTGACAGTGAGGGAGTTCATTTGTGATGTGTGTTATTTTCATGTTTAAAAGTCTATATCTTCCCAATTCTCTCAATCTATTTTCGTATGTAATGTCTGCCTATCCGTTTGCAGTATTCATTACATGTGTTTTCTCGTTTTAGTCATGTGCTTTCTTACTTTGTCAGTTACTCTATTTTATACTTTATTTATTTATTTATATTTTTGTGTGTGTGGTGCATCTGACCATATTTATAGTTATCCTCATCTTTCAAGATTTAAACTCTCTATAACTTAGCTCTATTATATCACTCATTACTATGAATTCAGAATAAGAAATGTAGTTGTTATTTCATTTTCTTTCACTCAGGTGCTCTTTCTCTTTTCAGTTTACTACCTACCTACCTACCTACCTACCTACCTACCTGTCTGCCTACCTGCCTACCTACCTACCTACCTACCTACCTACCTACCTACCTAACCCAACTATCTATTCATTCATCCATCCGTCCGTCCATCCTACTATCCATGCATATATCCTCTAATGTCTGTCCACCCATCCATCCATCCATCCATCCATCCCTCAATCCATCCATTCTTCCATCCATCCACACATCCACTCATACTTCACCATTCCCCTTTTTAATACGCTTGTGCCTCATAATTTATATTTTGTGTTTTATTGTTTACGATAACAAATATGTTTTTCATCAGCGTTGGTTGTGCCGTTCATGAAGAAGGTCATTAGAACTAAAAGGTCGGACTTGTGTGTTGTGGTTTAACTTACTTATGACGTTTTATTATATATACATATAGTATAATAAATAATAAAATAATATAGTAATAAAATTTCCCCTGGTCTCTGGGTAGTGAGATCGGACGCCCGTGTGTATTGTTGCGCACGTAAATAATCCCTTGGCAGTTGGAAATCGAAAAAGAGTAACCCAACGCCGCTGCCGGGGCAAAATTTCGAGTTAAAAATCTACCCAAAATATTTCAGGATCCTCGCCGGTGCTACGGAGTTCGTGCACTGAGCTGAGTTTCTCCAGACTCAGTTTTGAGTTAGGAGGAAAACGGAGCACTTATGGGTTGCACCCGTGTGCCGTGATGTTGACCTATCGACTAAACTAAACTAAACTAAACTTATGACATATTACATTAATGTCATTATATCGTTTTTATTTTTCTTTATTTTTTTCCAGTATTCTTGCTGGCTTCTGTGACATGGGGGCTGTAAACGATGTCCACAGTTCCCCGACAAAGCGTGTCGAGGCTTCAAAATCAGCTGCAGGCGATTCAGAAGCAGACCGCCTTGCGTTGATTTCAATGACATGAGCGTGGCTGTTCAGAAAGCAATGGCAAACTACCGAATGTAAAAATTAGTATATCACAAACAGCCCAAAAATGCTGGGGTTGAATGCGAAATTCTATAAAGAACATGCACCTTCCTTCTTTCCTTCTTTCCTTCCTTCCTTCCTTCCTTCCTTCCTTCCTTCCTTCCTTCCTTCCTTCCTTCCTTCCTTCCTTCCTTCCTTCCTTCCTTCCTTCCTCCCTTCGTTCCTTCTTTCCTGCCTGCCTGCCTGCCTGTCTGATTGCACACAATCACACACATAAGCACACACATAAGCACACACATACAAGCACACGCACACACATGTACACACATACACACATAATCTCTCTCTCTCTCTCTCTCTTTCTCTCTCTCTCTCTTTCTCTCTCTCTCTCTTTGTATCTCTCAGTTTCTCTCTTTTCCCCTCCCTATAACTCTTTCCCTCTCTCTGTTCCCATCTCTGTCTCTCTGTATTTCTTTGTCTGTCTGTCTTTCTGTCTCTCCCTCCTTTTATGTGTTTGTGCCTCTCCCTCTCTTTTTCTCGCTCTGTCTCTTTTTCTCTGTTTCTATCTATGTCTGTGTCTCCCTCACTGTATCTCTATCACTCTCTATCTTTCTCTCTTTCTCTCCTTCCTTCACTGTTTCTTTCTATTTGTCTCTATCTCACTCTCTGTCACTGTTTCTCCCTATCTTTGTCTCTATCTCTCGGTCTGTCTGCCTGTCTTTTTCTCAACCCTATCTCTCCCTCCCTCCTTCTCCCCCATCTCTCTCTCCTTTTAGTGCGTGAGCAGCTAAATGTCAGCAATAACTTCTCACAAGATGCCCTAAAAACAGCAAACAGCCTTACGTCTGGAGGTAATGGGGGTACATAAACGTGAAAGTGGACAACCGCTAAATGGGCTATGTCGGGTAAACTCACGCAAACCTTGCCTTAACACGCATCTGGCATTACCAGCAGTCTACTGCTGCTGCTTCGTCGTTCGCTTCTTTCTTTCTTTCTTTCTTTCTTTCTTTCTTTCTTTCTTTCTTTCTTTCTTTCTTTCTTTCTTTCTATCTGCCTTTTTTCTATCTGCCTTTCTTTCTTTCTTTCTTTCTTTCTTTCTTTCTTTCTTTCTTCGACTGTCTTGCCAAGTAGCGTGGGCGAATGTCTCATTCCTTTCTTCTTTCCAGCCACGGAAGGGCTCCACAGCCAGTAATCATGACATATACTGTTGTACTGTAGAACCTAATCACACTCCGTGTAGTTCTCTCTCGCTCCGCGGTTGTCCTCTGTATATATGACAATATATGTATCAAGTGTTGTTCTATCTCTCAGTGGTTATCCCCTGTAATAATGTACCAACAGTTCTATCTCTCAATGTTTGTCCTCTGTATATCTGTACCAACAGTTGTTCTATCTCTCAATGGTTATCCTTTATATATCTGCTCCAGCTGTAGTTCTATCTCTCAGTAGTTATCCTCTGTTTATTATTCAATTTTCTCGGCAAACTTATCACCCCGGACTCTACGGATTAGGCCCACGAAACTGTTCCAAATGGACAGGTGAGGCATGCACGTGTGCCAGGTATATCCGTGTCCTTCTTGCAAGGACTTAGTGGCTATGCAGTGTACGTCTTGCAGGGTTTACGTGGATGTACAGTGTACTTCTTGCAGGGTTTACGTGGATGTACAGTGTACTTCTTGCAGGGTGTACGTGGATGTACAGTGCTGGAGTACAAGGGAACGGGTAAGCAGATGTGTCGGCTTCAGAAGAACCAGTATTATGAACACTCACCCTGGATGTATTGTTATGAACATCAACATTTGATTATTTCCTATGTTATATTTATTATGCGCTTCCAGCCGTTCCTATGCAAACGGAAGGACTTCCTGTTCAGCGTTAGACCTCCGTGGGGCTAAAGTTCTCGACCTTCGACCAATATCAACGACTATTTACTTAGTATGTCAGCCAGAGTATTATTTCTGTATCCACTTCATTTAATCTATACCGCTGCAGTATGCACCAGATGAGATGCAGCGAAATATGCCAGGCAATAAATCGTGCAATATTTTGTTTTATGGTGTCTGTGTTTACATTATATTTGTAGCTTTTCCTTAACCTAAACATATTACTATTACACTTTAAAAAAGTGGGCCCCTAAAGTAGAATATTTGTTCACAAGACTTAAAATCTTCTTTAGGATGTGTTTGAACGGAACGGGCTCCTGTTTCATAATCCTACGATGCACAGTGCAGGAGTACCAGGACAGTGCCGGAGTACCAGGACAGTGCCGGAGTACCAGGACAGTGCCGGAGTCCCAGGACAGTGCCGGAGTACCAGGACAGTGCCGGAGTACCAGGACAGTGCCGGAGTCCCAGGACAGTGCCGGAGTACCAGGACAGTGCCGGAGTACCAGGACAGTACCGGAGTACCAGGACAGTACCGGAGTACCAGGACAGTACCGGAGTACCAGGACAGTACCGGAGTACCAGGACAGTACCGGAGTACCAGGACAGTGCCGGAGTACCAGGACAGTGCCGGAGTACCAGGACAGTGCCGGAGTACCAGGACAGTGCCGGAGTACCAGGACAGTGCCGGAGTACCAGGACAGTACCGGAGTACCAGGACAGTACCGGAGTACCAGGACAGTGCCGGAGTGCCAGGACAGTGCCGGAGTGCCAGGACAGTGCCGGAGTGCCAGGACAGTGCCGGAGTACTAGGGAGCCATCGAGTAGATTTATCGTCTTAAAATGAACCAAGCGTATGAACACTCACAGTGGAAGTATTTATACGAACATCCACAGTCTCGGAAACGGAGGTAAGCATGGCTGAATGGATAAGAGCGCACGCTTTTAAATTTCCAGTGCGCTGATGCCGAGATAGCGGGTTCAACCCCTACACTGGTCAGTTGGACACACATGTCGACTTTTCGTCTTTGACTTGGGAATGTAAACTACAAGTACCTCAGAAGTCGGAGTGAGCTCGCCTGATGGTGAGGGGCACGGGTAATAGGGAAAGCTAATCCACACGCAGAAACCAGCCCAGTGCACTAGAAGTAGTAGAAAGTGTATGGACTACTCTTGAGTTCAAAGCGTAGGAAAAATACTTGAGCCACATCAAACATCACGCGGATTGAGAAAGCTCAGTAACGAAAGAAATTATTTCTTGGAGACAAGGAAGGGGCCACACGCCAGTCGGTGGACATAGAACAGTGGTTCTCAACCTTTTTTGGCGCATGCACCCCTTCACTATATGTTCAGAATGTCATCCCCCACGCCCCCCCCCCTTTCGTATTTCCTCCCAATAAATTCCCCTCCCCCACACAGTGTACGTAAAAAATGAAAGCTAAATTTAATAACACATACTAGAACAAGTCTAGACGTGTACATAAAACGTGATTTTCGGGTCTACTTATATTATAAAATAAATTTCAGAAGGGCGATAAGTACAGAACCGTAAAGTATGGAGGGAAAAACAACATCAAGTAATCGGTTGTTGTATTAACAATATTACAAACATTTGTTGCCTGGTATTGCCAATCACCACAGTGTTCTCCAGTTCCTCTCTTCTAATAACATGACGACAGAAAGCAACATCTCTCCTTCTTATATTTCTACACCATGTTCTACTTTTGTTAATCTCTGCCAGTCAATCGTGTAATAATATAAGAGGGGCCTGCGTGCCCGATTTGTGACCCCTTTGAAAATAAAGTTCATTCGTTCTTTGTTAGTTACTCCGGCAATCCTAGATGGGATGTTGTCCATCACGAATGATGAAGACCATTCATTCATTGCATTTTTTGATTTGATGAAGAACGAATGCCTTGCGCTTTGGTTTAGATTATAGTGAGGAAGTGGTTGCGCAACTCCGTCGACTCACTCTCTCATCTGCGTCCATCTGGTTCCAGTGGCGAGCATGGCAAGACGACTGGAGACGGACACAGATGCAGAGGACGTTAGGCTGCCACGGCCAGTTATCCCTGTATATATTGGCTCTCAAATACAAATGGTAGCCTAGAGCCTCGTGCAAACGGCCCTTCCGTCAATTCCTTTAATTTTCAGCTTTAAGACAAGGGTAGTGACAAGCGACAAGCGTATGGATACTGATAGGATCAACCAGATATCATTCAAATAGACAGACTGACCGCCAGAACAGACCACACACATGCGGCCAACGAGATTCTGCCTACAGAAGATGTTGCTCGTCTAAGTTGCGAACAAATCTCCCGATTTACGGCTGAGCCTCATCAGTTCACAAACCATATGACTACTGATACTAGTCTCAGGAACCACAACTCCCCTGACAACAAGTCAGTAAGTTACTAAAAGACACGTCTCCACGCCTTTACGGTGTAGCGGGAACACGATACTAGACATATATTTTATAAACGTATTTACGCTCTGTGGTCAGTATCCCTGCCGGTTACTTTTACTTCCCGAGGCATACTTGGTGCCTAATTTAAACTGAGTCGCCTTGGTCATAAAAAAAAAAAAAAAATCGCCAGGCGAGTGTTAAGCCGAGGCTACCGCCTACAAACACTTTCTAAATTGTTCGTTCACATTCAAAGAATTAATGGCGTACAGCAGAACAGGTTGTATGTCACATTTTAGAGGTGTCATTCTGACATTCGCTGAAAGTGATGTATCTGCATTTTCGGAAACGCAGTTATGATCTCAGCCAGGATAAACAGCTTCCCTGGCAAACACCATCAATGGTTCGGAAAAGACGTTTAAAAGCGAAAGGATTGATTTTATCGTACCAGGTTTTATCCCACATGGCTTGGTCTCTTTCTGAGAAGCGGCTTGCTGAAAGCATCACCCCGGGCAGGAACTCCGCAGCTGCAGCGACGACACCCAGGAGTCTTCGATATCACTGCGCTCGTGAACAGAATGATGGAATCTGGAAACGAACTCACAACCAAGGAAGAACAAAACAGTGTACAGCGCAGAACAGTCACTTTCAGAACAACCAAGGAAGAACAGAACAGTGTACAGCGCAGAACACCCACTCTCAGAACAACCAAGAAAGAACAGAACAGTGTACAGCGCAGAACACCCACTCTCAGAACAACCAAGAAAGAACATAACAGTGTACAGCGCAGAACAGCCACTCTCAGCTTCCTTGATGAAGAATACCCACAGGACCTCTGGGTCCGAGTCTACACAGATGGGTCAGCACAAAATGCTGTTCGAAATGGAGGTGCGGGAGTGTACATAGAATAACCAAATAATACTAGGGACACAGTCAGAGTACCGACAGGAAAGTACTGCCATAACTATGATGCTGAAATCGAGGCAATCAAGATAGCAGCAGTGAAATCACTAAATACCAGCCATGGTACACAACCTGTGGTGCTATTGACAGATGCAAAATCATTACTTGAGGCGCCCCAGACTGGGAAATTGCCAGTACTACGGTCACTACTTTCTGAACTTGGCAGTCAGCTTAAGGTTACCATCCCACTGTGGAGGACCCGGAGACGACAGAGCTGATCTATTGGCTAAGGAAGAACAACCTGATGTACTCGTTACATACCACCAAACGAAAAGAATGATCAAATCCGTCAAAAGCCACCAAAGTCTACTCAAGTCGACTACCACGTTATGGACAGACCAAAACAAGTCATTACTCTGCGTCTCAGAATAGGACATAATAGATTAAATAGAATACGCAACCTCATGTTTACTAAGTTCAAGATTGGCGAATCAGCCATGTGCACGCGTGAATTGGCACCGCAGACAGCAGAGCACATTTTCCAAGACTGCCCAAAATATGATATGTATAGGCGAACCTTCTGGCCTGGAGAAAAAACAGTGGACTATTAACTCTATGGACCACAGAGTGAACTAAAAAAAAGATAGTGAAGTTCATATAAGAGACAGCATTGCAGTTATAGACAAATTTCAAGCGAAGGAAATAAGAGGAAGAATCTACAACGTTATTATCGCGAGGCAGGCTTTCTAACCACTCCGCCACAAATACCCACCAATGGAATGGAAGCTATATTACAAACAAACCAGTTTTATTTACTTCTTGCTCTCTGTAAAACTAATCCCTTATCACAACAAAACACAGATCAAAGATGTTATTGTAACATCAAAACCCAGGAATCAAACGAAAACTTCACAACCAAAACCTTAATTAAATGCAGAACATAACACACGCCTTTATTAGCCATCTGTCTAGCTCACTGACCACAAGGGACAACCCTGGCGTCCAAATGACAAATGCCCCGCAGATGGCTATCTTCCAATCACCCACATCCATTTCACCGCTTTTGATTCTATCTTCTGACCATCCTTCAATGTCCGCTTCCCTTGGTCTGTATGTAAATTCCTCTCCGGCCAGCCACACAGATCCCAGTGAGACGATTTCTGACGCCAGATGTCAAGAGAGGAAGCAACAAAAGAACTCACAAAAACCAGTTAACCCTATTATCCAGCCGTTACTTCCTCCTCCACCACACCCACGTTGCAAAGTTAACCAAGTCGCTTCAAAGGTTAGCAAAAGCGCCATTTTCTGAAAGCGCGTTTTCGCTAATGGAACAATTAGTTTATGCTCCACTCTCTTTGAAAGCGAAAGGAACGTTAAAAAAAAAGAAGGCAAGAATGGAAGTACAAAGAACGCTAGGGAATATTTGTTATTGGTTGTTCAATTGGGGAATTGATTTGAAGAAGAGAGTAGAGGAGTGGCAGAAGGGAGGCATTGATTAGCGCAGTACTGCACCGACATGAAAAGAGGCACGATAAATATAGGCGAACGTGTGTATTTATTTCAGCTGTCCATTAATCGACGTGATCTCACTCTGTTGCTCGTTGTGATCCTTGCATGTATTGTATTTATTTATTTTTGTGTTTTTGCGTCCTCTCGCTTTGTGGCGACGGGCTTACGAACGCAAATCGTAATCTCGCATACCGTGATGAAAACACAGCTGCGGGCCATTTGGCAGCAGATGCCTTGCGTTGGTTATCATACAATGGTATAGGGTGCCGGCCGTTCAGAAAGAAATGGCAAACTACTGAGCGTAAACTTGCCAAGAAATCACACACAGCCAAAACATGCTGGAGTTGATTGCGACGTCCTGCAAAGGATATATAGCTAACCTAACTTTCGTTTGAAATCAAGCGTAGTCTACATACATGATACTACTTCTGTTGCACTGGACATTTATCTGCTGACCAACTTAGGTTGACTTTCTGGACAATTTTACGTTCAATAGTTTGTCACTAAACAAGCTGAACGGCGCGTACATGCCTTTGAATATAAATGTTATAGACGGGTTCTAAGAATATCTTGGATACAGAAAAGAACAAATGCATTCATACAACAAGATCTGAATACCGAATAAGGTTGCCTATTAAAGACGGTGAAACAAAGAAAATTGAAATATTTTGGTCACTTGAAACGCCACGAAAGTTTGGAGAGAACAATAATGGAGGTGCATATGCCTGGGAATAGAGGAAGAGGAAGGCAAAAGAGAAGATGGGTCCAAGATGTAGCAGATGATCTCTAGATGGGTGTATCGGACGCGGGACATCTTGCTTATGATCGAGAAGTTTTCCGGAAGGTTGTTATGAGAGCGAGGTTCTGCAAAGTACACGCTACTGAATGAATGAATGAACGAATGAATGAATGAATGAATGAATGAATGAATTTGCCATTGCTTGCCTAACAAGTAGTCAACGTTTAAGTCTAACTAAATGTCGGTGTGGGAATTGAAGACTGTACCCTGCTATCAGCGTACTGGACATTTAAGAACAAGAGCTCTTATCCTTTCTGCCACATCGACGTCTAGTGATGGCATATTATTATCATCAAGTTCCTTGCCGGCTGGTGTAGATGATCATACCCCTCCACAAATTACGATCTCCGACGGCATGGATCAATTCATTTGTTGATTCCCTTCCGTGCCATGACAAAAGACTGTCAAGAATATTCTCACGCTGTCTGCCTCTATCTCTCTTTCCGCAAATCTTTCCAGTTGTCATAACATGTTCCAGTTTTTGTCTTCTCATAAGGCCACATAGTCAGATATAATTATTCCTCATCTACACTAGGCTGTAAGTAAAGCATGCAAAGTAAAGTAAAGTAAAGCAAAGTAAAGCAAAGTAAAGTAAAGTAAAGTAAAGTAAAGTAAAGCAAAGTAAAGTAAAGCAAAGCAAAGTAAAGTAAAGTAAAGTAAAGTAAAGTACAGGAAAGGAAAGTATAGTAAAGTAGAGTAAAGTAAAGTAAAGTAAAGTAAAGTACATCAAAGAACCACTTTTTCACGCCATAATCAATATTGGGTGTATGGTGTTAAGCCAACATTTTTACAGACCAATCAACAATCAACAATCAACGATCACCAATCAACAATCAACAATCAACGATCACCAATCAACAATCAACAATCAACAAGTGGAATAGTCAATAATCCCCCAGCCGTCTTTACCTCCCCAAACAATTCCTGTTATCCTTTTTAGCCTATGTCGACCTATGAGCAGATACTGAATCCTTCTTTCTTTTCCTCGCTCGTCCGATATTTTTCTGTTTTGGACGTAATTGCATTGTGTCAGTTGAGAGCAGAGCTGCCATATTTGCGTCTATCGACCGACGCAGTGAACAACTAGGGTTAGAATTAAATTGTAAGAAGACACAGATTATGGTCATCATTGGGAAGAAAGGAATACCACAATGTATATACAAGTAAATGGGAATATTCTTGAAAAGTGAATTGATAAAACTATCTCGGAACAGTCATAACGTCTGATGGGAGGTGCCTTGAAGAGATTAGAACAAGAATCGCGATGGATAAGGTAGCCTTTTGCAAGATGGAAAACATACTGACTAATAAAAAGATGCCAATTGCAACGAGAAAAAGAGTGTTGATGTGGTATATAGAACCTGTACTTTTGTATGGATGTGAAGCGTTGACAATGAGCAAACAAGCTGAACAACATCTAATGGCAGTTAAAATATGGTTTTTGAGGAAAATGTAAAGAATACCATGGACAAATATAAAAACCACTAAGCAAGTACAACAGAAAGCAGATGAAAACCATAAACTGATTAGAGAAATTAGACGCAGGCAGTGACAATTTTTTGGGCACGTTGTGAGAAGAAATAAACTCGCGAATTTAGTGACAACTGGCAAGATCGAGGGGAAAAGAACAAGGGGAAGGCAGAGAAGTAAATATCTAGATGGCTTAGCCACATGGCATCATTAACATCATGTGCTATGCCGATGAGTGTGAGCGGTCACGTTTCACGATCCCACTCGATCACCAAAGTCGTTGATCAGCTCAGTGTTCTTGTCTCGACTATGCCACGTGGCCAAGCCATCCAGGTATTTACTTCTCTGCCTTCCCCTTAGTCTCTTCTCCTCGATCTTGCCAGTTGTCACCAAGTCCTCAAATTTATTTCTTTTCATTACGTGACCAAAAATTGGTGACTGTCTACGTCTAATTTCTCTAACCAGTTTACGATTTTAATTTGTTTCTTGTAGGACTTGGTCATTAGTTTTGGTCGAGACAAAAACATAGATCTGATCCACGACTCTGATGATCGTGTTAGATGGCTTAACCATGGCACATGATGATGATGTTGATGCCTTATTTGCACCTATCGGCCGACACATCAGACTTCTTTGAATGTTTATTGAACGGTTTAACATTCTGGGTGATTGGAACACAAGACTTCCAGACCGACAGACACCGTTCTAGCCACTGTGCTACGGCGACTCAAGACGGAAAAAAGTGATACGAAATTATTGATGTAATTATATTAAATGGAAGATAAATTAGCATATCGCCGTTAAAATTTAAATCCAATGGTTTTCACATTCATCATCCTTGGGGAAAATGTTTGTTCATTAGATGAAATTCTGGTAATTCCCGATGATCTAAAGTTTCCAGAAAATTCCCCCGGGTGTGCATTTCAGGGATCAAGTTTTAATCAGAAATAATAGCAATGGCTGATGATTATGAGGTGTGGCGCCTAACTCTAATCAGAGGCGCCCATGCATTTGGTTGCAAAGCCCATTGAAAGAAAATTAAATATCTAGGGATATGAAGATGTGATGACGAAAGCGGCAAAGTGACACAGACTTAATGATGCTAGCCGGATGTTGGGGAGCAATGTTTCAGGTCTTTAATGATTGCGAGGGGAGTCTCCTTGGCGAAGTCTTTACGTCGCCTGCCTCTCGTTATGAAGGTTGTGGATTCGATTTCCGACTGCGACATTCGGTTCACGAGTACAGTTTTCTCGGAGACTCCCAGGGGTCGTCGCTGGAGCTACGAATTTTGTGCTTTGTGTGATGCTTTTGACTGGCTGCCCCATGGAAGGAGCCTTATCCCTATGGGATAAAAATCGTTGCAATGAAGTCGATCGTCTTGTCTCTTAAACTCGCCGCCCCTTTTTCTTTTATAGACTGCGAAAGAGAAAAGGTATAGTTTGACAAAGAAAAAAGAAAAGGTGAAATTGGGAGTGGACAGTTTTAGAAACAGTACAGGTAACGCCATGCCAGATAATGTCGTTTGAGTGTGGAGAGTTCGACCGTTACAAATTATAGGTTAAGGTGTAACGAGATGAGGTGTTCAGTTTCTTTAATTGTCTCCGTTTTATCTAATTCATTCATTCATTCATTCATTCATTCATTTATTCATTCATTCAGTAGCAATTCCTTTGCAGAACTTCGCTCCCATAACAACCTTCCGGAAATCTTCTCGGTCATATACAAGATGTCCCCACGTCCGATACACCCATCTGGACATCATCAGCCACATCCTGCACCTATCTTCTCTTTGGCCTTCCTCTTCATCTCTTCTCAGGCATATACCCCTCCATTATTGTTCTCTCTAAACTTTCATGACGTTTTAAGTGACGAAAATATTTCAATTTTCTTTGTTTTGTCGACTTAAGTAGCCAACCGTTTTCAATATTCAGATCTTGAAGTATGGATGCATTTGATGTTTTCTGCATTCAAGATATTCTTATAACCCGTCTATAATATTTATATTCAAAGGCATTTTCAGCTTGTTAAGTAAGTGTCCATGTTTCAGGCATATGTTGCAATGGTAAAGATGCATGCTCTTGCTTGATGTAAAACCAATCTGATGTCTCGCCATCTATTCTAACCGCTGCTTGTTGGTTTAGATAGAGCATTTTTATGAGTTTTACTACATGTGATGGAAAACCCATTTTCCTCATGATTTCCGAGAGTTGCTGATGTTGTACACAGTCAAATGCCTTTGACCACGAAATATGAGAATTAATGTACATTATATTCTCTACACTTTTCTATTATTAAACGCATATTGAATGTGTAATCTTTTGTTCCTCTTCCTTGTCTAAATCCAGCTTGAACCACATTAATCTCTTCTTCCATTATTTTTTTTTAACAAAATGTTCTCATTATGATTTTTAGTAAAATTTTACTTGCATGACTGATCAGGGCATAAGTTCTATAGTTAGTGCATAATTTCAAGTTACTCTTGTTTGGTACGGGAATGAAGATATTTCTCTTCCAATCTTTTGGCCATAAACCATATTTCTGTATCTTTTTATACAACGCGTGAAAGGTTTGCATGCTTTCTTCTCTCCTCGCTTTAATTAGTTCAGTTGGTATCTTATCACATCCTGGTGATGTAAATCTAATGAGGATTCAGGTTCTGCCTCTGCTGTCGTTGGTTCATGTATCTTATTCACATCCTCATAGTAATTCATATTATACACTCCTCTGAAGTATTCATGCCATCGTTCTAGAATGTTTCTAGATTCTGTTAGGGTCTTTAACAACACCACCACCACCACCACCACCACGACCACCACGACCACCACCACCACCACCACCACCACCACCACCACCACCACCACCACCACCACCACCATCACCACCACCACCACCACCACCACCACCACCACCACCACCACCACCACCACCACCACCACCACCATCACCACCACCACGACCACCACCACCACCACCACCACCACTACCACCACCACCACGACCACGACCACGACCACCACCACCACCACCACCACCACCACCACCACCACCACCACCATCACCACCACCACGACCACCACCACCACCACCACCACCACGACCACCACGACCACCACCACCACCACCACCACCACCACCACCACCACCACCACCACCACCATCACCACCACCACCACCATCACCACCACCACGACCACGACCACCACCACGACCACCACCACCACCACCACCACCACCACCACCATCACCACCACCACCACCACCACCACCACCACCACCATCATCATCATCATCATCATCATCATCATCATCATCATCATCACGTGGCTTATCAGGATGCTTGGCTTTCGTGGCTCGCCACAGATCTCTGTTTGTGGTGTTCTAGATCAAATCTCCGAATGATATCCCCCATGCCACCGCCTCAGTCCATCCAGCATCATTTCTCCTGGTCTTGATAGTCTGTGGTGTTGTTTTGACCAGTCAGCACGCGGTTAGACACCACTGACTCTGTTGTAACCTTGAAAGACAAGTAAAGAATAAAATACTTAAGTTACTGATACACCACAAGTATTCACTTACCGGTGTCTGGGTAGAATAGTGGGCTATAATGGTATCATAGAATCGCCAATGTGGAGCTCATGGAGAGAACTACACAAATACCAGTGAACCAATGTGGAGCTCATGGAGAGAACTACACAAATACCAGTGAACCAATGTGGAGCTCATGGAGAGAACTACACAAATACCAGTGAACCAATGTGGAGCTCATGGGGAGAACTACACAAATACCAGTGAACCAATGTGGAGCTCATGGAGAGAACTACACAAATACCAGTGAACCAATGTGGAGCTCATAGAGAGAACTACACAAATACCAGTGAACCAATGTGGAGCTCATGGAGAGAACTTCACAAATACCAGTGAACCAATTTGGAGCTCATGGAGAGAACTACACAAATACCAGTGAACCAATGTGGAGCTCATGGAGAGAACTACACAAATACCAGTGAACCAATGTGGAGCTCATGGAGAGAACTACACAAATACCAGTGAACGAATGTGGAGCTCATGGAGAGAACTACACAAATACCAGTGAACGAATGTGGAGCTCATGGAGAGAACTACACAAATACCAGTGAACCAATGTGGAGCTCATAGAGAGAACTACACAAATACCAGTGAACCAATGTGGAGCTCATAGAGAGAACTACACAAATACCAGTGAACCAATGTGGAGCTCATGGAGAGAACTACACAAATACCAGTGAACCAATGTGGAGCTCATGGAGAGAACTACACAAATACCAGTGAACGAATGTGGAGCTCATGGAGAGAACTACACAAATACCAGTGAACGAATGTGGAGCTCATGGAGAGAACTACACAAATACCAGTGAACGAATGTGGAGCTCATGGAGAGAACTACACAAATACCAATGAACCAATGTGGAGCTCATGGAGAGAACTACACAAATACCAGTGAACGAATGTGGAGCTCATGGAGAGAACTACACAAATACCAATGAACCAATGTGGAGCTCATGGAGAAAACTATACAAATACCAGTGAACCAATGTGGAGCTTATGGAGAGAACTACACAAATACCAGTGAACGAATGTGGAGCTCATGGAGAGAACTACACAAATACCAATGAACCAATGTGGAGCTCATGGAGAGAACTACACAAATACCAGTGAACCAATGTGGAGCTCATAGAGAGAACTACACAAATACCAGTGAACCAATGTGGAGCTCATGGAGAGAACTCCACAAATACCAGTGAACGAATGTGGAGCTCATGGAGAGAACTACACAAATACCAATGAACCAATGTGGAGCTAATGGAGAAAACTATACAAATACCAATGAACCAATGTGGAGCTCATGGAGAGAACTACACAAATATCAGTGAACGAATGTGGAGCTCATGGAGAGAACTACACAAATACCAATGAACCAATGTGGAGCTCATGGAGAGAACTACACAAATACCAGTGAACGAATGTGGAGCTCATGGAGAGAACTACACAAATACCAGTCAACCAAAAGGTACAGAAAAGACGCCGATGTTGGATAGGATACATACTGAGAACACCTGAGAATAATCCTCTGCTTGTAACGTACGTCATTAATATCTGCAATGTCAATGGTTTTGTTTCGTGGTTAGAATGGGTTTACAGAGGTGCAATTTGGTAAATTTAATGCTTCTATCTTTATTATGCCGGTCTCCCTGGCGTAGTGTTTAACGATTTTCTCAGTAATCCTCTATATCCACGTGAGGAACCAATAATAACGTACGTCATTAATATCTGCAATGTCAACGGTTTTGTGTCGTGGTTAGAATGGGTTTACAGAGGTGCAATTTGGTAAATTTAATGCTTCTATCTTTATTATGCCGGTCTCCCTGGCGTAGTGTTTAACGATTTTCTCAGTAATCCTCTATATCCACGTGAGGAACACAGCTGCGCGAGATTCGTCGCGTTGGTTACTTACGGGGTATGTGAGCCGGTAGCTCAGAAAGCAGTGGCAAACTACTGAGCGTAATCTTGCTAAGAACATCAATAGCAGCTGTAAAATGCTGGTGTTGCCTGCAACGTCCTTAAGGGATATGCAACTTAAAAAAAAATATTTATTATTAGCTGAGATAATAATCGTGGTGCATAACTTTCTGACCTACCCTCCTATAACTAAACATCTCTTTGTCTGGAACCCACAGAACGAATGCAATAGTGAGATACCTAAACCACACGGATAAGAGAATTACAGACAGACAAGAATAATAAGAGGAGGGCGTGATGAGAGCGGCAAGAGATAGGAAAACAATAGGACGCATGGGTGTGAGTTGATTGAGAACCTATGTTTCGATGAGGGATAAAGGGCGGAACAAGAAGAAGAAAGTCTGCGATCTGATGAGAAAGAATGTCCTGTCGGCTACCCCCGATGTATCGACAATATGAAGAAAATCTCACTTAAAAAGAAGAAATTAGAAAACCAAGTTACAGACGATTAGATGCCAGCAACGGTAGACTAAACAAACATCAACTTCACGCAGTCCAGCCAATGCATTTAGTCCTTGAATGAAACTGCAACTCCCAAATGGTCTATAACCACAAATGTGGACCAAAATAAACAGTCCTTGAAACGTCATAGTCCACAGGGGTAGATAGATCAATAGCTAGCAGTGGCTGAGTGATTATCTACAGTTGTGATTCAAGTCTGGAGACAGAACTGATCACACATTTTCAGGTCTGTAGCGTGATAAGCAACACTTGTTCCAGAGTTGCAAGGCTTTTAAGGATGACGTCATTCTGCAAGCGTATTTAAATATGGAACTTAACACACATAATCTCGCTTCCTGAAAGACGATACGCTTAATCCATTTAAGAGATGGGAAGGCTACACAAAACAAAAGAGAAACTAAAAAAAAAGTTGAGCTAAAAGAGGAAAGAACAGGTTATAACGGGAAAAACGACGGAATCGAAGTGGGTCGGGTAAAGATAGGAGATGAGATAAGGCGTGGATGGACAGTGCAGGGAAGTGAGATTGAAACAGTGTTAGAGAAGTGAGATTGAAAAAGTGTTAGAGGACTTGCTTGCTTGCTTTCGTTGACTGTAAACTCCTGCGCGAAGTCCTGTATGGTAGAGAAGTGAGATTAAAACAATGTTAGAGCAGTGAGATAGAAACAATGTTAGAGAAGTGAGATTAAAACAATGTTAGAGAAGTGAGATAGAAACAATCTTTGACATAACCGTTGACTTAATCTTTGACTTAATCTTTGACATAATCGTTGATCTAATCTTTGACATAATCGTTGATCTAACCTTTGACATTACCGTTGATCTAATCTTTGATATAATCGTTGATCTACCCTTTGACACAATCGTGTATCAAATCTTTGCCATAACCGTTGATCTAACCTTTGCCATACCGTTGATCTAACCTTTGCCATACCGTTGATCTAACCTTTGCCATACCGTTGATCTAACCTTTGCCATACCGTTGATCTAACCTTTGCCATAACCGTTGATCTAACCTTTGCCATACCGGTGATCTAACCTTTGCCATACCGTTGATCTAACCTTTGCCATACCGTTGATCTAACCTTTGCCATAACCATTGATCTAACCTTTGCCATACCGTTGATCTAACCTTTCACATAACCGGTGATCGAACCGTTGATATCAGTAACCACTGTTGAATGTGTGCTGAAAATTCTTCTTTATACAATGCTCATTTCTTCCCATTGTTGTCCACTTCACATCGCTAGCCAGCCCATCAAGTGATGTTGAGATCGAAAGAACGCTGAATTTGGTGGGGGAGGGGGAGGGGGAGCGAGGGTGATTATTGTACCACGTGCCTGCTCTGACAGATAGTTTAATCCTAGTGTCGGCAACCTTTTTTGTAGTGCAGTGTAGTTTAACCCAAGTGTCGGCAAATATTTTGTAGTGCTGTGTAGTTTAGCACAGGTGTTGGCAACCTTTTTGTAGTGCTGTTACAGGTGTCGGCAACCTTTTTGCAGTGCTGTGTAGTTTAGCACAGGTGTTGGCAACTTTTTTGTAGTGCAGTGTAGTTTAGCACAGGTGTCGGCAACCTTTTTGTAGTGCTGTGTAGTTTAGCACAGGTGTCGGCAACCATTTTGTAGTGCAGTGTAGTTTAGCACAGATGTTGGCAACCTTTTTGTAGTACTGTGTAGTTTAGCACAGGTGTCGGCAACCTTTTTGTAGTGCTGTGTAGTTTAGCACAGGTGTTGGCAACCTTTTTGTAGTGCTGTGTAGTTTAGCACAGGTGTCGGCAACCTTTTTGTAGTGCTGTGTAGTTTAGCACAGGTGTCGGCAAACTTTTTGTAGTGCAGTGTAGTTTAGCACAGGTGTCGGCAACCTTTTTGTAGTGCAGTGTAGTTTAGCACAGGTGTCGGCAACCTTTTTATAGTGCAGTGTAGTTTAGCACAGGTGTCGGCGACCTTTTTGTAGTGCAGTGAAGTTTAGCACAGGTGTCGGCAACCTTTTTGTAGTGCTGTGTAGTTTAGCACAGGTGTCGGCAACCTTTTTTGTAGTGCTGTGTAGTTTAGCACAAGTGATGGCAGCCTAGAAGACTGTATAGTTGGTGGTTGGGTAGTCGGGAGAGAGAGGAAATGACAGAGCAGAAATAGAACTTCGCCATGGTCATTCAATGTAGCCCACACTCACTCAGTTAGTATGTATTATTAAATCACACATTCTCATCTCCATCGTCTAGCAAATTTCGTTTTGAAGTGATGCAAAACCAGAAATAGTTTCAAAATAATTGTATATTGCTATTTAATTAAAATTTCAATTATCTTAATGAGATTGTACTGTATTTCAGTGTACAAAAATTATTCCGTGGGCCACAATTGGCACGCGTGCCGTAGGTTTCCAACCCCTTCTCTAACCCATTGATCCACTGTCTAGAGAGAAAGTCATCAATCGTGTAGGTTCGCAAGTAATTGATTCTCGCGGTTTTCCGTGTTTTCGCGAGACCAAGCGGGCGAACACACCCAGTGCAGAGAAATTTGCTATGAACAACAACACTATCAAATAATTCCGAACACGATAGCAAAGTCAGCAGCAAAATTAAAACCAAGGCGCCAAAATAGAAACGCAATCTCGCCATCTTTCTCCCTGTCGGCTCCTAGCAAAAACCAGTAGCTTCATCAACTGTTTTGACATCACATCCGCTTGCACACGTGCAATGATAAATTACGATCAGACGTGGCCAACGCGGGATAGAGATTCGACCAGGCCGTGTCTGGCAGAGAGGTCACGTGATTGCAAGGGCAGATTTGTCGATTGATTTATGAATGTAGGATTCAATAACTTCCCATGGGTGGAATGAAGTAAAGGTGATCTTTTTTTAAGGGAAGGAACAAGGAGCAAGCTTCGCTTGTTGCGTTACCCAAGATGCATCTGTTAGCGGCAGCCATATTTATGTGCTATAACTTAACCAACTCATTCGATAAATGGCATCGATACTAAAGAACACACATGTATTAATAGTTACTAAGAGAGTACTCTACAACACAATCTTCCTACCAACTCTATGCTACCAATGCCAAACTTGGACAATGACAGAACAAGAGAAAAGAAAAATCACAACAACAGAAATGAGATTCCTGTGAAGAATACTCAATATATCAAGAAGAGAGAAATCAGGACTAAAGTGGGGGTTATAGCAAGTCAAATGGTTTGGCCATGTAAGTAGGTTACCAACTAACAGTATACCACAACAAGCAATGATGTACAGACCAGAGGGAAGCAGAGGAAGAGGCCGACCATGTAAACGTTGGACGGAGGGATTAACAGAGTCCATGAGAATCTCGATACATGAAGCCCTTAACGGCACTCTCCCGTTTTTTTTCTTCACCTCGACACCGCAAGGTACAAGATGAACAAGATGAGATGAGATGAGATGTAATGTGATGAGATGTGATGAGATGAGATGAGATGTGATGAGATGAGATGAGATGAGATATGATGTGATGAGATGAGATGTGATGTGATGAGATGAGATGACAAGAGATTGGGTGAGATGTGATGGGATGAGATGTGATGAGATGAGATGTGATGATATGTGATGGGATGAAATCAACTTCAAATCAACTTTATTAGGGTCACAAATTGGGCGCGCAGGCCCGTCTTACATTCGGCCCTTCCAATCACTCGTCTTTCGTTCATCAATAGCATTATACATTTACATAGGAAGAAAAATAAACATTGTGAAATGAATGTTGTAAACATAAACAAGGCTAAATACCATGTTATGAGGTCCATCTCCCACCTATCCATACATCACCCCACCCACACACACACCCCCACCTACCCACACACACGCACACCAAGGGACACATACATACCCCACCAACCGACCCATCCCCTCCCGCACAACCCCCACCCACACACACTGCCCTCACCTGATCCCCCAACCAAAACACACTCGCCACCCACAAACATTCCCCCACCAACCCACACATCCCACGCCCATCCACATCCTAACCCACACATCCTTTCCCCACCCACACCTGTAACCACCTATCTCCCAGCCACATCTCCATCGACCACATATTCCCCACCCACGCACACAATCCCCCACCAACCCACACATCGCACATCCACTCACACATCCCCAAACCATACACACACATCCCCACCAACTGACATGTCCCCCCCCCCCCCACAAACACACACATCTCCCTAACCACCCATACATCCCCAATCCACTCACACACCCCCCACCACCCACACATACAACTTCCACCCACCCCCACATGCCCTAAGCCAATCCCCCACCACACAATCCCCCACCCGCACATCACATACACCCCCTACCACGCAATATTCTCAACCCACGCACGACACACACACACATATCCCTCACCAACACATCCCCACTTACACCACACACACATATCCCCCACCCAGATACCACACAATATAGATGCGATGAGATGAGGTGTGATTGATGAGATGTGATGAGATTAGATTTGATGTGAAGAGATGAGATGAGATGAGATGAAACTTATCCTGGACTTTCTCAGTGTCATATAATTGCTGCGCCCCCTGGTGTGCCATTCTTCTTTCATGGTACTCTCCGTGGCGAAGAGCTTACACTACCTGCCTTGAGCTCTGGATGTTGCGGGTTCGATTCCATCCTACGTCGTTCGGTTCACGAGTGCAGTTGTCTTGGAGATTCCCCTGGGTCGTCGCTGGAACTACAGGATTCGTGCTTTGTGCGACGCTTTCGGCAGACTGTCCTCTGAAAAGAAACCGAGCCATATGGGAATGAAGTCCACACCCTCTTGCCTTGTAAATCAGTGTTATTTTTGTTTTGTTAGGTTTTTTTTTAAAATTTCCATTCCATCTTTTCTTTATTAATTATATTATCTGATCTAGTGTCGAAGGATAATATATCGCCAAATGTGACACCCCCCCCCCCCCCCATTTGGACAGAAGGACGACATATCGCCATACTAGGGTCATCGTATTATGTTTTGTTTCTTGATATCTTCCGCAATTTTAACGCTCAGTGAACGGAAATTTACATTATAATACTTGTTAATTTGATAGTGTACCATGTTTGGCGCAAACCTACTTTTTGTATGGCAATGAATGAGTTAATAGCCCGGGCAGATTCTCATAAAATGATAATATGCAACATCTCGTTCAATTACCAGCATCTACGATTATTGGCTCGGATAAGCATTGGAGATAGTACTCGTAATTAAACTGACAACAAATTGATTCCAAAGAGATTCAGAAGCAGTTTAGTAGCAGCAAAAACTAGACCAGGAACAGATGGACATAGAGACCCTGTTGTAGCTATAAAAAGATATGGTTTAAAGGCAAGAGAATCGTCTTCATTGCACCGAGTTTTTCCCCATATGGCTCGGCGTTTTTCCGTAAAACGGCCTGCCGCCTTACGTTGCAAAGATCATACACTTCGTAGCTCCGTGAGACACGAGACATAACCCATTTGCCAAGGAGACTCCCAGATAAGGTTAAAACTTAAGATGATAAAGTCGTCCCCTAGAAGACATCATGTTTCACTTTTTTTTCCCCGCATATCCTTTACAGGACATCGCTGTCAACAGCAGCATCTTTCAGCTGTCTGTTGATTTCTTGGCAAGATTACGCTCAGTAGTTTGCCATTGCTTTCTGAGCGGCCGGCTCAGTTATCCCGCAAGTCACCAGCGGGGATCGAACCGCTTCCAGCTCTCGTCCGCTACGAGACTCTGCGTGATAAACGGGATTACGGAGAAAGTGTTGTAACCCCTCGGCCAGAGAGACCGGCCATGTTTCACTAGCATTCTTATAACAGACACAAAATTAGAGATAGGAATAGTGTTACTGTACAGAACAGCCATAATGCCATGGGCATAATATAGACAATACATGAACAATGGAACATGTTGCGGGAATCAATCCAATAGGCATCCCAAGAAATCAATTCAACTAAACACAGAATGGTAAAAAAAGAAATGGATGACACATGACAATCTGCAGATGCTAGGATGAAAGAGAATAAGCAGGATAAAGAAGAATTCATTAATTCATTCAGTAGCATGTCCTTTGCAGAACCTAGCTCCCATAATAACCTTCGGGAAAACCTCTCCATTGCAACCAAAATGCCCCGCGTCCGATACACCCATCTGGACATCATCTGCCACATCCTGCACACATCTTCTCTTTGACCTTCCTATTCATCTCTTCACAGGCATATACCCCTCCATGATTGTTCTCTCCAAACTGTTTTGACGTTTCAAGTGACCAAAATATTTCAATTTTCTTTTCTTTTTAAACTTGTCTTTAATAACCAACCTTCTTCAATATTCAGCTCTTGAAGTATGAATGCATTTGTTCTTTTCTTTATTCAAGATATTCTTAGAAGTCGTCTATACATTTATATGTATAAAGAAGAATATTGGACTAAAATGTTGGCATCCTGCCCTCGACTTGGGTACCTAAATTGCAAGTACCTCTGAAGTCGGGGTGGGCTTCCCTAATGGCGAGGGACACTGGTAATAAGTATAATTAATCTACACGAAAAACTAAAAACTCAGCATAGTGCACTAGAAGAAGTAGCACGTATATGAAGTTAAGGATGAGAAGTCACAATTTAGTCCCATGACCGATGTAGGGGTTGAACCTGCTACCTCGATGTTTAAGGACGAGCATGATTAGTAAGTAGCATACGAGACAGAAGGCTGTGAACATACGTGATCACCTACGCCACACGGCATGGAATATTTGCTGCTTTGATTAGAAGTATGTAAAGAAGAAAAATTTTGTTGCGTATCCTTTACGGGACGTTGCAGTCAACACCAGCATTTTCAGCTGCTATTGATGTACTAGGCAAGTGTAGTTTGCCATTGCTTTCTGAACGACCGGCTCCCATACCTTGTTCGAAAAACCAGCACCGCTGTGATTCGAACCCGGGTATACGGGCTCAGAAACCGCGTTCGCAAGCTCTTAGCCTAAAAGAAGATAGCGTACACAGATTTGTTATTTATCTTCCTTTTCAGACATCCGTACTGATATAATTTATTGAGATCATTATTATCATTACCCCACATGGACAACAATCGCCTTTGAGTGATGGACCCTAACCATAATTTCTTCTTGCGGTTGAACGGGGAGGGATAATGGTGAAATCGAACGAAATTTTGATGGGGGTTCGCGGTTCCCCGTGTGTCATTCTGATTACCGGCCCTTCTGGTGGGCCTGGCAAGATCAAGTGCTGACTACACTTTGATCGTAACCATGGACTCTTCAGATTATTAAGGGGATGACAGTCGTAACTATCGTCCCCTCTACAAGATAAAGTTCAAGGAAAGAATTTGCACTGTTACAAATATAGAAACAAAATTTTAAGCATAAAGTTATTGAAAGATACCAGCTTATAACTTTTACATTACCTTGAAGACAAATATGCATCATGTTTACTAGTCAGTTTCAGAATTCAATAATTTATATCTGATTAATTAAGAAATAGTTTCTTAAATAAATTTTTTCTTGATGATAAGTTTCCTTGAAAATCTAGTCGGAAACGTCTGAAAAAATAAGTATTTATAAATTTATAAGTTACTTCCCTTAGTAAAACCCTGTTAATTCCACTGGGCCTGTTACGGTCTTATAGACGATATATAGTTTGCAAAATGGAGTTAATACCTTTTTATAGCATACGGCTGAATTTAGAGACCATGTGTCGCCCATGCAGCATGATCCCTCACTCGGCCTGTATAGTTTACTCCAGGGGAACGGTAATATCAATGCATCTGGAACAAGAAAATCTGCAGAAACAATGCTTCCATTATAGAAACAAATGAAGATCGTAAACTGATTAGAGACATTAGACGTAGACAGTCAACATTTTTTGGGCATGTTATGAGAAGAAATGACTTGGAGAACTTGGTGACGACTGGCAAGATCGAAGGGAAGAGACCAAGGGAAAGATCAAGAAGTAAATACCCGGATGGCTTGGCCACGTGGGATGGTCGAGTCAGAACCCAGAGGTGATCCACGACTCTGGTGATCGAGTGAAATGGCAGAACATGATCGCCCACGCTTATCGGATGGCACATGATGGATGGATGGGATCGTAGACCAGTTAACGACCTAGACAACCGCCATGCCATGACATTTAAGTCTTTAAGTTACATTTCCTAGCACTGGGATAAGGCTTGTAACCTCTCAATTACGTTTATCCACTCGAAGCCGTTGGCACAATGTGGGATGTCGGGTTTGGTGAGCGCCGAGCAACATTCGGTGCTAACAGAAAACAGGTAGTCCCGTCAACTTTCATATGGTATCTGACTACGACCTAATTTGGATATATATATATATATATATATATATATATATATATATATATATATATATATATATATATATATATATATATATATATATATATATATATATATATATTAGCGCAGAAAGCCTTGTTCTGGATGTGGAACAATCAACACGAAGAGTGGGACAAGTCGATGCTGTAACTTGTTCCTTTTTCTCTTTGCAAGGCAACTGCTTACAGGTCTATAACCGAAAATCCGGAAACCTCGTCTCGTGCTGACCCCCGGTAGCCAGTCCGCCAAGTGAGGACAGTACACCCCAGCCTGGGCCACTGCAGACTGATTAGTTAGTTAGTTAGTCGACAGATCATCCTCATTGTACATCGAACCATTCAGTCCATAAGTGCTCGGATCCCCTCCTCAGTAAATCCCGCAGGGTGTAGCGGCTAACGACGCCAGTTCTGTGTTGGTTTATCAATCTTCTTTGGCTTCCTGCGTAGTGTTCTTGTTTGCCCAAACTTCTCTTTTAATTTGCTGTTCTCGCAGTCTGACCATGGTTGTAGATTCAAAGTCATCACTTGGTTCTCGCAAAAGTCTTACTTCTTGTAGAGCATTCAGAATGGCAGCCTGGTCCATGGCGCGTCCGCCCTCCACAGTAGCAGACTGCAGACTGGTCGCCACACTACAATCTTGAGATGATGGAGATCAGTGAGTGTCTTCTCAAGTCCAGCCTCAGCAACAAACTACAATAAATGCCTCCAGTAGTGATATAGTCTCTCTGTCCTAGGAGTTAAACGACTTTCTCCGTAATCCCGTTTATCCACGTAGGGTAACACAGCGCGCGAGTATTAGAAGCGGTTCTCGCCGCATTGGTAGCTTACGGGATAAGTGAGCCGGTCGTTCAGGAAGCAATGGCAAACTACTGAATGTAAAATTTACCTAGTACATCAACAGCAGCTGAAAGATGCTGGTGTTGACTGCAACGTTCTGTAAGGGATATGCAACATAAAAAAAAACAACATAGAATGGTTAAACAAAGAAATGGATGACACATGACAATCTGCAGATGCTGGATGAAAGAAGAGAGAATAAGCAGGATAAAGAAAAATGCATTAATTCATTCAGTAGCATGTCCTTTGCAGAACCTCGCTCCAATAACAACCTACCGGAAAACCTCTCGATCACAACCAAGATGTCCCGAGTCCGATACACCCATCTGGAGA
Organism: Cepaea hortensis; assembly: GCA_963921405.1. Taxonomy (NCBI): domain Eukaryota; kingdom Metazoa; phylum Mollusca; class Gastropoda; order Stylommatophora; family Helicidae; genus Cepaea; species Cepaea hortensis. The sequence continues at coordinate 14,420,942 of OY992886.1, read as the reverse complement.
TCTTCCGCCACATCCTGCACACATCTTCTCTTTGACCTTCCTCTTAATCTCTTTACAGGCTTATACCCCTCCATGATTGTTCTCTCCAAACTGTTATGACGTTTCAAGTGACCAAAATATTTCAATTAATTTTTTCCAAACTTGTCGTTAATAGCCTTCTTCAATATTCAGCTCTTGAAGGATGAATGCATTTTTTCTTTTCTTTATCCAAGATATTCTTAGAACTCGTCATTTATATGTATAAAGAAGAATATCGGACTAAAATGTTGACGTCTTGTCCTTGACTTGGGTACCTAAATTGGAAGTACCTCTGAAGTCGGAGAGGGTTTCCCTGATGGCGAGGGACACTGGTAATAGGGAAAGTTAATCTACACTAAAAACTCAGCCCAGTGCACAAGAAATAGTAGCACGTATATGAAGTTAAGGATGAGAAGTCAACATTGTAGTCCCACTGACCGATGTAGGGGTTGAACCTGTTACCTCGGATGTTTAAGGACGAGCATGATTAGTAGCATACGAGACAGAAGGCTGTGGACATACGTGATCACTTACGCCACACGGCATGGAATATCTGCTGCTTTGATTACAAGCAATTAACAGAAGAAAGTATACACAGATTTGTGATTTATCTTCCTTCTCTTACATCTGTACTGATATAATTTATTGAGATAATTATCGTTACCCCACATGGACAACAATCGCCTTTGGGTGATGGACCCTAACTATAACTTCTCCTTGAGGTTGAACGGGGTAGGGGGTGATGGTGAAATGGAACGAAATTTTAATAGGGGTTCGCGGTTCCCCGTGTGTCATTCTGATTACCGGCCCTTCTGGTGGGCCTGGCAAGATCAAGTACTGACTACATTTTGATCGTAACCAAGAGGACTCAGATGGGACGCAGAGGTGTTTCCAAGCCACCAGGACTGGGTTCTCTATTGGCCAAGACCTATTGACGAGTCCTCGCCGAGTGTCCTGGGCAACAGGTCCCTTCGGGGTCCTGGCTAAAGTCAGTAGGATAGTCTGCCTGCACGGTGAGGAACCACCAGTCTGCACACCAATAAGTCAGACATGGGACAGCGGATACTCACACAAACCTCAGGATCTGTATGACATCACATTGATGTTGGACAGCAGGATGCCTTCATCCGTCATACAGGACTTCACAGCCAGCAAACAAAAGCAATCAAGCAATCAACTCCTCAGATTATTAAGGGGATAACAGTCGTAACTATCATCCCCTCTACAAGACAATGTTTAAGCAAGCAACGGATCACTATAACAAATATGGAAACACATTTTTAAGAATAAAGTTATTGAAAGATACCAGCTTTTAACTTTTACATTACCTTGAAGACAAATATGCATCATGTTTACAAGCCAGTTTCAGAATTCAATAATTTATATCTGATTAATTAAGAAATAGTTTTTAAAATACATTTTGTCTTGATGATAAGTTTCCTTGAAAATCTAGTCGAAAGGACTTACAGAAATAAGTATTTATAAATTTATAAGTTACTTCCCTTAGTAAAACGTACATTTCACTGGCACGTTGCGGTCTTGATAGACGATATATAGCATACAAAATGCAGCTATACCTCTTCATAGCATGCGGCTGAATGTAGAGACCATGTGTCGCCCATGCAGCATGATCCCTCACTCGGCCAGTATAGTTTACTCCAGAGGTAAGGTAACATCAATGCATCTGGAACAAGAAAATCTGCAGAAACAATGCTTCCATCATAGAAACAAATGAAGATCGTAAACTGATTAAAGATATTAGACGTAGACAATCAATTTTTTTTTCCGCATGTTATGAGACGAATGAATTGGAGAACTTGGTGACGAATGGCAAAATCAAAGGGAAGAGACTGTGGCATAATGGATCAGATGTCCACATTCCCAGTCCCCCACTTCTATAATAATACTTTCGATTTGAGCGACGTTTAAAATAGAAGGGCTATTCTTGGAATAGTAAGTTCTAGAACGCGATGGGGGAGGGCAGCGGTATATACGCTTGTCTTTTCATTAGCTAGTACGTGGTCGTCCACGCTATTCACTGGGCCACATTTGAAAATCTAGCAGTTTGAGCGGGGATTCCAACCGGAGCAGTCGCTAGTTTGTGATCTGATGACCCAACAATGCCCTTAAAGATTCAGTAATATATTGTTCTCTGGATAACAGGTACCACATTAAAACATACTTAAATGTTGTGATTATGCCTAGTGAACGAAAGAGAAGAATATAAGAGTATTTTATGAAGAAAATGTGAAAGTGAAAACAGAACTTCTGTACGCCAGTATTCTGAATACTGCTTCTTCAACCTTGACAGGTCTTCTACGCTGTATACTCCAAGTGCATATCACCCCTCTGTTGTGACTGGTTGCGTATGCTTGATGATTGTAAAGTACACTCAATGCAATTCGCAAACCATTTGTGCATTATAAAAGCCTATCATTACTCATTCTTAACCCAACTCTACTTTGCTCTTGTGAGTTAACAATTGACAGTCTGAATTGGAATGTGTGATGTAAACATGTATAAGTTCCTTTGTAAATGCTGAGAATGTTGGAGGAGTGAGCTGGTGATTTGATAAGTAGCCTCTCACATTAGTAGAAGGAAAGATGCTTCAATATCCATATGTAAGCAGGGCGGTGTATGGCACGCCAGAATTGCAAAGTTCATGTGATGCCTGGTGGCTGAATATAATGTACGGCTCATGCAAATTTACAAGGACTAAACATGTTTTTCCCATATGTGCTTTGGTGCATATGTGAATAATTGCTATGCAATTTGGCTTCTTTTACCTACTGTAGTAGATATGGACAGTATTCGGTAGGGAAAGAACACATGATGATGATGATGTACCGGTGAGCCAAGCTGGGTCTGAAAGGGGTGAGGTCTGGCATTGCTGTGTGAATATGGAATGGGACATTCATGCACCAACATGACAACCATTGGAATGGATGTCTGGTCTGCTAATTGGATAAATGCCATTAGTTGATACATATTGCATATTGCAGTTGTAAATGCCTATTTTCCATCTTCCTCAACATGCCTGCTCATGATGCTATGTCACAATGCTTGCTCATGCTGCTTGCCTGCTTGATTTATTGTGTCTGGTCCTCATTGTGCCCAGGTTTACTGTGGTTCAAACATGGTGGAACTTAGACCACATAAATGCTTGTAATTGTGTTAAGCTACCCTGTCTCAGCATATAGTCTTGTGATTACCACAGATAAAGGTGAATAATGTAAACATCACCCACAGTACATCACAGTGAAATTCACTACATCATCAACTAGGAGAGGTGTGTTTGGTCAACATCCTCCCTTAACCTTCCCCATCTCCATCTGTGTATGTTAATGTATGATAACATCATCTTTTAACAAATGTAAAGAGATGTTGTGCCATTTTGTATATTGACAGAGAACAAGATGATGGTGGAGAGGCCTTTCATATATCATCTGGGACAACTAACCAGTAGTCCCTAAATCCAGAACCAACTCCCTATAAGTACCCTAGGGAAAATCACAGATGACTACAAGCTGAATTGCCAGCCTTTAAACCTGTGCCCCAAATAGAATACTTATTCATTTTCCTAGAATTCCAAAACACAGGAATGTCATGGAGGATTTAATCTCAGCTCTCGAACCGCTGAATGTCAAAGGGAGAGGAATAGTTCTGAAGACTTCAATGATTAGAAGTATAGTGACTCATAATGATCCTGACAGTGATCATAATTATCAGAATCATCTGAGAACGAAAACAACAAGTCCCGGGTTGTTCACCCCATTCAAGAAGACTAGTGAAAAGACTGGTGCAATGGATTGTTTGGCTAGGACTTGTCTTGGTTAATCTCCAGCCTGGTGCTCACACAGTGTTTAAGAATGAAGACTTGAAGAGTAGGTGAAGTTGGACTGGTTGGGCGAAGTGCTGCAATATATTGGATTGTGTTCAGATCTCTGGGTCTCTTCGACAAGTCATGTTCTGCATGTACCGAGTATACATCTCCCAATGTCAGGAGAGTGCTATCCTCAACCATCCGAAGTACCCCAGTGTCAGCTTTCACCAGCAGTCTGGTCAACAGTGAGAGACAGTACCGTATCATCATCCCAAATTCTGTTCTCAAGAGGAATGAATCTGCCATGGAACTTATTACTGGAAGTCTGCTACCTGGAGCTTTTCCAACATCAATTGCTGATGATAACAGGATGCCAACTGATCCAGAACAGTAGTCCTCCCTTGAGTTTCCCATGATAGGATTTTATAAAATTCCCAAGAGACAAGAAATAATAATAGATACTGTAAATGAGTGGTGTAGTTAGAGATTAGAGAGGAGGGGGAGAATTTAGTGATAGGTTGGTGGAGTATTTAGGAGTTGTTGTACAATGTTTATCTGCATGCATGTTCAGCATATTTTTACATTATGCATGTACCCTTTTGAAGTTGACATGGCAGACAGATGTCTCATTGGTCTTCACTCGACCCACCGGCAGCTCAATAAAATTATGAATGAACCAGTGTTTTAAGTACATGTCTCAGGAGAATGTCTTGTACAGTGCTGTCAAGTATTGTCTCTGGTGACTGTCTTAAGTTACTGTGGTTGGTGTTCAGATATTGTGAAAAGTCTTGTATAGATGTTGTCAAGTATCTAATGATGTATGTCTTGTACAATGGTTGGTGTAAACATTTCCTTGTGAATGTATGTTCCACTTTTGTCAAGAACCTGTCATGTAGATGTCTTGTTCAACAGATGTTATGTACAGTTATTGTTGAGTTTGTCTACAAGAATTGAATCCTACAGCCCAAAAGTCAAATTGGGAAAACTGATATAGGTCACACTGACAAAATAAATAAAGGAAGATCTATGTGACGAACGAACAGCACACTGGCATCATTATGTTGAGTGAGAGGGATCCTCAGTTGTACAGGCGCTAATAGTTCAGATCTTCTCTGGCTTTGAGTGAACTATTTTTCTTCTATTATAAATTTCTGTGTAGATACTTGGTAGTCTTACAGTGGGGGTTCAGAGCCAGGGAAAAATGGTTCTCCAAAAAGGCTATTGTGGGAATGATTATCTCATTTAAGAGACCTCTAGACGAAAAACGTGCAAACTCATATCCTTTATCTTGTAAATTTATTATTGAAGATATATTTCCAGAGAACACTACAAATTAGGTCCTCTGTCTCAATCAAACATGTCACAGAGACCAAGGGGAAGATCGAGAAGTAAATACCTGGATGGCTTGGCCACGTGGGATGGTCGAGACAGGAACACAGAGCTGATCCACGACTCTGGTGATCGAGTGAGATGACTGAACATGACCGCCCACGCTTATCGGTATGGCACATGATGGATGGATGGGATCATAGACCAGTTGCCGACCTAGACAACCGCCATGCCATGACATTTTAGTCTTGAAGTTACATTTCCTGGCACTGGGATAAGGCTTGTACCCTCTCAATTACGTTTCTCCGCTCGAAGACGTTGGCACAATGTGGGATGTCGGGTTTGGTGAGCGCCGACGACCATTCGGCGCTAAAAGAAAGCAGGTAGTACTGTCTACATTCATATGGTATCTGACTACGACCTAATTTGGATATATATATATATATATATATATATATATATATAAAGCGCAGATAGGCCTTGTTCTGGATGTGGAATAATCAACACGAAGAGTGGGACAAGTCGATGCTGTAACTTGTTCCATTTTCTCTCTGCAAGGCAACGGCTTACAGGTCTATAACCGACAATCCGGAAACCTCGTCTCGTGCCGACCCCCGGTAGCCAGTCCGCCAAGTGGGGACAGTACATCCCAGACTGGGCCACTGCAGACTAGTTAGTTAGTTAGTTAGTTAGTCGACAGATCATCCTCATTGTACATCGAACAATTCAGTCCATAAGTGCTCGGATCCCCTCCTCAGCAAATCCCGCATCGAGTAGCGGCTAACGACGCCAGTCCTGTGTTGGTTTATCAATCTTCTTTGGCTTCCTGCGTAGTGTTCTTGTTTGCCCACACCTCTTTTAATTTGCTGTTCTCGCAGTCTGACCATGGTTGTAGATTCACAGTCATCACTTGGGTCTCGCAAAAGTCTTACTTCTTGTAGAGCATTCCGAATGTCAGCCTGGTCCATGGCTCTTCCGCCCTCCACAGTAGCAGACTGCAGAATGGTCGCCACACTACAATCTTGATATGATCGAGATCAGTGAGTGTCTTCCCAAGTCCAGCCTCAGCAACCAACTACAATAAAAGTCTCCAGTAGTGATATAGTCTCTCTGTCCTAGGAGTTAAACGACTTTCTCCACTATCCTGTTTATCCACGTAGGGTAACCCAGCGCGCGAGTATTGGAAGCGGTTCTCGCCGCATTGGTAGCTTACGGGATAAGTGAGCCGGTCGTTCAAGAAGCAATGGCAAACTACTGAATGTAAAATTTAACTAGTACATCAACAGCAGCTGAAAGATGCTGGTGTTGACTGCAACGTCCTGTAACGGATATGCAACATTTATAAAAACATAGAATGGTTAAACAAAGAAATGGATGACACATGACAATCTGCAGATGTTGGATGAAAGAAGAGAGAATAAGCAAGATAAAGAAGAATTCATTAATTCATTCAGAAGCATTTCCTTTGCAGAACCTCGCTCCAATAATAACCTTCCGAAAACCTCTCGATCACAACCAAGATGTTCCGAGTCCGATACACCTATTAGGAGATCATCCGCCATATCCTGCACCCATCATCTCTTTGACCTTCCTTTTAATATCTTCACAGGCATATACCCCTCCATGATTGTTCTCTCCAAACTGTTATGCCGTTTCAAGTGACCAAAATATTTCAATTTATTTTGTTTGTTTGTTTAAACTTGCCTTTAATAGCCAACCTTCTTCAATATTCAGCTCTTGACGTATAAATGCATTTGTTCTTTTCTTTATCCAAGATATTCTTAGAACTCGTCTATAACATTTATATGTATAAAGAATAATATTGGACTAAAATGTTGCAATCTTGTCCTTGACTTGGGTACCTAAATTACAAGTACCTCTGAAGTCGGAGTGGGTTTCCCTGATGGCGAGGAACAGTGGTAATTAATCTACACGAAAAATTCAACCCAGTGCACTAAAAGTAGTAGCACGAATATGAAGTTAAGGATGAGAAGTCAACATTGTAGTCCTACTGACCGATGTAGGGGTTGAACCTGTTACCTGGGATGTTTAAGGACGAGCATGATTAGTAGCATACGAGACAGAAGGCTGTGGACATACGTGATCACCTACGCCACACGGCATGGAATATTTGCTGCTTAGATTAGAAGCAAGTAACAGAAGAAAGTATACACAGATTTGTGATTTATCTTCCTTCTCTTACATCCGTACTGATATAATTTATTGAGATCATTAATTATGATTACCCTACATGGACAACAATCGCATTTGAGTGATGGACCCTAACTGTGGCTTCTTCTTTTTTTTTTTTCTTTAAACTTTTATTTCATACAAAGCAATGTGTATTTACAAGTTGTAGTGTGTGTTTCTTTTGTTTGTGTATATTACAGAGCGTTGCCGTTTGTTAGTTTTAAGTGTGACATTGTGAATAAAACATATACATACATATATACAGTTATGATAATATGACATTTGTGGCATAGTGCATGTAGATACACATTCCTTGCATATGCTTCACTTCCACTTCCGCAAGCGGAATGCATGAAACACCTGTCCATCTCTCCCTCTCCACTCTCTCTCTCTCTCTCTCTCTCTCTCTCTCTCTCTCTCTCTCTCTCTCTCTCTCTCTCTCTCTCTCTCTCTCTCACACACACACACACACACACACACAATCTCATGCTTTCTGGAGACCGCAGTACATTTAAATGCCCCGCGCTTGGAAATAAACTTTAAACTATCATTTCCATTAAAATGTGGCTTCTTTGTAATTTCTGGGTCGCTTAGCTACTGAGGCGAAGGTCGTTGGTGTTGTTGCCTGATGACAAATTACAGGGTGACGCTCTAGTCCATGATACCTTTTGTTTGGGAACAAGAATCAGGGATTTACTACTAGTAATTAGAGTCCATGGCCTGTCTCCAGGGAGATAATTGGTCCAAAGTTGTGATAGTGTCTGGGTTTCATATACAATGGGAAGGAATTAAAACCTGGCCACTAAAAGCCACCTTAGCTTACTGGGTACTTAAAGGGCTCATTCAATTTGTTTATAATGGTGGTGCATATTTTTCTTTTGAAACATATCATTACCATATAACATCATTTTAATACTTGAGATACCGACTTGGTTTAAAGGCTGCTAAACGCACGCACGCGCGAGCACACACACTCATAGACACCCATCCACATTATATTTCATGTTGCACATTCAAACATAATAATGGGAAAATTAATAATAATAGTAGCAGTAATAATAATAGTATTTTTAATAATAATAATATAATTGTAAGATTATTAATACCATCAATAAACACATTTGTAGTTGTAGTATCCTTTGTTTAAAAAACAAATTCTTTGCTTCTTCTGCAATATGTGCTGTCTTCAGCCAAATCTTTTACGAGTTTTGCGCTTGTGGGGCTAAGATTAGAATGTTTGCAACTTTTTGTTGATAAAGTTGTTGGACAGTTTCTTTGTTGATTGTTCTGTAATTGTATAGTGCTTTGTTTCTTAATGTCCATATAAGATTTCTGTACTCTGCCAATAGCACAAGTAGCTTTGTGTGGATGTCTTGTGTGGAGTAAGGAATGGAATTTATCATTATTGCTTTGTAAACATCTGTTCTTTGTTTGGTATGAGTGTTTAGGATGTTTTTTAGGAGATGTCTTGTTGGCATGATTGTGTTGCAATCGTAATAGATGTGCTCTTCTGATTCTTGGACGTTCCGTCTACAAGGCTGACACTGTAGTATTTGTTTAGTTATTTTTGCTGTTCTCTCTGTTGTTGGGGGTCATGCTGTAAACAAGCCTATATGTAATTTCCTTTGCTTTTGGGGTAATCTGCTTGTTGTGAATATTAGAGAAAATTTCGGTATAATCTTTTATGAAATATCTATGTCCTCTTTTAATTCTGAGATGTACCGGAGTTGCTTGTAATTTAACTAAATGCCTGTAGATTGTATGTGTTTTCTTGTGTGGTAATTTTTCGTGTCCTTTAATGGCTGAAATACATGTTTTGTAGAACGTTGGGAGAGTGCCAAAGTAATATGAGGATGTATTCCGAATACGTTTTAAGTAAGATAGCCAATTCCAATGTAATAGTGTGCTAAAGGGTGTTTTTCTGGGCGTTGTAGGATTTCACCTACGTGTTTGACCCTGAGTGCTGTATTTTGGTTATGTCTTGGAGGGCGATACCTCCATCTTTTTTGTCTTGCATGAGTGTAGTATGTTTGATACTGTAGATGGTGCTGCCAAACACAAGGCGTCTAATCTCTTTGTTTATGTTTGTGACAGACTGACGTGGAGGATCTAGGACTGTGCACAGATATAGTATTTTTGGAATTATATATGTATTAACAATGGTACTTCTACCAAATATGGTAGTTGTTTTGTATTTGTACCTCTGTAACATATCTGTTATTATCTTCTCTAGATTTTGCCAAGTGTCTTTGTGTGTCTGATTTGGTTGACATGGGAAGACTATTCCGTACACTTTTATAAGATTGTTTGATGTTAAGTCAAATGGAAAATCCGCCTTATTTTTCCAGTTGCCTAAGCCCATTATAGTAGATTTTTGGACGTTGAATTTTGCCCCACTCCCTTTGCCGAAAAACGAGAACGTTTCCAAAATGTTCCGTACAGATTTTTCAGTTGTCGGAAAGAAAATGGTATCGTCTGCATAAGCACGCAGCTTTTGTTCACCCTTCCCTGGTATGAAAGTACCCCTGACATTGTCGTCCTGTCGTATCTTTTCTAGAAGTGGCTCTAGAGCGACAATGTACAGTAATGGGGACAAGGGACATCCCTGTCTCACTGACCTAGTCAACCTGAAAGAATTGGTTAGGGTATGGTTTAATAGAATCCGACTTTCCGGTTTCATATATAAAATTTTGACCCATGTCCGAAAATAATTTCCCACGTTGCAGTATGAGAGAGTTTTGTGGAGGTATGAGTGAGATATTCTGTCGAATGCTTTTTCTTGATCTAAAGAGAGAATTGAGGACTGACAGTTTTTCAGATGTGTGTAGTTGATGATGTCCCTTATGAAGTGTGTGTGTTGCTGGATATTCCGGTGTTGTACACTACATTGCTGGTCTTCATGAATGAGAGTTGCCATTACTGGTTTCAATTTATTCGTCAAAGTCTTTGTTAAAATCTTGTAGTCTACATTTAAAAGCGAGATCGGTCTGTAACTCTTTAAAAGTGTCTTGTCGGTGTTCTCCTTCGGAATAAGAGTGATGTAAGACGTGTTAAAACTGGATGGGAGTTCTTGTTTTTGGAAAGATTCAGAGAATACTGTTAGTAAAAGGGGACCTAGAAGAGGAAAGAAAAACTGATAGAATTCAGCGGTAATACCGTCAGGGCCAGGCGATTTGCCCTTCTGCATTCCACGAACCGCTTGTGCTATATCTGTTAGTGCTAGTTCAGTATCTAGTGTTAGTTTCTGTTCCTCTGTGAGTTCTTTTGTGAATTTCATAAAGTGTTCTTGCACGTGCGCCTGTGTGTTTTCGTCTGTATAAGGTTCTTGTAATAATCTTCAAAGGCTAAGGCTATTTGTTGTGGCTCGACTTGTATATTTCCTTCCCTGTCAATTATCTGGCCTATCTGTCTGCTGCGCTGTATGATTTGTTCTAAAGATAGGTAATTTTTACTCGGTATCTCTTGTGTTATACTTTGTAACTTTGTTCGCAGTAAAGCCCCTTGAAATCGATGATGTCTGTGGAGATCTAATTCTTCCTGTAATGCTATGATGTGTGGTGAATTTTTGTCTGTCTGTAGTAAGAGCTTAATTGCATTTTCTAATACTTTTTCTTGTTGTAGTTTTTGCTTGTGTATTACTGCTGCTAGTGTTTGTGTTCTCTCTCGTATAGTTTGTTTAAGTGTTTCCCAGAGTTCTCGCGCATTACCCTCTGGTATATCGCTTGTGTATGTGAGGATCAGTTTTGTTATGCAATCTACATAGTCCTGATTTTGTAAAAGTGTGCAGTTAAGTTTCCAGTGGGGAGGTCTTCTAAGATGTGGTGTTGTTTGTACTGTGTTTATTGTTGCAACTACAGCCTTATGGTCTGTGAAGTTCAGTGTCTCCTGTAAATGCTTGACTTGTGTTATATGATGTGTTATGGGCGCATACATTCTATCTAATCGCGCTGCTCTATTATGCGCATTGTTTGTGTGTGTTGTATCTATTCCATGGGAATGCATCTGTCTGTATGCGTCTGTTAGCCCATGGATATCTAAAATTGTTTGCAATGTGTCTAATTGATGTTCCTCCTCCCCTGTTGTGTTTCTAATTTGCATTCTTACATCTCCATTTATAAGGTCGTGCGCCAAAAGTACGCAATTAAAACCACCCCCTAGAATGATGTTGTTACCCCGATATGAGCATAATAATAAATTTTTCCAGTGTTTGGCAGAAGAGCGGCTGATTTCTGTAGTCAAGCGGTGCGTGTATGTTGACAATTGTGTATTTATTTATGTTATTTCTCACATGTACTATAGCTATCCTACCCTGGCAGTCCATGTCCTTCTCTATAATCTGCCACCTGTCCGATGTCTGTATTATTGCGGTACCCAATCCGATATGTTGAGTACACTTGGTTCTCGCAAAAGTCTTACTTCTTGTAGAGCATTCAGAATATCAGCATGGTCCATGGCGGGTCCGCCCTCCAAAGTAGCAGACTGCAGACTGGTCGCCACACTGCAATCTTGATATGATCGAGATCAGTGAGTGTCTTCCCAAGTCCAGCCTCAGCAACCAACTACTATACAAGCCCCCAGTAGTGATATAGTCTCCCTGGCCTAGGTGTTAAACGACTTTCTCCGTAATCCCGTTTATGCACGTAGGGTAACCCAGCGCGCGAGTATTGGAAGCGGTTCTCCCCGCTTTGGTAGCTTACGGGATAAGTGAGCCGGTCGTTCAGGAAGCAATGGCAAACTACTGAACGTAAAATTTACCTAGTGCATCAACAGCAGCTGAAAGATGCTGGTGTTGACTGCAACGTCCTGTAAGGGATATGCAACATTAAAAAAAATTAGAATGGTTAAACAAAGAAATGAATGACACATGACAATCTGCAGATGCTGGATGAAAGAAGAGAGAATAAGCAAGACAAAGAAGAATTCATTAATTCATTCAGTAGCATGTCCTTCGCAGAACCTAGCTCCCATAATAACCTTCGTGAAAACCTCTCCATTGCAACCAAGATGTCCCGAGTCCGATACACCCATCTGGAGATCATCCGCCACATCCTGCACACATCTTCTCTTTGACCTTCCTCTTAATCTCTTCACAGGCATTTACCCCTCCATGATTGTTCTCTCCAAACTGTTACGACGTTTCAAGTGACCAAAATATTTCAATTTGTTTTTTTTTTTTTTTTTTTTTTTTAAACTTGTATTTTAAAAAAAACTTGCCAACCTTCTTCAATATTCAGCTCTTGAAATATAAATGCATTTGTTCTCTTCGTTATCCAAGGTATTCTTAGAAATCGTCTATAACATTTATATGTATAAAGAGGAATATTGGACTGAAATGTTGACATCTTGTCCTTGACTTGGGTACCTAAATTACAAGTACCTCTGAAGTTGGAGTGGATTTCCCTGATGGCGAGGGACACTGGTAATAGGGAAAATTAATCTACACGAAAAATTCAGTTCAGTGCACTAGAAGTAGTAGCACGTATATGAAGTTAAGGATGAGAAGTCAACATTGTAGTCCCACTGACCGATGTAGGGGTTGAACCTGCTACCTCGGATGTTTAAGGACGAGCATGATTAGCAGCATACGAGACAGAAGGCTGTGGACATACGTGATCACCTACGCCACACGGCATTGAATATCTGCTGCTTTGAATAGAAGCATGTAAAAGAAGAAAATATACACAGATTTGTGATTTATTTTCTTTCTCAGACGTCCGTACTGGTATATTTTATTGAGATAATTAATTATCATTATCCCACATGGACAACAATCGCCTTTGGGTGATTGACCCTATCTATATCGTCTTCTTGAGGTTGGACGGCGTAGAGGTAATGGTGAAATCTAACGACATTTTGATGGGTTCTCCGTGTCCCTGTGTGTCATTCTGATTACCGGCCCTTCTGGTGGGGCTGGCAGGATCAAGTGCTGACTACACTTTGATCGAAACCAAAGGCTCTTCAGATTATTAAGGGGAAAATAGTCGTAACTATCGTCCCCTCTACGAGATAAAGTTCGGTAAAGATGGTATTGTTACAAATATAGAAACAAATTTTAAAAAATAAAATATTGAAATATGCCAGCTTATAACTTTTACATTACCTTGAAGACAAATATGCATCTTTTTTACTGGTCAGTTACAGAATTCAATAATTTGTATCTGATTAATTAAGAAATTGATTGTTAAAATTTTTTTTTCTCGATATAAGGTTCCTTGAAAATCTAGTCGAAATTTCTTACAGGAATAAGTATTTATAAATCTATAAGTTACTTCCCTTAGTTAAAAAAAAAAAGAAAAAGAAAGGTGTAAATTTCACTGGCACGTTGCGGTCTTGATAGACGATATATAGTTTGTAAAATGGAGCTATACCTCTTCATAGCATGCGGCTGAATTTAGAGACCATGTGTTGCCCATGCAGCATGATCTCACTCGGCCTGTATAGTTTACTCCAGAGGAACGGTAACATCAACGTATCTGGAACAAGAAAATCTGCAGAAAGAAAGCTTCCATCATAGAAACAAATGAAGATCGTAAACTGATTAGAGACATTAGACGCAGACAGTCAAACTGTTTTGGGCATGTTATGAGAAGAAATGGATTGGAGAACTTGGTGACGACTGGCAAGATCGAAGGGAAGAGACCAAGGGGAAGGTCGAGAAGTAAATACCTGGATGGCTTGGCCACGTGGCATGGTCGAGACAGGAACACAGAGCTGATCCACGACTCTGGTGATCGAGTGAGATTGCAGAACATGACCGCCCACGTTTATCGGCGTGGCACATGATGGATGGATGGGATGATAGACCAGTTACAGACCTAGACAATCGCCATGCCCTGACATTTTAAGTCTTTATGTTACATTTCCTGGCACTGAAATAAGGCTTGTACCCTCTCAATTACGTTTCTCCGCTCGAAGCCGTTGGCACAATGTGGGATGTCGGGTTTGGTGAGCGCCGACCAACATTCGCAGGTAGTACCGTCTACTTTCATATAGTATCTGACTACAACCTAATTTGGATACAGACAGACAGACAGACAGACAGAAAGATAGACAGACAGATAGATAGATAGATAGATAGATAGATAGATTGATAGATAGATAGATAGATAGATAGATAGATAGATAGATAGATAGACAGATAGATAGATAGATAGATAGATAGATAGATAGATAGATAGATAGATAGATAGAACGAACGAACGAACGAACAAACTTTATTTTCAAAGGGTAACAAATTGGGCACGCAGGCCCGTCTTACATTCGGCCCTTCCAATCACTCATCTTTCTTTCATCAACAGTGCATAGGAAAACAACATTGTCACATGAATTTTGTAAACATAAACAAGGCATATTACTATGTTATGAGACACACAAACCACCCACCCACACGTCTCCCATTCACTCCAACTCCACCACCCAACCAAACACACACATACATGCCCCTACCCATCCACCACATCCCTACACCTACACATCTCCCCACCCATACACACCTCTCACCCACCACACAACCCATCCACCCACACCCCAAGCACACATACATTCCCCAACCCACACATCCCCCACCCACACACATCCACCCACCTACACACAGATCCTCTACCCGTCCCATTACCTACCAACAATCACTCACTCACATATCCTCCTCCACCCACACACCTCCAATCACCCAGCCAAACACACATTCCTCAGCCACACATTCTCCACACACACATCTCCCCGTCAACTCACATATTCCGCACCTACCCACACACAAATTCCGCACCCAGCCACATAATCTCCCATCTCCCCCAGCCCACTCACAGATCCCGAGCCCACCCCTACAAACACCCCCCCCCCCACCATCTCCTATCCTACACACACTCACCCACCCACATATCCTCTACCCTCACACATCCTCTACCCACCCATCCCCCAACCAAACATCCCTTAACCACACACCCTTACTCATATACAATCACCCACCCACACATCCTCTACCCAACCACACACATCCTCCACCCACCCATCCCCAAGCCACACTGTCAGAGTCCTAACTATCTTCTCCTTCTAGCTCACTGGACTTGGACAGGCAAATTACAACATCCACGACACATATACCAATAACAATGACTGCAATCGGAAACTCACAGGAGCTGTCTCCTGAATAACCTTTATTACATTATACTGCAGGATCACATTATGGTCTCACTCCACCGTTAACCCGCGTACGATTTAGCAGTCATTCTACACAGGCAGCCAAACGCTCGCTCACATCCACCTGGGCGATATTTACACTGTCGCCAGTGTGACCATTCGCAATCACAGTCTCACATCATCCCGCACATATCACAGCTAGTACATTCCTCGAATATTAATACACAACGTTCATCTCATCTATCCGTCACAACACTATCGTTCGATCGTTCTATCTCTCGCTATTCTCCACACGTCCGTCTCTATCCGCTGTCTCACACACACTGACTCTCTCCTCCTTGACCATCCCACATCACGTGGGTCTCTCCACGGGCTTCTTGCCTGACCGTCCGTTAGCCAAGCCGTGGTGTCTCCTACTGTCCTTGACCTCAGCTATTGCTTACACCGACTATTGCTTACATACAGGCAATTACACTGTTGCTTACATACAGGATCCTGACACTCTCCCCCCGCACAAACAATGTGGCACTTTATCTTGGAAATGTGACACATTCTGTTGTTGTTACACTTGATACATCTTTTTAACCTTGTCAGGGGACTGTATGATCATCAGTATACGCATGCGTACCTTCTTACTCTGGTCTTTTCCGAGATTAACTATAACTATTGTTCTCTCTTTTTCAGTACTGAGGTTTCTCTCAACGTTTTGTCGTGGTCTGGCAAATGTTTTGGTTGGGTCTATTTGCCACACCTCGTTATAATTCTTCAATCTCCACTCCGTGACATTACATTCTGTTCATGTTTCCCAATCGATTCGATGTGTATTATCTTCTCATAGTTATTGTGGCTAAAGGATTCTCCATTGATTCACGCCTGGAATAAGGCTACAACTTCCTCTTACAGCATTCTTAGATTTTCTCTCTATTCAGACGTGGTCCCCCTCGTCTCTATTTAATACACCCTAATCGATTCTCTTTATGAGCACGCTGTGTCACTGTTGTGGTCATGGTTCGAATATACTTCATGTATGTAATCCATCCATCCATCATGTGCCATGCCGGTAAGCGTGGGCGGTCATGTTCTGCCATCTCACTCGATCAACAGAGTCGTGGATCAGTTCCGTGTTTTTGTCTCGACCATGCCACAAGGCCAAGCCATCCAGATACTTGTTTCTAGGTCTTCCCCTTGGTCTGTTCCCCTCGATCTTACCAGTTGTCACCAAGTTCTCCAAATCATTTCTTCTCATAACATGCCCAAAAAATTGTGACTGTCTACGTCTAATGTCTCTGATCAGTTTACGATCTTCATTTGTTTCTTGAAGGACTTGTTCATTGGTCTTTCTGGCTGTCCATGGTATTCTTTGCATTTTCCTCAGAAACCACATTTCTACAGCCATCAGATATTTTTCAGCCTGGCTGCTCATTGTCCAAGCTTCACATCCATATAAAAGTACAGGTTCTATGTAGCATCTCAACACTCTTTTTCTCGTTTCAATTGACATCTTTTTATTGGTCAGTATGTTTTTCATCTTGCTAAAGGCTACTTTTGCCATGGCGATTCTTGTTCTAATCTCTTCAAGGCATCTCCCATCAGATGTTATTACTGTTCCGAGGTAATTGTACCTATTCACTTGTTGAAGAGTATGTATGTAATAGTCCCTCTTAAAACCTTTTTCTGTCAGACCTTGACTTGTTTCCCTTTATGGGCAACCCTCGTTTACTGTTTTGGAGAGTCATTATTAATCTCTTTTGTTGGTATACCCGTGTTGGTATGTTCATTCTTGTTACAATATTGTTGTATTAGTTTTGTAACCCTATTGCTAAGCGTCATTCGTAGGGCCATCCACCACACGCGAAGGCAAGTTTGGTAAAACTCGCGTATTGGGATTGCCAGGCGTTGATTCTCAGCATTACAACTTTTACCTTTCGCAGCTGTACTTACGCTTATCTGTAACTATCACATCCTAACAATACAAACTATTATACTAATAAAATTACACATTGGATGTCATGCAATTAATAAATTTACAATAAAATGTTCATCGTCAGTGCCTTTATGCACTTATAGGATAATGTTCTTGTCCTGTGAAAATTATGCACACGTAATTAAATTACCGGTGTTCAATGTTCATTGCGGTGCTCGAATGTTTGGTGTTTCTTCCTTCTTAGTCGATTATTGATGTACTCTGTATATACTGATATTGTCCTTTCCTCTGTATAGTGTTACGAATTTGCACCAAGTTTGGACAATTTGTAAGTCTGTTCTGTACAATAATTGGAGTTCACACATGTAAAATAAGTATTAATGTTTTGAGTTTGGTGGCTTACTTATGAGTGTGGCCATGGTGTGTCTGTCTGTGACTGTTTTTGCCATAGTTCGTAGGTTGGCATCTGGTTCTTTAAAAAAATCTTCATTAAACTGGTCACTGGGAATGGATGTCTGTACTTGTGACGTTCTTGTCGTTGTTGGTCGATTTCAAAATGTGGACTCTATAGATACTCGTTTGAAACAAAGTCAATGTGGGTATAGCTTACTGTTAGATACTTGAAATCACATGTTGCGTCTTACTGTTCTGCCGATGACACTTTTCACGTTGAAGGAACTTTTATGTTCTTCTTCTTTTTTCGTTCGCCTGAAACATGTCTATAACTGCAATGTTGTCTCTTGTATGAATCTAACAGTCCTTTTTAGTTCATTCAGCGGTCCATAGAGTTTATCTTCCACTGTTGTCTCTCTAGGCCAGAAGGTTCGCCTGGATATGTTGTAGTTTGGGCAATCCTGGAGTATGTGCTCTGCTGTCTGCGACGCCAAACCACATGTGCACATGGCTGAGTCACCAATCTTGAATTTTGTATACATGTGGTTGCGTAATCTATTGTGTCCTGTTCTGAGGCGCAGAAGAATGACCTGTTCTGGTCTGTCCATAACGTGGTAGTCGTCTTGAGTAAGGTTTGGTGGCCTTCTGACTGATTTGATCATTCTTTTCTTTTGGTGGTATGTAATAGGCACATCTGGTTGTTCTTCTTGTGCTCCTTCCTTAGCCAATCGATCAGCTCTGTCGTTTCCGGGGATTCCACAGTGGGATGGTATCCACTGTATGGTGATCTTACGCTGACTGCTAAGTTCAGAAAGTAGTGTCCTCAGAACTGGCAATTTCACAGACAGGAGCGCCTCTATTACGGAATTTGCATCTGTCAATACTTTTATGTTGGCATATACAATGGAGTGTGCTAGTATCATAGCGCTGGAGTCGTACAGCAGACAAGGCAATTCTGGAATTACTCGATCTAAGGATATAAAGTGGGTTATGGTTAAAATTAATTTTCCGACGGGTGGGGATTTACAAGTTTAATGTTGAGATCATTTTGAGTGCCATCTCCAAACCTGCACTCGTACATGTGTGTATACATACAATAGTTCAAATAATAATAATACACCATGTATAGTCTTGAAATGTAATCGTACATGTTTTACACTGCTATGCAATTTGTGCATGTATTCCAAAATGTGTAGGTCGCCTTCTGGCTGATTTTCGTCAGTAATTCCACCGACTGATGTTTTACATTGTTCAGCATAAGTATGTGTATGAGTTGCTTTGGCATAGTGTTTATCCGTGGTACCAACAAACTTTGGTTCACCAGTACTGATGTAAGTATCGAAGTTAGCTGGTTTGTCATGAGTAATATCATCTGTGTTACATAATGATGATGTGTGAATAAAGCTGTTAGTGAAGTCATTTGTTTTGCAGTTACTATAAGTAGTGCGAGTAGAATTATCCATTGTGTGCACTTGCGCGCGTGTGTCGTTAACAGGAGGTATAGCATGTACCATGATGATTTTTGATCTTTTCCCGAACTTGTAAGATGTTTGTTATCTGTACCTTCTTTTCTTTGTGGATACACACCAGTTTCTGTTTTTTTCTTGTTGTGAGATGGTAGTTAAGTTGGTCTGGTGTGGTACTTTGGTCTGTTCATCATGTTGTTGTATGATGAGTGATGTGGTTACGGCAGTGTTTGTTGGGGTGTTAGCTTTCTGCCATGTCTGGGTTTTGGACTCCGTGTGGTCTGTTACATTTACTACATTTCCAATTAATAAATCGCAGCATGGATTGTCTAATAATGCGCAAGTTACTCTGCCTGATAGGAAAGTGATTTTATATTGGCCCATGCCATAGGATATTTTTCTATTGTCCCTGAAACAGGTCTGCAATAGATGTACTCATCTAGGTAGTCTTTAGGATCAGCTAGGGTCTTCCGCAGACCGATAAGACAGGACCCTGTGTCGCGTACACATGTGCATACTGTGTCATTAATGTATCCCTCATGGAATGTTAGTTTTCCTAACGACAGTCTGGAGGTTTTGTTCATTTCCTCTCTTTCTTGTTGAGTATTATCCTCTTTTACTAAGGAGTGAGGCTGACTGATGTTAACAACATTATTGAAATATGGTACGAAGTCTGTTGGATAAAACTCAGTCTGTTCTGTATTTGCAGTGTTTGTTCTACTTGTTTTTGTATCTGTGATGTTTACTTTTTCTAGGTTCTTTGCTGAACTGTCTGTTGTAATGTCTGTGGCTGCATTTGCTTTTGCTTTCTGTATTCGTTTTACTCCTTCACATTCGAAACGTCTGTGGCCATACGCTAAACAAAAATGACATTTGGTTCTATATTTCCTCTGATTTACCTTTCCCAGTTTTTGTGCTATAATAGTGTTCAGGTATTCTTGATAAATGGGATTCTTATCGAATATTGCATTTTCTGTATGCGGAGTGTTACAATGTTTGCACAGTACTGGTTTTTGTTTTCTGTGGTTTGCTTTGACAATTTGTGGCTGCAGATGCTGTTGTTCTTACAGTACTATTCTGTTTAGTGTTCTTAACTTGGTTCATATTTTGGTTGTAATATTCGCGGCATTTTTCTAGTAAATCTTTGATAGGCTCTGTGTTGTGTTCTAAATATTTTCCGCATTCGGATGGGAGTGTTGCTTTAAGTTTTTCCACTACTAAGAAATTTATTACTTCCTGATTGTTGTCTGTATGTCTAATTTCGAATGTTAGCTTCCTGTAATAGTCTTATATTTCCCTTATATAATGGGTGAACGACTTGTCTGGGGCCGGTTTCAGATTTTGTACCTCTAATTTTAGAGTGTCGAAGTAGTTCACATAGTGTTTTAATATGTTTGTTTTGTAATATTCATAGTCTTCCCTTAACATATCTGGTATGATCTCATGTAGTTTTTTACTTTTTATTGGTAAGTATCCTCTATACCATGTATACCAGCGAGTTTTTGGAATTTTATAGTCTTGCATTTTCTTCTCAAATTCCTGTGTCCAATCACGTATTAGGTTATGTTTTCTATTACAGTTTTGTCTTGTGCCCGTGTACCCTCGAAAAAGTTTTGCAACTTTCTGTAATGTTTTGTGCCCCAGAATCCTGATTGATCTGGAATGTGTTCATCATCCGACATCATTTTCTGTTACTTAATATTTAACTACCCCAATGATGATTTTTATACAAGCAAATCAAAGAATGCAGAGTTGGGTGATTAGCAATCAAAATTAATCAACTTATCTTTATCTGCTGTTTACTCGAACGCTTGATGTACAGGAACGTGATTCTCGTGCTGGTTACAGTTGACTTGTTCTGGTTACGTCGGTCGCTTTGTAGAATTGAAACCTGCTGTGGAAAGAAATGACGTTATTTTCGTTCTGATTTTATTAACACATATCTGATTTACAATTTATTATTATTTTCTTATAGATCTTATTCCAAAGATCTTCTTCTTTAGATAAGTAGCGTTCTTTTATGCATTTTCGTTGGGTATGTGGTTCGTGTGTACTTCTGACACCATTTTACCTGTCAGAACCCTAACTATCTTCTCCTTCT
>OY992886.1:14369562-14394562 GCA_963921405.1 Cepaea hortensis | reverse complement strand
CTGTCAATTAAAAGACCTAATGTTTTGTGTTCATTTACATTAACTATAGGTAACGTGTCCACGTGGAGATCGAGCGGTGCCCCAGTTATGGCTAGGGTCTGTAGTTTTTGTCTGGTCGTTATTAGCATGGATTTGGTTTTGTCGATGTTAATAATCATGCGGTTTTCATGGCTCCATTTACTAAGGTTATCAAGTTCGTTTTGCAAAGAGCTCTCCAAGTCACTAAGGTTCTCTTGACTAGTGTATATAGTGCAGTCGTCCTCAAATAGGTCACACGAAGTATTGAGGTATAAAGGAAGATCGTTAATATACACTGCAAAAAGCAGCGGACCTAGTATTGAGCCCTGAGGCACACCAATATTAAGTTGTGTGGGTTTTGATAGACAGTTATTGAAGGACACTACTTGTTGTCTGTCGGATAAAAATGACGTAATTAGGTTCACCATACCTGTGCTAGTTTTCATTTGTTTGAATTTTTTAATTAAAATATCACGATCTACCATATCAAAGGCCTTTTTAAAGTCTACAAATACTGCTCCACAAATGTTGCCATTGTTGATACAAAGATGCCAGTTATCGGTCATTTTTGTTAGAGCACTATAGCAAGAATATTTAGGTCGAAACCCAGATTGACTGTCAATTATTAGATCGTTGTTAATTAAATGGTGTAATGTTATTTTATGGATGTGTTCTTCTAATGGCTTTGATAGCGACGATAGTAAGGAAATAGGTCTATAATTACTCAAGACGCTATTATCAGTTGAGCCATTTTTAAGTAGAGGATAAACTTTAGCAATTTTAAAGGCAGATGGAAAGTAGTTTTTGGACAGGCACTGATTATATATGAACGCATTCCCGGATGAGAGGGCCTGACCGTTTCTCGTTCACTGCTGCACGAAGGTAAGGTGCTGAGCCGGCAGCACATGTAGCCTACCTCGTGAGCGAGTACAAAAAAGTCAGAAAAGTGCCCCAGTCAAAGGGCATGGTTACGGCTCATAGAGAGTGTAGACAAAAGTGAAAGAACGTCTCAACAACGCAAAATGGAACGCACGGCGAGCGAACCTATTGCGTGGGTTGAAGTCACAAGCAAAAGCTTACCGAGTGGATGTCGCTCGCAATCTGACCGCTCCTGGTGTGTGCTTGAGCGATCAGTGGCAAGTGGGATGCCCAACACATGGAAGTGAGGAACTAAAGCAGCCATGAGCAGGACGCGGAAACTCCTTGGGTGAGCCCAGTCTCAGAGCAATATGTGCCGGCTCTGCAATTATGGAAGCCTCCTCGGATAGTGAGATAATGCCCATGGTCTGCCCCTGCCTTCCCTTGAGGGCCGACCGCGATATCGTTGATCGTTCTATCTTGACCAGCTGAGATGTGGGTGACATTACAACAGTCTAACGTGTCTCGAAACCAGAGGAAGGCTAACCTCACTAAAGAATGCCCGCCAGAAGTCGGAAGTGTCGTCCTACGGGTGGCAAACTAAAAATTGACACTACGCAATTACGTCCGAGTGAAATGTCTCGCCCGAATGTCTCTCGTGCTAGGAACAGCTCTGACTACCTAGTTTCCGAATGCCGCTCTTGTTCGGAACAGCTCTGACTAGGTAGTTTCCGAATGTCTGTCGTGCCTGGAACAGCTCTGATAGGCGCAACGACAAGCACATGTCCGGAAACTCGCTGAGTGGATGCCGTCTGCAAACCTGTCTGGTTTGTGCGGGAATGGCCCGGGGAAAATGAAATGACCAATATATTGAAGTGAGGATTTAAAGCAGCCATGAGCAGGACGTGACGATTTCCCTCGGTGAGCCCAGATCCAGGGCGTTATGTGTCGGCCCTGCAACTATGGAAGCAACCTTGGATGGCGGAAAATGCTATGGACTGTCCCTGCCTTCCTTTGAGGGATGACCGTTGTCTTCGACCGTTCCAACTTGGCCAGCATGGTTGTAGATGGCACCACAAAAGTGAGAGTCTCACAGGAATGCTACCTGGTCAAAAATGCACGCTAAAGTCGATGTGTTGGCCTACGGGTTTAGGCCCAAGGGCGCATAACAGACACACCGCAATGACATCTGAAAAAACACTCCGGATGAACGAAAAGAAGAGAAGATATATGAACGCCAAGGACTCACTAATAATTGGTGCAGCACAGCGAAGAATTTTATTACTGATACCATCTAGGCCTTCTGAATTTGTTGCTTTGAGATTCGAGAGATATTTATAAACTTCTGCAACAGACATCAATGGAATTTCAGGGGGAATATTTCTAGAGCATTTCTCTTCACAGAATGATGACAGTGAGCTTAAATTACAAGCTGAGTCTGGTATTGAGGACTTTAGATTCTCTATTTCTGATTGAAAGAAGCAACTGAAATCCTCGCATGTTATAGTGCTCGGTATTGCTGACGCTGAAGAGTGTTTCTTGTTGGTTAGCGAGTTAATAGTCTTCCATATATTTGTGTTATTTGATTTATCTACAATCAAATTTTTGAAATGATCTTTCTTTATCCTACGAATTTCATATTTAACTTTATTTCTTAGTCTGCGGTAATTGATAAAATCTTTATTTTTGTGCGCTGTATCTCGTTCTCTCATGATTTCGAGAACTTCACGAGTCACCCATGGAGATTTATGTTGATTCTTCACTCGAACTTCTTTAACTGGCACATGTTTATCAAATACACTGTAGACTGTTTTTGTCCAGTAAGCTAGTGCATCATCCGGATCAGGAAGTTGGTAAACATGTTCAAGGGCTGCATTTTTTAAGCCGTCTAAAAATAAACTTTGGTTGAGAGCTTTTAGATTTCTAAATTTGATGATTAAATGTTTATTTTTAGGAGATTTGAACCCAGTTTTCGACCACGTACAACATATTGGGCAATGGTCACTAACTGCACTAACAGGAACAGAACATTCGATAATATTAACTGGACAAGTAACATATATATGATCAATTATAGTTGAGGAGGTGCCTGTAACCCTTGTGGGACGGTTTATTAGTTGTTTGAAATCGTAAGATAGAATGATATCGTCCCATGTCTGGTTGGATTTAGTAATATCTATGTTAAAGTCACCTAATATCATGACTTCTCTACCTTCTGTAAACACTCTATCCATCATTGTAGTGAAACAGTCATACCAACTGTACCCAGCACACGGATTCCTATATAGATATCCAATGAGAAATTGTTGCTGACTGGCTGACTTCACCTCCAACCAAACACATTCTATCTCTACTGACTCGAGATCACTTCTACGGGAGCAGTTGAGAGAATTGGAAATGTATACAGCAATACCTGTCTCTAATTTTTGATTTGCGTCTCTTCGAATTATTTTAAACCCCTTAAGAGTGATTTCAGAGTCGGTTATTTTGTCGTTGAGACGACTTTCTGTGATTCCAAACACATGGAATTGTTTGCACAGTATTACCGAAAGCTCAGGTAATTTATTGAGCAAATGATAGATGTTGAGATGGCCTATACGTAGGCCATCTTTATGGAGCCACTTATCGTGATTGGCGAACATTGCACGGTGAAAGGATGATGTTGCTTGGGTTGAAATTTTCAGAGTTTTTGAAACTTTATTTAGTAGTAGTTAAGACTATTAGATGGGGTAGGAAAATGTCTGTGCTGGAGTGACATCATGAAAGCTTGATGCAGGGCTGCAGGATTGTATTGCATTAGCTGTTGAAGTTGGCGGTTCCACTGATAGGAGTGTAGATTACCATCCAACGAGGGACCACTGCTGTGAGAGTTACTGGAAGTGCCTACATTAGAAGCATACATCGGGGGCACAGCAACATTGTCTAACGGTGTTACCTTTGACATAATAGGGGGAGGCTGCTTTATGGGCAAGGGAGGAAACAAAACATCATTGTTAGCAACACTGGGATTGGAGCATGGGTTGCTATCCACGGCATTGTATTCCTGGGGTATAGGCAATGGTGGTGCAAGAAGAGAAGGAGCGTTTTCTGAACACTTAGAGGTGGCTGTCGCCGGGGGTGAAGTTCGGTTTTACTCCTGTAACTGGTGCTGGTTGTTGCGCACGTTCGAGATATTTTATGTTCTTCGCCAGTGTACTACTTCCTAGCTTAGAACAATGTATTTGATCCCTATATAGTTTTTTCTTAGGAGCCCCGGACAACGAAGTAAAGTACGGGGTGTTATTAATGAAACTAATAGCATTGTCTTTACAAAATTTATACAAGGTTAAATTGGCAGCATTGGCAGTCCGACGCTGGAATCCATAACATGGTGGAATGATGGATGAAATGAACATAGATGAGTGTCACGAATTGGCCGCCTTAACATCCCAGAATATTTTTCTCGGTCTCCAAATTTGAGAGGCCAAACTGAGAAAGAATGAATTAATCACGCTACTCCACGGCTATCTAGTCGTGAGGTAAGATTATTCACAAAAAACCTCTAGCCATGACGTAAGCTTGCAGATGGCAAGTAAAATGGGATACTTGAGACGGACACAACTAGATAATTTAAATTAGTCTACCCCTTAGAAAACTGCTGACCCAGACGGGCCATGACACCACACAGACACATTGGCACCTTCTTGCCCAGGTAGACCCAGACTGAATCAACAATGAACTGGGCCAGTGAGTGAAATAAAACCACCCAGGCGTGAACAACATTGACACAGGGAGAGATAATGGCCCCAGGGCGGTAAAAAAGCCCCGTCCACTCGAACTGGCAGACTCTGCAAGGTGTGAAATCACTGATAAGACTCAGGAGGCTAATAATGGTCAGACCCACAGGTGTGAAGGCTAGTGTGCATGCAGAAAGAATTTTATGACTGGACAGACTTGGAGTTAATTGCAATTAACGTCAGGAGGAGATAAGAAGAATTTATGAATGGAATTCCTGGGAGATAAGTGTCTACTGCGAGGCTAGGTATAAAAACCCCTGCTAGACTTTTCCTCTTTAGATTAAATCTGACTTCAGAACAGGTAGGAACTATCTCAATGTTTGTAGTCATATGAAGGATTTGTTAGTAACTATGCAACAGTCTTTTAGACATATGAACTTTCAGTCGATATCTGATCTAGGTTATTCCAAGAACTATCTTTGGCGTAGGTTACTTGAGTGTGCGTTCTAAGTTCTGTGTTCAATATCATTGTGCTTCATGTATTACTCTTCTGAGAAGTAGAAACTTATGGAAGGCAGGTCTTGTCTAGATATACTTGAGGTGTCGTAGCAGATGCTTGCCATCTCTTTCTAAACTAGACTAGTCCTTTTTGGTGTGTGCATTTGTTGTACAGAATATAGTCAACTGACTATTTATTTAATTCTTACAACAGCAGTAACTAAGTGTGATTAAACCGGGCAGCTCAGCAAATATAGCTGGTCTGTGTGGTAACTTCAATTAGACCTGTTGTATATCTCATTTTGTAGCTATACAATATTAGTACTCATTAATAATGACTGATGCTATTATGTGAGTATCATTATATGTCCATCTTGAAGTAATATAATGTTTACGGATGTTGGATGTATGTATGTGTAATTTCATAAACTAACTAGTGCATTATGCTATGATGTTAAAGTATCATAATATGTCTAGTTTAATCAATATGTTTATGTGTATTGGATGTTTGATATATTGATTTGTCATATGCAAACCTGCCAATATGGAGTGTTATGCTATTGTCTGCGCATTGGCACATGGGCCAATGATTGTGTTGGAAGCAGAGGTGTAATGGTACAGACATTACCCACAATTGGTAGTATAGGGTATATGGTGCTAAACTTTCTCAGTGTATTGTGGGCGTGCGTCCACGGTAATGCATGGAAACCTGGCACAGCTACTGGTCACGGCTTGCAAGCCCGGATGATCAGGCATTGTTATAATACCCTTACCGACCCTGTGAGCTGCTAAACTAACATTGGACGGAGCGGCTGTACGACCCAGAATTTCTGTATTAGCGACCTGGACATGGGGCGGCAGAAATGTAATCATTACAGGCGTGTGAGACAATTGAAAAGCCCGGCCCAGACTAAAGACAGTAGGGAGAAGGAGGATGGTGAACACAGTAGAGCTGGAAGATAAACTTGGCCAGACTGGTCATTGTATATGTTTGTGTTATGATATGTTTTAATTAGGATTGCGCTGATGTAGAACTGATATAACACATTCTTGACTTTCTTTCAAGCTCTCACAAGGAGCACCTATGTTACAGATCTCAAGAACGAGTGAAGACTAGGTAGAGCTAGGACTGGCATGAGTCAGGATACCGGCAAGCTGTTTCTTTTTTTGAGTCTACTGGAGAGTGGGGATCTGGACCACAGTTCCAGATAGATCAAGTAACAAGTAAAGTTACGTAATGGTTGTCATCAATATCAATATGTATATGATTTCATCATCCTCATCTTGAACCATCAGATGTCTATGATTATGATTAGTAAATAAATGTTGTAGTATTGTAACTCATAGTTCTGTCGTTATCTTTTAATTCCAATTGTGCATACGTGTTGTGTGTGTACATTGGAGGGGGTTCACTTACACACCAAGGAAGGGAGCAGTCAGGGAGAAAAACCTGTACTGAGAATAGTCGTCTATATTCATATATTTAGACTTAAACATCTATCTCAGCTAAACTTCTCTTTCCTGATCCTTGGCGAATATTCAGCACAGTTCATTTCAATTTTGTAACGAGCCACTAGGAACTGTACGTTGGATATTCAAGGGCTTAATCTGTAGTTCAGCCATATAGATTTTGTCCCTAGTCAGTTTCTGACTATCTGGGGTTGCTCGCCAGTGAATAATACATTCATCTAGCCGGTGGGGCACCCCGACTTCTGACAGATTGGGGTCCAGTCCGCGATCCTGAACCAGGACTCTAGTAATCATAGTGATTCTACTAGACCCTAGACAAACGATTTTTCAAAGTTAACTCTTGTAATCTTCAGTCATCAAAATAGACTATCATCAAATGTAGCTACTTTTAGTTGAGGAAGTTTCAGAGTACATATATAAATTTTCAAAAGTATAACAGATAAGAACTTATGAGAAAAATACCATCATCTATCATTTAGTGTTACCATTAATCATTTATTGATAATTGAACACTTTAATCATATTTACATTGATGTGTTTGATGATTTAACTGCTTGACTGATTTGCAATTTTATGCTAATATATGCCATGTTCATTTTGACATGTATGCAGTGCATTTTAATGTTTATTTAGATAAATATTACTGTTGATTACTGTGTAGTATATCTCTCACACTTACTTCACTGCTGTCGCCAGGTACTACTTGAATATTATTTTCAGTTGTCTTTCACTGCTGAGGCTAAACTATACACATTGGATAGCGTAGACTGTCAGTAGTTAACTCTTGTCTTTCTAGCTTAGATCTGATTTTTGATATATACATAGGAGCTTACCTGAATATAGTCCTTTGCAATTATGGCCTTACGTTACCGGAATCCCGAAGAGGACATGAAGGCGCGCGCAGATTTCTCAGAGTCCGCG
Source organism: Cepaea hortensis (assembly GCA_963921405.1). Lineage (NCBI taxonomy): Eukaryota > Metazoa > Mollusca > Gastropoda > Stylommatophora > Helicidae > Cepaea > Cepaea hortensis. Next base: position 14,387,081 of record OY992886.1, on the reverse strand, counting down.
AAAGGGTGGGGCATAAGAAAAGGCTTAAAGGGGGAGCAACTAGAAATGTATATCATAGCTGAGTTAGAATGGTGGGACCAAGAAGAAGAAATTATGTTTAAAGAAAATGATGAGTTCTTTGGAGCACAAGAGCGTAGCAAAACTGAAGAAGCAGAGATTAATAAACAGCATATGGAAGTAGTCAATGCAGAGAAGCTAACCGTTCTAGCGGAACATAAGGTAGGAGATATGGATGCTCACCCAACCAGGAAGGAAGGGACATCTTTGCCAACCACCGCGGAATCAGAGGTAGTGGACCGGGAACTACAGGTTCTCATTCGACCCAGTCCTAAACGGAAAAGAGGGAAGAAAAAACGTGCCAAGGGCATTTCAAACAGTCACAAACGTGATAACTGTTTGCACCACGGCAATAGTCGTTTGACAGTAGAGGACCTTCAGGAAAACCACTTGACTGCTACGAGAAATGAATCTCGAGAGAAAGAGGAACTGAAGACAACCTTTAATGAGGTCGCAGGCGGAGACCTAGCCGATTCTCACATTCCCTTCTGGTCACAGAATCACGAAGTGGAATTACATCTGACTGAAATAGGGAGGAAGGAAGGAACAGAATCCCAGGTGAATTTCACTGCTGCAACGCGGGAAGAGTCACTAATTATCAGTTCAGATAATTTACCTAGTAACAGTTACCCAGAGGACAACTGTTTGCACTACGGTTTGCCAGTACAAGACTCCCAGGAATCTCATTTTACTTCAACGAGAGGTGAAACTCAAGAGGAAGATGACCTGAGGACATCTTTTAAGGAGGTCGGAGATCGAAAGGTAACCGACTTTATTATTCCCTTCAGCCCAGATGAGGAAGAAGTGGGATTAAATTTGACTGACAGTGGGATGAAGGATGACCCGGAACCCTTTGTGATCTTTGAGGCTGCAGCTCAGGAAAAGACACTAGACATCAGTTCAAATGATTTACGTAGTGTGATGGATTGTGTAGACACCAGCCCATCACAGGAGTTACCTCAACTGGACTTAGCCCATGAAAGCACGACCAGAGAGGAACATCCAGACCAGGAAACATTTCCAGTTGTTATCTCAGAGTATACCAGTTCGGAGACTCAGGAAACACAGGGAATTGTCATGAGCCAGAATATGGACTCTGATATTGTGCAGACAACATTGTCTGTAGTTGCTAAAGAAGAAAATTCTTTGCACAAGATGGAGGAAGAAACGCCTATCATCTCATTAGCTGAAGTTATCAGGGAATTCCAGCAACAGGAACCTGAAGTAACAGAAGTCAAGAGTGGTTTGGAATCAACACTCTTAGGACTCAATCTACCCTTCAGTCAGGTCGATTTGATAGGAGTAGATCAGCTATTTGTGGATACTTTATTCAAAAGTAACACCACTTTATCGCCCTGGAGTAACTATGTTATTTCTCAAGGCAGGACAACTTGGCACACTAAAATTCCACTTTCTAGCACGGTTTTCACACGAAACTCTAATGCAGAGAAACTCAGCCCATTAACTGATTATCAGGGGAAGAAACCGCGACACCGAGGAGGGACGATTGTTACTCCCGACTTTGAAGGAGGAAAGCGCCAGTTGAATTTATATCATGGGACCATGATGTGTAACATTATTCCTTTCAAAAGGAAGATATTGATGAATCTGTTAAGGATCTATAAAGGATGGAGGAATATCACGGAGACAAGCTTTGCTGTGGCCAGCTTATGCAAGACCTCACTACGGGTACATCCTCGGCTGAAAGGAGTAAATCACGTGAGTGAATGGTGTAAAACAATTGCTGCCCAGAGGCGTAGAAGAATCCCGTTGATTGTGATCTTTCCCAGAGGGGTAAAATTACAACCTTCTGACAATTACCGGATTTTACCAAGCTATTGCATGGAATCCCGGCCTAAAACCAGGTACAAGGATCTATCCCGTGTATCTTTGGGTGATGGAAATGGGACGTCTTTATGCAGATGCAGGACAACCCACTGCCACAAGGAATATTGGAAACCTTTAGGCAGATACAGAACGGAGAGTGCTTAGGCATTATTCTGGGATGTACGGCGTGCTTTGACAAAAGATTTCTGGCAGAAACTTTTTTTTTAAGGGGAAAGCTCTGTCACGAATTGGCCGCCTTAACATCCCAGAATATTTTTCTCGGTCTCCAAATTTGAGAGGCCAAACTGAGAAAGAATGAATTAATCACGCTACTCCACGGCTATCTAGTCGTGAGGTAAGATTATTCACAAAAAACCTCTAGCCATGACGTAAGCTTGCAGATGGCAAGTAAAATGGGATATTTGAGACGGACACAACTAGATAATTTAAATTAGTCTACCCCTTAGAAAACTGCTGACCCAGACGGGCCATGACACCACACAGACACATTGGCACCTTCTTGCCCAGGTAGACCCAGACTGAATCAACAATGAACTGGGCCAGTGAGTGAAATAAAACCACCCAGGCGTGAACAACATTGACACAGGGAGAGATAATGGCCCCAGGGCGGTAAAAAAGCCCCGTCCACTCGGACTGGCAGACTCTGCAAGGTGTGAAATCACTGATAAGACTCAGGAGGCTAATAATGGTCAGACCCACAGGTGTGAAGGCTAGTGTGCATGCAGAAAGAATTTTATGACTGGACAGACTTGGAGTTAATTGCAATTAACGTCAGGAGGAGATAAGAAGAATTTATGAATGGAATTCCTGGGAGATAAGTGTCTACTGCGAGGCTAGGTATAAAAACCCCTGCTAGACTTTTCCTCTTTAGATTAAATCTGACTTCAGAACAGGTAGGAACTATCTCAATGTTTGTAGTCATATGAAGGATTTGTTAGTAACTATGCAACAGTCTTTTAGACATATGAACTTTCAGTCGATATCTGATCTAGGTTATTCCAAGAACTATCTTTGGCGTAGGTTACTTGAGTGTGCGTTCTAAGTTCTGTGTTCAATATCATTGTGCTTCATGTATTACTCTTCTGAGAAGTAGAAACTTATGGAAGGCAGGTCTTGTCTAGATATACTTGAGGTGACGTAGCAGATGCTTGCCATCTCTTTCTAAACTAGACTAGTCCTTTTTGGTGTGTGCATTTGTTGTACAGAATATAGTCAACTGACTATTTATTTAATTCTTACAACAGCAGTAACTAAGTGTGATTAAACCGGGCAGCTCAGCAAATATAGCTGGTCTGTGTGGTAACTTCAATTAGACCTGTTGTATATCTCATTTTGTAGCTATACAATATTAGTACTCATTAATAATGACTGATGCTATTATGTGAGTATCATTATATGTCCATCTTGAAGTAATATAATGTTTACGGATGTTGGATGTATGTATGTGTAATTTCATAAACTAACTAGTGCATTATGCTATGATGTTAAAGTATCATAATATGTCTAGTTTAATCAATATGTTTATGTGTATTGGATGTTTGATATATTGATTTGTCATATGCAAACCTGCCAATATGGAGTGTTATGCTATTGTCTGCGCATTGGCACATGGGCCAATGATTGTGTTGGAAGCAGAGGTGTAATGGTACAGACATTACCCACAATTGGTAGTATAGGGTATATGGTGCTAAACTTTCTCAGTGTATTGTGGGCGTGCGTCCACGGTAATGCATGGAAACCTGGCACAGCTACTGGTCACGGCTTGCAAGCCCGGATGATCAGGCATTGTTATAATACCCTTACCGACCCTGTGAGCTGCTAAACTAACATTGGACGGAGCGGCTGTACGACCCAGAATTTCTGTATTAGCGACCTGGACATGGGGCGGCAGAAATGTAATCATTACAGGCATGTGAGACAATTGAAAAGCCCGGCTCAGACTAAAGACAGTAGGGAGAAGGAGGATGGTGAACACAGTAGAGCTGGAAGATAAACTTGGCCAGACTGGTCATTGTATATGTTTGTGTTATGATATGTTTTAATTAGGATTGCGCTGATGTAGAACTGATATAACACATTCTTGACTTTCTTTCAAGCTCTCAAAAGGAGCACCTATGTTACAGATCTCAAGAACGAGTGAAGACTAGGTAGAGCTAGGACTGGCATGAGTCAGGATACCGGCAAGCTGTTTCTTTTTTTGAGTCTACTGGAGAGTGGGGATCTGGACCACAGTTCCAGATAGATCAAGTAACAAGTAAAGTTACGTAATGGTTGTCATCAATATCAATATGTATATGATTTCATCATCCTCATCTTGAACCATCAGATGTCTATGATTATGATTAGTAAATAAATGTTGTAGTATTGTAACTCATAGTTCTGTCGTTATCTTTTAATTCCAATTGTGCATACGTGTTGTGTGTGTACATTGGTGGGGGTTCACTTACACACCAAGGAAGGGAGCAGTCAGGGAGAAAAACCTGTACTGAGAATAGTCGTCTATATTCATATATTTAGACTTAAACATCTATCTCAGCTAAACTTCTCTTTCCTGATCCTTGGCGAATATTCAGCACAGTTCATTTCAATTTTGTAACGAGCCACTAGGAACTGTACGTTGGATATTCAAGGGCTTAATCTGTAGTTCAGCCATATAGATTTTGTCCCTAGTCAGTTTCTGACTATCTGGGGTTGCTCGCCAGTGAATAATACATTCATCTAGCCGGTGGGGCACCCCGACTTCTGACAATGAGTTAGGAAATTTATTACGTAACAGTACCTCTATCGTAGATAGTTGTGAGGTGCTTATGATGTTATTATCCATTATGTCATTGACACCAATATGGACTGTCGCTTTTTTAATTCTCTCATTCACTTGGAATTTTCGCAGTGCAGCGGTAAGACTATCAATATCAATGGTAGAGGGAAGATTGAAGTTGACTCGCTGTCAGTAGATGACATGCGATCACTATAGATTCCCTTCAGCAGGGAGTCTCCAATTATAACATGAGTTGCACTGTCATCTATTGTTATTTCACGCTGCTGGCGTGTCCGCTTGGGCTGTTGTTGCCACTGACCACTAGGGTCTTTCTTGTATTCTTGATTATTATAGCTTGCTTGCGTTGGTTGCTGATGCCCAGTGGTGGTAACAATTGAACTTTGTGATTCCTGGTCTGCTGCTGGAGAGTCTACACTTAAGGCCTGGAACCTGTTGCTGATATGCACATCAATGGGGTAGATGGATGGTGTGCGTTCTACAGGTTTAGAAGTAGTTTTGTTGATTGTAGAAACTGTCTGTATGTCATTATGCGACGAACATTCACTGGTAACACACGCATCTACAACATCAAGGATAGTTTCTGTCTGTGCACTTTTATTAAATGACTGTGCACTTTTTACTTTTACAGCATGTATGGATGTTTTGAAAGTTTCCTTCTCTTGTCTAAGGAGGTGGATTTCGTCTCGAAGAAGAAGGTTTTCGTTTTTAAGCACAGCAATAATATTATTGGTGTTGCTGGTAATAAAATCTTTTAACCTCATCTCCAAAGCCTGAATTAGTTCACGACAATCATGGCTCTGTGGTTCGGTCGAAGAAAGAGTGCTTGAATGTGATGTACTGGTTTGTTCAGATTGAGCTGGTGAATTCTGTTGTATGTCCAGCTGGAATTCAGTGTCTGATTGTTCACTAGACAACACGATTGAGGTTGGCGATGAAGATGATCGATTCATTCGCTGAGCTGGCGTGCTCGTCAACATTTGTCCCGTCTTGTTTTTGTTTACATTGTTCCGCTTGGACACAGTTGATGACCGCAAGTTGGAGGACATTTTGGCAATATTAGGCAGCTCGATAAGGCAAGGAATAAAATAATGTTGCAGGCTTTTCTGTAGGTCGTGCGTGAAGTTTAACCTGCTAGCCATGCATGGTTAATTCTCACGTTGTCGTGAATCGATAATTGGTAAAATTCAAAAATGGGTGATTTTACCGCCACGAATCACAAGGAAATCCTCACTTAACTAAATACACATTCACATAAACTTGACATGTTGTGTTGTATGTAAATCCAGCTTTAAACGAACAAGATGATGGAGTAAATATACGCGCAGGCCTTTCTGTAGAAGGTGCGTGGTGTTTATCACTTGTTAGTCACGCATGGCAAATTCTCACGTTGTCGTGAATCGATAATTGGTAACATTCATAGATTGGTGCTCTCACGGCCACATAAAATAAAGAAACACTCATTTCATAAAATAAACAGTCACATAGACTTGAACTGTTGAGTAGTATGTAAATCCAGTTTAGAACGAACACAATGATATACACACCATCGCGATTGAATTGAGTAAACTTGTTAAAATATTCACAAATCGGGAGAAGCTGTGAAAACACGTCCTCTCGAAGCCGGAAACAGGATAGATAGATAGATAGATAGATAGATAGATAGATAGATAGATAGATAGATAGATAGATAGATAGATCGATCGATCGATAGATAGATAGATAGATAGATAGATAGATAGATAGATAGATCGATAGATAGATAGATAGATAGATCGATAGATCGATAGATCAATAGATCAATAGATAGATAGATAGATAGATAGATAGATAGATAGATAGATAGATGGATAGATTGATTGATAGATAGATAGATAGATAGATAGATCGATAGATAGATAGATAGATAGATAGATCGATAGATCGATAGATAGATAGATAGATAGATAGATAGATAGATAGATAGATAGATAGATAGATAGATAGATAGATAGATAGATAGATAGATAGATAGATAGCGCAGATATGCCTTGTTCTGGATGTGTAACAATCAACACGATGAGCGGAACAAGTCGATGCTGTAACTTGTTCCATTTTCTCTCTTCAAGGCAACGGCTTACATGTCTATAACGGAAAATCCGGAAACCTCGTCTCGTGCTGACCCCCGGTAGCCAGTCCGCCAAGTGAGGACAGTACACCCCAGCCTGGGCCACTGCAGACTGGTTAGTTAGTTAGTTAGTTAATCGACAGATCATCCTCATTCCACATCGAACCACTCAATCCATAAGTGCTCGGATCCCCTCCTCAGCAAATCCCGCAGCGTTTAGCGGCTAACGACACAAATTCTGTGTTGGTTTATCAATCTTCTTTGGCTTCCTGCGTAGTGATCTTGTTTGCCCACACCTCTTTTAATTTGCTGTTCTCGCAGTCTGACCATGGTTGTAGATTCACAATCGTCACTTGGTTCTCGCAAAAGTCTTACTTCTTGTAGAGCATTCAGAATGTCAGCCTGGTCCATGGCGCGTCCGCCCTCCTCAGTAGTAGACTGCAGAATGGTCGCCACACTACAATCTTTAGATGATCGAGATCAGTGAGTGTCTTCCAAAGTCCAGCCTCAGCAACCAACTACAATAAAAGTCTCCAGTAGTGATATAGTCTCCTTGGTCTAGGGGTTAAACAACTTTCTCCGTAATCCCGTTTATCCACGTAGGGTAACCCAGCGCGCGAGTATTGGAAGCGGTTCTCGCCGCATTGGTAGCTTACGGGATAAGTGAGCCGGTCGTTCAGGAAGCAATGGCAAACTACTGAACGTAAAATTTACCTAGTACATCAACAGCAGCTGAAAGATGCTGGTGTTGACTGCAACGTCATGTAAGGGATATGCAACATAAAAAAATTAGAATGGTTAAACAAAGAAATGGATGACACATGACAATCTGCAGATGCTGAATAAAAGAAGAGAGAATAAGGAAGAAAAAAAAAAGAATTCATTAATTCATTCAGTAGCATGTCCTTTGCAGAACCTCGCTCCCATAACAACCTTCCGGAAAACCTCTCGATCACAACCAAGATGTCCCGCGACCGATACACCCATCAGGAGATCATCCGCAACATCCTGCACCCATCTTCTCTTTGACCTTCCTCTTAATCTCTTCACAGGCATATACCCCTCCATGATTGTTCTCTCCAAACTGTTATGACGTTTCAAGTGACCACAATATTTCAATTTTTTATTTTTTTTCAACTTGGTTTTAATAGCCAACCTTCTTCAATATTCAGCTCTTGAAATATAAATGCATTTGTTCATTTCTTTATCCAAGATATTCTTAGAACTCGTCTATAACATTTATATGTATAAAGAAGAATATTGGACTAAAATGTTGACATCTTGTCCTTGACTTGGGTACCTAAATTACAAGTACCTCTTGAAGTCGGAGTGGGTTTCCCTGATGGCGAGGGTCACTGGTAATAGGGAAAGTTAATCTACCCGAAAAACTCAGCCCAGTGCACTAGAAGTAGTTGCACGTATATGAAGTTAAGGATGAGAAGTCAACATTGTAGTCCTACTTACCGATGTAGGGGTTGAACCTGCTACCTCGGATGTTTAAGGACGAGCATGATTAGTAGCATACGAGACAGAAGGCTGTGGACATACGTGATCACCTACGCCACACGGCATTGAATATCTGCTGCTTTGAATAGAAGCATGTAAAAGAAGAAAATATACACAGATTTGTGATTTATCTTCTTTCTCAGACGTCCGTACTGATATATTTTATTGAGATCATTAATTATCATTATCCCACATGGACAACAATCGCCTTTGGGTGATTGACCCTATCTATATCGTCTTCTTGAGGTTGGACGGCGTAGGGGGGATGGTGAAATCGAACGAAATTTTGATGGGGGTTTGCGGTTCTCCGTGTCCCTGTGTGTCATTCTGATTACCGGCCCTTCTGGTGGGGCTGGCAGGATCAAGTGCTGACTACACTTTGATCGAAACCAAAGGCTCTTCAGATTATTAAGGGGAAAATAGTCGTAACTATCGTCCCCTCTACGAGATAAAGTTGAGTAAAGATGGTATTGTTACAAATATAGAAACATATTTTAAACAATAAGTTATTGAAATATGCCAGCTTATAACTTTTACATTACCTTGAAGACAAATATGCATCTTTTTTTACTGGTCAGTTACAGAATTCAATAATTTGTATCTGATTAACTAAGAAATTGATTGTTAAAATTTTTTTTCTCGATATAAGGTTCCTTGAAAATCTAGTCGAAATTTCTTACAGGAATAAGTATTTATAAATCTATAAGTTACTTCCCTTAGTTAAAAAAGAAAAAAAGAAAAAGAAAGGTGTAAATTTCACTGGCACGTTGCGGTCTTGATAGACGATATATAGTTTGTAAAATGGAGCTATACCTCTTCATAGCATGCGGCTGAATTTAGAGACCATGTGTTGCCCATGCAGCATGATCCCTCACTCGGCCTGTATAGTTTACTCCAGAGGAACGGTAACATCAACGTATCTGGAACAAGAAAATTTGCAGAAAGAAAGCTTCCATCATAGAAACAAATGGAGATCGTCAACTGATTAGAGACATTAGACACAGACAGTCAAAATGTTTTGGGCATGTTATGAGAAGAAATGGATTGGAGAACTTGGTGACGACTGGCAAGATCGAAGGGAAGAGACCAAGGGGAAGGTCGAGAAGTAAATACCTGGATGGCTTGGCCACGTGGCATGGTCGAGACAGGAACACAGAGCTGATCCACGACTCTGGTGATCGAGTGAGATGGCAGAACATGACCGCCCACGTTTATCGGCGTGGCACATGATGGATGGGATGATAGACCAGTTACAGACCTAGACAATCGCCATGCCCTGACATTTTAAGTCTTTATGTTACATTTCCTGGCACTGAAATAAGGCTTGTACCCTCTCAATTACGTTTCTCCGCTCGAAACCGTTGGCACAATGTGGGATGTCGGGTTTGGTGAGCGCCGACCAACATTCGCAGGTAGTACCGTCTACTTTCATATAGTATCTGACTACGACCTAATTTGGATACAGACAGACAGACAGACAGACAGACAGACAGACAGACAGACAGACAGACAGACAGACAGATAGATAGATAGATAGATAGATAGATAGATAGATAGATAGATATATAGATAGATAGATAGATAGATAGATAGATAGATAGATAGATAGATAGATAGATAGATAGATAGATAGATAGATAGAACGAACGAACGAACGAACAAACTTTATTTTCAAAGGGTAACAAATTGGGCACGCAGGCCCGTCTTACATTAGGCCCTTCCAATCACTCATCTTTCTTTCATCAACAGTGCATAGGAAAAAAACATTGTCACATGAATTTTGTAAACATAAACAAGGCATATTACTATGTTAGGAGACACATCAACCACCCACCCACACGTCTCCCATTCACTCCAACTCCACCACCCAACCACACACATACCCACACACACACATACATGCCCCTACCCATCCACCACATCCCTACACCTACACATCTCCCCACCCATACACACCTCTCACCCACCACACAACCCATCCACCCACACCCCAAGCACACATACATTCCCCAACCCACACATCCCCCACCCACACACATCCACCCACCTACACACAGATCCTCTACCCGTCCCATTACCTACCAACAATCACTCACTCACATATCCTCCTCCACCCACACACCTCCAATCACCCAGCCAAACACACATTCCTCAGCCACACATTCCCCACACACACATCTCCCCGTCAACTCACATATTCCGCACCTACCCACACACAAATTCCGCACCCAGCCACATAATCTCCCATCTCCCCCAGCCCACTCACAGATCCCGAGCCCACCCTTACAAACAACCCCCACCATCTCCTATCCTACACACACTCACCCACCCACATATCCTCTACCCTCACACATCCTCTACCCACCCATCCCCCAACCAAACATCCCTTAATCACACACCCTTACTCATATACAATCACCCACCCACACATCCTCTACCCAACCACACACATCCTCCACCCACCCATCCCCAAGCCACACTGTCAGAGTCCTAACTATCTTCTCCTTCTAGCTCACTGGACTTGGACAGGCAAATTACAACATCCACGACACATATACCAATAACAATGACTGCAATCGGAAACTCACAGGAGCTGTCTCCTGAATAACCTTTATTACATTATACTACAGGATCACATTATGGTCTCACTCCACCGTTAACCCGCGTACGATTTAGCAGTCATTCTACACAGGCAGCCAAACGCTCGCTCACATCCACCTGGGCGATATTTACACTGTCGCCAGTGTGACCATTCGCAATCACAGTCTCACATCATCCCGCACATATCACAGCTAGTACATTCCTCGAATATTAATACACAACGTTCATCTCATCTATCCGTCACAACACTATCGTTCGATCGTTCTATCTCTCGCTATTCTCCACACGTCCGTCTCTATCCGCTGTCTCACACACACTGACTCTCTCCTCCTTGACCTTCCCACATCACGTGGGTCTCTCCACGGGCTTCTTGCCTGACCGTCCGTTAGCCAAGCCGTGGTGTCTCCTACTGTCCTTGACCTCAGCTATTGCTTACACCGACTATTGCTTACATACAGGCAATTACACTGTTGCTTACATACAGGACCCTGACACTCTCCCCCCGCACAAACAATGTGGCACTTTATCTTGTAAATGTGACACATTCTGTTGTTGTTACACTTGATACATCTTTTTAACCTTGTCAGGGGACTGTATGATCATCAGTATACGCATGCGTACCTTCTTACTCTGGTCTTTTCCGAGATTAACTATAACTACTGTTCTCTCTTTTTCAGTACTGAGGTTTCTCTCAACGTTTTGTCGTGGTCTGGCAAATGTTTTGGTTGGGTCTATTTGCCACACCTCGTTATAATTCTTCAATCTCCACTCCGTGACATTACATTCTGTTCATGTTTCCCAATCGATTCGATGTGTATTATCTTCTCATAGTTATTGTGGCTAAAGGATTCTCCATTGATTCACGCCTGGAATAAGGCTACAACTTCCTCTTACAGCATTCTTAGATTTTCTCTCTATTCAGACGTGGTCCCCCTCGTCTCTATTTAATACACCCTAATCGATTCTCTTTATGAGCACGCTGTGTCACTGTTGTGGTCATGGTTCGAATATACTTCATGTATGTAATAGTCCCTCTTAAAACCTTTTTCTGTCAGACCTTGACTTGTTTCCCTTTATGGGCAACCCTCGTTTACTGTTTTGGAGAGTCATTATTAATCTCTTTTGTTGGTATACCCGTGTTGGTATGTTCATTCTTGTTACAATATTGTTGTATTAGTTTTGTAACCCTATTGCTAAGCGTCATTCGTAGGGCCATCCACCACACGCGAAGGCAAGTTTGGTAAAACTCGCGTATTGGGATTGCCAGGCGTTGATTCTCAGCATTACAACTTATACCTTTCGCAGCTGTACTTACGCTTATCTGTAACTATCACATCCTAACAATACAAACTATTATACTAATAAAATTACACATTGGATGTCATGCAATTAATAAATTTACAATAAAATGTTCATCGTCAGTGCTTTTATGCACTTATAGGATAATGTTCTTGTCCTGTGAAAATTATGCACACGTAATTAAATTACCGGTGTTCAATGTTCATTGCGGTGCTCGAATGTTTGGTGTTTCTTCCTTCTTAGTCGATTATTGATGTACTCTGTATATACTGATATTGTCCTTTCCTCTGTATAGTGTTACGAATTTGCACCAAGTTTGGACAATTTGTAAGTCTGTTCTGTACAATAATTGGAGTTCACACATGTAAAATAAGTATTAATGTTTTGAGTTTGGTGGCTTACTTATGAGTGTGGCCATGGTGTGTCTGTCTGTGACTGTTTTTGCCATAGTTCGTAGGTTGGCATCTGGTTCTTTAAAAAAATCTTCATTAAACTGGTCACTGGGAATGGATGTCTGTACTTGTGACGTTCTTGTCGTTGTTGGTCGATTTCAAAATGTGGACTCTATAGATACTCGTTTGAAACAAAGTCAATGTGGGTATAGCTTACTGTTAGATACTTGAAATCACATGTTGCGTCTTACTGTTCTGCCGATGACACTTTTCACGTTGAGGGAACTTTTATGTTCTTGTTCTTCTTTCGTTCGCCTGAAACATGTCTATAACTGCAATGTTGTCTCTTGTATGAATCTAACAGTCCTTTTTAGTTCATTCAGCGGTCCATAGAGTTTATCTTCCACTGTTGTCTCTCTAGGCCAGAAGGTTCGCCTGGATATGTTGTAGTTTGGGCAATCCTGGAGTATGTGCTCTGCTGTCTGCGACGCCAAACCACATGTGCACATGGCTGAGTCACCAATCTTGAATTTTGTATACATGTGGTTGCGTAATCTATTGTGTCCTGTTCTGAGGCGCAGAAGAATGACCTGTTCTGATCTGTCCATAACGTGGTAGTCGTCTTGAGTAAGGTTTGGTGGCCTTCTGACTGATTTGATCATTCTTTTCTTTTGGTGGTATGTAATAGGCACATCTGGTTGTTCTTCTTGTGCTCCTTCCTTAGCCAATCGATCAGCTCTGTCGTTTCCGGGGATTCCACAGTGGGATGGTGTCCACTGTATGGTGATCTTACGCTGACTGCTAAGTTCAGAAAGTAGTGTCCTCAGAACTGGCAATTTCACAGACAGGAGCGCCTCTATTACGGAATTTGCATCTGTCAATACTTTTATGTTGGCATATACAATGGAGTGTGCTAGTATCATAGCCCTGGAGTCGTACAGCAGACAAGGCAATTCTGGAATTACTCGATCTAAGGATATAAAGTGGGTTATGGTTAAAATTAATTTTCCGACGGGTGGGGATTTACAAGTTTAATGTTGAGATCATTTTGAGTGCCATCTCCAAACCTGCACTCGTACATGTGTGTATACATACAATAGTTCAAATAATAATAATACACCATGTATAGTCTTGAAATGTAATCGTACATGTTTTACACTGCTATGCAATTTGTGCATGTATTCCAAAATGTGTAGGTCGCCTTCTGGCTGATTTTCGTCAGTAATTCCACCGACTGATGTTTTACATTGTTCAGCATAAGTATGTGTATGAGTTGCTTTGGCATAGTGTTTATCCGTGGTACCAACAAACTTTGGTTCACCAGTACTGATGTAAGTATCGAAGTTAGCTGGTTTGTCATGAGTAATATCATCTGTGTTACATAATGATGATGTGTGAATAAAGCTGTTAGTGAAGTCATTTGTTTTGCAGTTACTATAAGTAGTGCGAGTAGAATTATCCATTGTGTGCACTTGCGCGCGTGTGTCGTTAACAGGAGGTATAGCATGTACCATGATGATTTTTGATCTTTTCCCGCACTTGTAAGATGTTTGTTATCTGTACCTTCTTTTCTTTGTGGATACACACCAGTTTCTGTTTTTTCTTGTTGTGAGATGGTAGTTAAGTTGGTCTGGTGTGGTACTTTGGTCTGTTCATCATGTTGTTGTATGATGAGTGATGTGGTTACGGCAGTGTTTGTTGGGGTGTTAGCTTTCTGCCATGTCTGGGTTTTGGACTCCGTGTGGTCTGTTACATTTACTACATTTCCAATTAATAAATCGCAGCATGGATTGTCTAATAATGCGCAAGTTACTCTGCCTGATAGGAAAGGTGATTTTATATTGGCCCATGCCATAGGATATTTTTCTATTGTCCCTGAAACAGTTCTGCAATAGATGTACTCATCTAGGTAGTCTTTAGGATCAGCTAGGGTCTTCCGAAGACCGATAAGACAGGACCCTGTGTCGCGTACACATGTGCATACTGTGTCATTAATGTATCCCTCATGGAATGTTAGTTTTCCTAACGACAGTCTGGAGGTTTTGTTCATTTCCTCTCTTTCTTGATGAGTATTATCCTCTTTTACTAAGGAGTGAGGCTGACTGATGTTAACAACATTATTGAAATATGGTACGAAGTCTGTTGGATAAAACTCAGTCTGTTCTGTATTTGCAGTGTTTGTTCTACTTGTTTTTGTATCTGTGATGTTTACTTTTTCTAGGTTCTTTGCTGAATTGTCTGTTGTAATGTCTGTGGCTGCATTTGCTTTTGCTTTCTGTATTCGTTTTACTCCTTCACATTCGAAACGTCTGTGGCCATACGTTAAACAAAAATGACATTTGGTTCTATATTTCCTCTGATTTACCTTTCCCAGTTTTTGTGCTATAATAGTGTTCAGGTATTCTTGATAAATGGGATTCTTATCGAATATTGCATTTTCTGTATGCGGAGTGTTACAATGTTTGCACAGTACTGGTTTTTGTTTTCTGTGGTTTGCTTTGACAATTTGTGGCTGCAGATGCTGTTGTTCTTACAGTACTATTCTGTTTAGTGTTCTTAACTTGGTTCATATTTTGGTTGTAATATTCGCGGCATTTTTCTAGTAAATCTTTGATAGGCTCTGTGTTGTGTTCTAAATATTTTCCGCATTCGGATGGGAGTGTTGCTTTAAGTTTTTCCACTACTAAGAAATTTATTACTTCCTGATTGTTGTCTGTATGTCTAATTTCGAATGTTAGCTTCCTGTAATAGTCTTCTATTTCCCTTATATACTGGGTGAACGACTTGTCTGGGGCCGGTTTCAGATTTTGTACCTCTAATTTTAGAGTGTCGAAGTAATTCACATAGTGTTTTAATATGTTTGTTTTGTAATATTCATAGTCTTCCCTTAACATATCTGGTATGATCTCATGTAGTTTTTTACTTTTTATTGGTAAGTATCCTCTATACCATGTATACCAGCGAGTTTTTGGAATTTTATAGTCTTGCATTTTCTTCTCAAATTCCTGTGTCCAATCACGTATTAGGTTATGTTTTCTATTACAGTTTTCTTTGTCTTGTGCCCGTGTACCCTCGAAAAAGTTTTGCAACTTTCTGTAATGTTTTGTGCCCCAGAATCCTGATTGATCTGGAATGTGTTCATCATCCGACATCATTTTCTGTTACTTAATATTTAACTACCCCAATGATGATTTTTATACAAGCAAATCAAAGAATGCAGATTTGGGTGATTAGCAATCAAAATTAATCAACTTATCTTTATCTGCTGTTTACTCGAACGCTTGATGTACAGGAACGTGATTCTCGTGCTGGTTACAGTTGACTTGTTCTGGTTACGTCGGTCGCTTTGTAGAATTGAAACCTGCTGTGGAAAGAAATGACGTTATTTTCGTTCTGATTTTATGAACACATATCTGATTTACAATTTATTATTATTTTCTTATAGATCTTATTCCATAGATCTTCTTCTTTAGATAAGTAGCGTTCTTTTATGCATTTTCGTTGGGTATGTGGTTCGTGTGTACTTCTGACACCATTTTACCTGTCAGAGTCCTAACTATCTTCTCCTTCTAGCTCACTGGACTTGGACAGGCAAATTACAACATCCACGACACATATACCAATAACAATGACTGCAATCGGAAACTCAAAGGAGCTGTCTCCTGAACAACCTTTATTACATTATACTACAGGATCACATTATGGTCTCACTCCACCGTTAACTCGCGTACGATTAAGCAGTCATTCTACACAGGCAGCCAAACGCTCGCTCACATCCACCTGGGCGATATTTACACTGTCGCCCGTGTGACCATTCGCAATCACAGTCTCACATCATCCCGCACATATCACAGCTAGTACATTCCTCGAATATCAATACACAACGTTCATCTCATCTATCCGTCACAACACTATCGTTCGATCGTTCTATCTCTCGCTATTCTCCACACGTCCGTCTCTATCCGCTGTCTCACACACACTGACTCTCTCCTCCTTGACCTTCCCACATCACGTGGGTCTCTCCACGGGCTTCTTGCCTGACCGTCCGTTAGCCAAGCCGTGGTGTCTCCTACTGTCCTTGACCTCAGCTATTGCTTACACCGACTATTGCTTACATACAGGCAATTACACTGTTGCTTACATACAGGACCCTGACACACACATCCCTTAACCACACACCCCTACCCACATACACAAACATCCCAACCCACGCACAATCTCCCCGCCCATACACACATCCCTCACACACATCCCCACCCACCAACACATCCCCCATTCACAAACACACACCTCCCATCCACGCACACACAACCCACACATACATCCCCAACCCATACACTCATCCCCTCACACATCCCTAGACACACGTACTTATCCCTCAACCACTAACACCCACACATCCCTCACTCACTCATCAAAACATACATCTCCTATCTACCCACCCACACTCACACACCCCAACCACCCATCTAAACACACATCCCCCACCCTCACACACATCCTTCACCACCCGCACACCAAATCACACCCCACCCACCCACACATACATCCTTTATCCACACCCAGCTCCCCTCCCACGCAACACCACACACACACACATCCCAAAGACACATCCCTCCTCCACACACACATCTCCCCACACATCTCCTACCCATCCACATATCCCCCAACTACAATCACCCTCACTACCCACACATACATCCTCCATCCCCCACCCAGCCAGACATATCCCCTACCCACACACACATCCCCAAATCCATCACCCACACCTATCACGCACCCCTCCCCCAACCCACACATATCCCCCACACACATTCACCCACACATCTCTCACCCACACACACACTCCCCACCCATCCACCCAAACCCATACACATCCCTCACCCACACACACATCCCCAAACCCACACATACCCCCAACTTCAATCACCCT
>OY992886.1:14349562-14364562 GCA_963921405.1 Cepaea hortensis | reverse complement strand
ATGACGTAATTAGGTTCACCATACCTGTGCTAGTTTTCATTTGTTTGAATTTTTTAATTAAAATATCACGATCTGCCATATCAAAGGCCTTTTTAAAGTCTACAAATACTGCTCCACAAATGTTGCCATTGTTGATACAAAGATGCCAGTTATCGGTCATTTTTGTTAGAGCACTATGGCAAGAATATTTAGGTCGAAACCCAGATTGACTGTCAATTATTAGATCAATGTTAATTAAATGGTGTAATGTTATTTTATGGATGTGTTCTTCTAATGGCTTTGATAGCGACGATAGTAAGGAAATAGGTCTATAATTACCCAAGACGCTATTATCAGTTGAGCCATTTTTAAGTAGAGGATAAACTTTAGCAATTTTAAAGGCAGATGGAAAGTAGTTTTTGGACAGGCACTGATTATATATGAACGCCAAGGACTCACTAATAATTGGTGCAGCACAGCGAAGAATTTTATTACTGATACCATCTAGGCCTTCTGAATTTGTTGCTTTGAGATTCGAGAGATATTTATAAACTTCTGCAACAGACATCAATGGAATTTCAGGGTGAATATTTCTAGAGCATTTCTCTTCACAGAATGATGACAGTGAGCTTAAATTACAAGCTGAGTCTGGTATTGAGGACTTTAGATTCTCTATTTCTGATTGAAAGAAGCAACTGAAATCCTCGCATGTTATAGTGCTCGGTATTGCTGACTCTGAAGAGTGTTTCTTGTTGGTTAGCGAGTTAATAGCCTTCCATATATTTGTGTTATTTGATTTATCTACAATCAAATTTTTGAAATGATCTTTCTTTATCCTACGAATTTCATATTTAACTTTATTTCTTAGTCTGCGGTAATTGATAAAATCTTTATTTTTGTGCGCTGTATCTCGTTCTCTCATGATTTCGAGAACTTCACGAGTCACCCATGGAGATTTATGTTGATTCTTCACTCGAACTTCTTTAACTGGCACATGTTTATCAAACACACTGTAGACTGTTTTTGTCCAGTAAGCTAGTGCATCATCCGGATCAGGAAGTTGGTAAACATGTTCAAGGGCTGCATTTTTTAAGCCGTCTAAAAATAAACTTTGGTTGAGAGCTTTTAGATTTCTAAATTTGATGATTAAATGTTTATTTTTAGGAGATTTGAACCCAGTTTTCGACCACGTACAACATATTGGGCAATGGTCACTAACTGCACTAACAGGAACAGAACATTCGATAATATTAACTGGACAAGTAACATATATATGATCAATTATAGTTGAGGAGGTGCCTGTAACCCTTGTGGGACGGTTTATTAGTTGTTTGAAATCGTAAGATAGAATGATATCGTCCCATGTCTGGTTGGATTTAGTAATATCTATGTTAAAGTCACCTAATATCATGACTTCTCTACCTTCTGTAAACACTCTATCCATCATTGTAGTGAAACAGTCATACCAACTGTACCCAGCACACGGATTCCTATATAGATATCCAATGAGAAATTGTTGCTGACTGGCTGGCTTCACCTCCAACCAAACACATTCTATCTCTACTGACTCGAGATCACTTCTACGGGAGCAGTTGAGAGAATTGGAAATGTATACAGCAATACCTGTCTCTAATTTTTGATTTGCGTCTCTTCGAATTATTTTAAACCCCTTAAGAATGACTTCAGAGTCGGTTATTTTGTCGTTGAGACGACTTTCTGTGATTCCAAACACATGGAATTGTTTGCACAGTATTACCGAAAGCTCAGGTAATTTATTGAGCAAATGATAGATGTTGAGATGGCCTATACGTAGGCCATCTTTATGGAGCTACTTATCGTGATTGGTGAACATTGCACGGTGAAAGGATGATGTTGCTTGCGGTAGAAATTTTCAGAGATTTTGAAACTTTATTTAGTAGTAGTTAAGACTATTAGATGGGGTAGGAAAATGTCTGTGCTGGAGTGACATCATGAAAGCTTGATGCAGGGCTGCAGGATTGTATTGCATTAGCTGTTGAAGTTGGCGGTTCCACTGATAGGAGTGTAGATTACCATCCAACGAGGGACCACTGCTGTGAGAGTTACTGGAAGTGCCTACATTAGAAGCATACATCGGGGGCACAGCAACATTGTCTAACGGTGTTACCTTTGACATAGTAAGGGGGAGGCTGCTTTATGGGCAAGGGAGGAAACAAAACATCATTGTTGGCAACACTGGGATTGGAGCATGGGTTTCTATCCACGGCATTGTATTCCTGGGGTATAGGCAATGGTGGTGCAGGAAGAGAAGGAGCATTTTCTGAACACTTAGAGGTGGCTGTCGCCGGGGGTGAAGATCGGTTTTACTCCTGTAACTGGTGCTGGTTGTTGCGCACGTTCGAGATATTTTATGTTCTTCGCCAGTGTACTACTTCCTAGCTTAGATCAATGTATTTGATCCCTATATAGTTTTTTCTTAGGAGCCCCGGACAACGAAGTAAAGTACGGGGTGTTATTAATGAAACTAATAGCATTGTCTTTACAAAATTTATACAAGGTTGGATTGGCAGCATTGGCAGTCCGACGCTGGAATCCATAACATGGTGGAATGATGGATGAAATGAACATAGATGAGTTAGGAAATTAATTACGTAACAGTACCTCCATCGTAGATAGTTGTGAGGTGCTTATGATGTTATTATCCATTATGTCATTGACACCAATATGGACTGTCGCTTTTTTAATTCTCTCATTCACTTGGAATTTTCGCAGTGTAGCGGTAAGACTATCAATATCAATGGTAGAGGGAAGATTGAAGTTGACTCGCTGTCAGTAGATGACATGCGATCACTATAGATTCCCTTCAGCAGGGAGTCTCCAATTATAACATGAGTTGCACTGTCATCTATTGTTATTTCACGCTGCTGGCGTGTCCGCTTGGGCTGTTGTTGCCACTGACCACTAGGGTCTTTCTTGTATTCTTGATTATTATAGCTTGCTTGCGTTGGTTGCTGATGCCCAGTGGTGGTAACAATTGAACTTTGTGATTCCTGGTCTGCTGCTGGAGAGTCTACACTTAAGGCCTGGAACCTGTTGCTGATATGCACATCAATGGGGTAGATGGATGGTGTGCGTTCTACAGGTTTAGAAGTAGTTTTGTTGATTGTAGAAACTGTCTGTATGTCATTATGCGACGAACATTCACTGGTAACACACGCATCTACAACATCAAGGATAGTTTCTGTCTGTGCACTTTTATTAAATGACTGTGCACTTTTTACTTTTACAGCATGTATGGATGTTTTGAAAGTTTCCTTCTCTTGTCTAAGGAGGTGGATTTCGTCTCGAAGAAGAAGGTTTTCGTTTTTAAGCACAGCAATAATATTATTGGTGTTGCTGGTAATAAAATCTTTTAACCTCATCTCCAAAGCCTGAATTAGTTCACGACAATCATGGCTCTGTGGTTCGGTCGAAGAAAGAGTGCTTGAATGTGATGTACTGGTTTGTTCAGATTGAGCTGGTGAATTCTGTTGTATGTCCAGCTGGAATTCAGTGTCTGATTGTTCACTAGACAACACGATTGAGGTTGGCGATGAAGATGATCGATTCATTCGCTGAGCTGGCGTGCTCGTCAACATTTGTCCCGTCTTGTTTTTGTTTACATTGTTCCGCTTGGACACAGTTGATGACCGCAAGTTGGAGGACATTTTGGCAATATAGGCAGCTCGATAAGGCAAGGAATAAAATAATATTGCAGGCTTTTCTGTAGGTCGTGCGTGACGTTTAACCTGCTAGCCATGCATGGTTAATTCTCACGTTGTCGTGAATCGATAATTGGTAAAATTCAAAAATGGGTGATCTTACCGCCACGAATCACAAGGAAATCCTCACTTAACTAAATACACATTCACATAAACTTGACATGTTGTGTTGTATGTAAATCCAGCTTTAAAACGAACACAATGATGGAGTAAATATACGCGCAGGCCTTTCTGTAGAAGGTGCGTGGTGTTTATCACTTGTTAGTCACGCATGGCAAATTCTCACGTTGTCGTGAATCGATAATTGGTAACATTCATAGATTGGTGCTCTCACGGCCACATAAAATAAAGAAACACTCATTTCATAAAATAAACAGTCACATAGACTTGAACTGTTGAGTAGTATGTAAATCCAGTTTAGAACGAACACAATGATATACACAGCATCGCGATTGAATTGAGTAAACTTGTTAAAATATTCACAAATCGGGAGAAGCTGTGAAAACACGTCCTCTCGAAGCCGGAAACAGGATAGATAGATAGATAGATAGATAGATAGATAGATAGATAGATAGATAGATAGATAGATAGATAGATAGATAAGATAGATAGATCGATCGATCGATAGATAGATAGATAGATAGATAGATAGATAGATAGATAGATAGATAGATAGATAGATAGATAGATAGATCGATCGATAGATAGATAGATAGATAGATAGATAGATAGATCGATCGATAGATAGATAGATAGATAGATAGATAGATAGATAGATAGATAGGTAGATAGATAGATCGATAGATAGATAGATAGATAGATAGATAGATAGATAGATAGATAGATAGATAGATAGATAGATAGATAGATCGATAGATCGATAGATAGATAGATAGATAGATAGATAGATAGATAGATAGATAGATAGATAGATAGATAGATAGCGCAGATATGCCTTGTTCTGGATGTGTAACAATCAACACGATGAGCGGAACAAGTCGATGCTGTAACTTGTTCCATTTTCTCTCTTCAAGGCAACGGCTTACAGGTCTATAACGGAAAATCCGGAAACCTCGTCTCGTGCTGACCCCCGGTAGCCAGTCCGCCAAGTGAGGACAGTACACCCCAGCCTGGGCCACTGCAGACTGGTTAGTTAGTTAGTTAGTCGACAGATCATCCTCATTCCACATTGAACCACTCAATCCATAAGTGCTCGGATCCCCTCCTCAGCAAATCCCGCAGCGTTTAGCGGCTAACGACACAAATTCTGTGTTGGTTTATCAATCTTCTTTGGCTTCCTGCGTAGTGTTCTTGTTTGCCCACACCTCTTTTAATTTGCTGTTCTCGCAGTCTGACCATGGTTGTAGATTCACAATCGTCACTTGGTTCTCGCAAAAGTCTTACTTCTTGTAGAGCATTAAGAATGTCAGCCTGGTCCATGGCGCGTCCGCCCTCCTCAGTAGTAGACTGCAGAATGGTCGCCACACTACAATCTTTAGATGATCGAGATCAGTGAGTGTCTTCCAAAGTCCAGCCTCAGCAACCAACTACAATAAAAGTCTCCAGTAGTGATATAGTCTCCTTGGTCTAGGGGTTAAACAACTTTCTCCATAATCCCGTTT
Source organism: Cepaea hortensis (assembly GCA_963921405.1). Lineage (NCBI taxonomy): Eukaryota > Metazoa > Mollusca > Gastropoda > Stylommatophora > Helicidae > Cepaea > Cepaea hortensis. Next base: position 14,359,221 of record OY992886.1, on the reverse strand, counting down.
ATCCACGTAGGGTAACCCAGCGCGCGAGTATTGGAAGCGGTTCTCGCCGCATTGGTAGCTTACGGGATAAGTGAGCCGGTCGTTCAGGAAGCAATGGCAAACTACTGAACGTAAAATTTACCTAGTACATCAACAGCAGCTGAAAGATGCTGGTGTTGACTGCAACGTCATGTAAGGGATATGCAACATAAAAAAATGTGAATGGTTAAACAAAGAAATGGATGACACATGACAATCTGCAGATGCTGAATAAAAGAAGAGAGAATAAGGAAGAAAAAAAAAGAATTCATTAATTCATTCAGTAGCATGTCCTCTGCAGAACCTCGCTCCCATAACAACCTTCCGGAAAACCTCTCGATCACAACCAAGATGTCCCGCGACCGATACACCCATCAGGAGATCATCCGCAACATCCTGCACCCATCTTCTCTTTGACCTTCCTCTTAATCTCTTCACAGGCATATACCCCTCCATGATTGTTCTCTCCAAACTGTTATGACGTTTCAAGTGACCACAATATTTCAATTTTTTATTTTTTTTTCAACTTGGTTTTAATAGCCAACCTTCTTCAATATTCAGCTCTTGAAATATAAATGCATTTGTTCATTTCTTTATCCAAGATATTCTTAGAACTCGTCTATAACATTTATATGTATAAAGAAGAATATTGGACTAAAATGTTGACATCTTGTCCTTGACTTGGGTACCTAAATTACAAGTACCTCTTGAAGTCGGAGTGGGTTTCCCTGATGGCGAGGGTCACTGGTAATAGGGAAAGTTAATCTACCCGAAAAACTCAGCCCAGTGCACTAGAAGTAGTTGCACGTATATGAAGTTAAGGATGAGAAGTCAACATTGTAGTCCTACTTACCGATGTAGGGGTTGAACCTGCTACCTCGGATGTTTAAGGACGAGCATGATTAGTAGCATACGCGACAGAAGGCTGTGAACATACGTGATCACCTACGCCACACGACATGGAATATTTGCTGCTTTGAATAGAAGCATGTAAAAGAAGAAAATATACACAGATTTGTGATTTATCTTCTTTCTCAGACGTCCGTACTGATATATTTTATTGAGATCATTAATTATCATTATCCCACATGGACAACAATCGCCTTTGGGTGATTGACCCTATCTATATCGTCTTCTTGAGGTTGGACGGCGTAGGGGGGATGGTGAAATCGAACGAAATTTTGATGGGGGTTTGCGGTTCCCCGTGTCCCTGTGTGTCATTCTGATTACCGGCCCTTCTGGTGGGGCTGGCAGGATCAAGTGCTGACTACACTTTGATCGAAACCAAAGGCTCTTCAGATTATTAAGGGGAAAATAGTCGTAACTATCGTCCCCTCTACGAGATAAAGTTCGGTAAAGATGGTATTGTTACAAATATAGAAACACATTTTAAACAATAAGTTATTGAAATATGCCAGATTATAACTTTTACATTACCTTGAAGACAAATATGCATCTTTTTTTACTGGTCAGTTACAGAATTCAATAATTTGTATCTGATTAACTAAGAAATTGATTGTTAAAATTTTTTTTTCTCGATATAAGTAGAGAGGACAAGGGACAGAATAGAGTCAGAACAACATAGATAAGGACATACAGGACACAGGTAAGGACATCGACCGTATAGTCGATAGAATAGAGACAGGACATAAGTCAGGACACAGAATGGTCATAAGACAGGACATCTACAGGACAGTAGATAAAGTGGAGACAGGACTTAGGTGGGGACACAGACGTGTCATAAACAGGACACCGGCAGGATAAGACCGAGTGATAGGAGGGGACATAAGTTCATGGGACACTGCCCTGAACGGACTAAACGTTATTACACTGAATAACCTAACACGGACGGACTGCAGTACAACGTGACGGCTAAGACAGCACGGGGGTCACGAACGGCACCGGGTCCAGTACCACGAGTCCAGCCGACCAGGCTGAAAACGCCAGACGGGACTCAGACAGTTTCAGGGGAGGACGTTGTGTTTTCTGAGCGAGTGAATAGCTTTTGTGGGAGTGCTAGTGTGAAGATAGCGAGTGTAGGACTTGTGTAATTGACTGTGAGCTATCAGCGTATGTAAGGCGACATTTGTATATATATATGTAATGAAGTCACCACCTGTGTGCACATTGTAACTGTGATCAGGTTTGCCTGAATAAATTGTGAGAAGAACCATATGCACGACTGATGTTTTCCTTGAGTGCGTATGAAGCAGTTATAATGCCTGTGTGCGTGTGAGACGCTGACAGTCTCCAAATATTTGAATTTTTGGACTCTATTGTAATATCACATTTTGATGTTTTTTGATCTTTTTGATTTTGATCTTTTTTTAACAAATATAAATATTGTTTCTGTTTTCTTTATATTCGTTTGCACTACCTATTACTACAATGTACAACAATTGTTTCCGATATTTTGCATTTCAGCTATCATTACTGCTTAAAAATTAATACAGGTTGCTTATATTATAACCCCCAACTCTGATTCCTAGCTTATCTTTAATGTCTATAATTATTATTTCTTCTACAGATAAGAAAACTGCTATGTCCTAGGTAAGAAAGTTATTTTCCACGTGCAATCCAACTCCTTCATAGGTAAGAAAGCTGCTCTCTTTGTAGGTAACAAAGTTGCTGTTTAGTAGGATTTTTTTTAAATGTCTGAAAAAATATATGTTTCATAAATAAAAATGTGTTTTATTTTGTACACATGAAAGTTGCTTACTGTTTAATTACCCCTTTATAATGTATCGAACTTTTCATATTTGAGAACATTACAGTTGTATGTGTCTATCTATACAAAATAACCAAGACAGTTCTTTTTTAGGCTAAACCAAAAGATGCCGAAAAACTATTAGCATGAGAAATGAAAATACAAAAGCAAATTTTTAATTTTAAAATTGCATAAATATAGATACCCCTGGGAGAGAATGTCTGAGGATAATGCTGTCCAATCTGGGACACAGATGTGTCGGGCTGTTTTTGACTGCTGCTACTGGCTAGAGCTGGTAGGTTGTGATAGATTCTCTTATAGTGGTTATACACAGCCACTGACAAGACTTTCTTGGCATGATCTTGGCCAACCACGTATCTCTCTAGATATTCATAGATCTGTGGAGAGAAGAGCAGTACAGGTAGTATTATAAGGTTCCTTGAAAATCTAGTCGAAATATCTTACAGAAATAAGTATTTATAAATCTATAAGTTACTTCCCTTAGTAAAAAAAAAAAAAAAAGAAAGATGTAAATTTCACTGGCACGTTGCGGTCTTGATAGACGATATATAGTTTGTAAAATGGAGCTATACCTCTTCATAGCATGCGGCTGAATTTAGAGACAATGTATTGACCATGCAGCATGATCCCTCACTCGGCCAGTATAGTCTACTCCAGAGGTAAGGTAACATCAATGCATCTGGAACAAGAAAATCTGCAGAAACAATGCTTCCATCATAGAAACAAATGAAGACCGTAAACTGATTAGAGGCATTAGACGTAGACATTCAAAATGTTTTGGGCATGTTATGAGAAGAAATGAATTGGAGAACTTGGTGACGACTGGCAAGATCGAAGGGAAGAGACCAAGGGGAAGATCGAGAAGTAAATACCCGGATGGCTTGGCCACGTGGCATGGTCGAGACAGGAACACCGAATTGATCCACGACTCTGGTGATCCAGTGAGATGGCAGAACATGACCGCCCACGTTTATCGGCGTGGCACATGATGGATGGATGGATCATAGACCAGTTAACGACCTAGACAACCGCCATGCCATGACATTTAAGTCTTTAAGTTACATTTCCTAGCACTGGGATATGGCGTGTACCCTCTCAATTATGTTTTTCTGCTCGAAGCCGTTGGCACAATGTGGGATGTCGGGTCTGGTGTGCAACATTCGGCGCTGACAGAAAGCAGGTAGTACCGTCTACTTTCACATGGTATCTGACTACGACCTAGATTGGATTGATGATTGATTGATTTGGGAACCGACATCACAGCATTCGGGACATTCCCATAAGCGCTCCATCCCCATCCTCAGCAGCCAGCGAAGAGTTCCGACACTAATAGTTCCAGTAGCAATCTGATTATATGCCCGTCTCGCCTTTCCTCTGAGCGTCGATCGTCGGTCAGATCCCCTCGTCACACCTCGCTGTCTCATTCTTACCAGACTATGGTGATCCATTTGCTCCTCCGAGGCGTACACGTGCTCCCACAAGGCCGCAACCACGTCTGCCTTGTCATGCATCAATACTCTATCAAGTTTTGCTAGCCAATCTGTCCGCCTGTTCATTCCCCAGAACACCGGCATACCCCAGAGAAAAGATCCAGATGATGCTTGCTACCTGTGACCTCCGAAGCGAAGCAAGCCACTCTGTACGAAGCCTACCCGTCCTCACCCTCCTCAGCATGCTTTCTGAGTCAGTTACAATCACAATGTGTGTATGTATCGTGTTCTCCATCCAGCGGAAAGCTGCACTGACCGCATCCACCTCCATTCTTAAGCTAGATGCTGTGGCATCATACGCCAGGCTCTCCTGCACCAAACGTCGACCATTAGCTTTTGTTAAGAATCCCCAGGCACTTCACCTACCTCTCAACACCGAACAATCCGTGTAGATAATCACATCACCCGGGCGAGCATTATCCTGAATTAGTTGCTGGATTTCCACTTCCGTGGCCCCTGCTGGCCACGGACTGCACTCCCGGCTCAATGTGATTATAACGATGCACAAGTCTGACTGCTCCGCTGGCACTCTGACCCGCTCCTCCCCTCGCCTAATGTTCTCCAAGGGGCACACCTGTCTGATCGTATCCTCCGCCTGAGCCATCCATGATTTCCCTCTTATCAGTCGCTGACCCTTAACTTCGTCCAGCGCTTTATGAAACGGTCGATGAGTGGGGCAAGTCGATGCAATAACTTGTTCCATTTTCTCTCTGCAAGGCAACGTCTTACAGGTCTCTGACCGAAAATCGGGAAACCTGTACTGTCTCGTGCCGACCCCCGGTAGCTAGTCCGCCAAGTGAGGACAGTAGGCCCCAGCCCGGGAAACTGCAGATTGGTCGCCGCCCCGCCAAGTGAGGACAGCACCCCAGCCTGGGACACTGCAGACTGGTTGCCACTCTACGATCTTGTGATGATCGAGATCAGTATGTGTCTTCCCAAGTCCAACCTCAGCACCCAACCACAGTAAAAGTCTCCAGTAGTGATATAACACGTGACTCGGAGATTTTGGTTTCGATGCACACCAGCGCTGATTAGAATTTTAAAAATTCACATCGGCAGCTAGGTAGACTCCGCCTACTACGTGTACCAGGAATTGTCTTTGGAAGAAAAGGCTGCCGGTGCGATAATGTTAACTTCACATATCGAGTGCTGATTGCTTATACTTCTATTAGCAGTGGACTGAATTTTGTGTGTGTGGATTAGCTTACCCTACTACCAGTGTCCCTCGCCATCAAGCGAACCCACTCCGATTTCAGAGGTACATGTAATTTACTTCCCCAAGTCAAGAACTAGGAGTCAACATTTTAGTCCAACTGTCCGGTGTAAGGGGTTGAACCCCATACCTCAGCATCAGGACACGGAATTGTCTATATAAATGTGTGTCTGGCAACAAATGTCGAGTGCCACCAAGGTGTGTAACTGTCTGTTACTGCCTTATTGTAATGGGTGTCGGGTTGGCTTAGAGGTAGACTGTTGGCCTTTGCTTTAAATCAACATATCATCATCATCGTCATCATCATCATCATCATCATCATCATCATCATCATCATCATCATCATCATCATCATCATCATCATCATCATCATCATCACCATGTGGCCTATCAAGAGGCGTTACGTTCATGTCTCTCCACATATCTCGTCCATCTTTGTCGTTCTCGATCAACGCTACTGAATATATACTTTCATGGCCCCGTCTCAGTCCATCCAGCATAGTTTATCTTTGTCTGTCTTTGCCTCCCTTTGATCTTTTCAGTTGTCACAATGTTCTCCAATGCCCAATTTCTCATCACTAAATCAACTAATTTTGGTTGTCTCTTCTTTTTTTATTGTTATATTTACTGTTCTAGTTTCATTAGCCTCTTTCAGGCAATAGGTGTGATGAAATATGACGCGTCCTAATCGAATTAATGATAGTACTCTCAGAACAATTTTGTCGGTGTCAAAGAAACCTGGTGATTTCAGACTCCCCTCCCATAGCCTATGGCCAGTGGATCTGATGCTTGGCCTTGCTCTTCATCAATGGATGACAATAGGGGTCCCGTGCAAGCGTTGGAAATCCACATGAAGTTTACAATTCTGAGACGGTCTTCAGATCTCACGGCGAAGTGCTAAAGGGAAATTGCGTGCCTCAACGATCCACTAAAATTATGCTTGCCTGGGAGTCCCAGTGACTTCTAAGAGCTATGCTGACTTGGGTGCCTAATGATAATCTCCACTTGGATACCTCAATGACCGTCTAGAGCTGCTCGACTTGGATGCCCCAATGATACCCAAGTGTTACATATCCGACTTATGTGCCCAATGAACCCCAAGTGCTATAACCGACTTGTGTGCCCCAATGATACCCAAGTGCTATGTCGACTTATGTGCCCAATGAACCCCAAGCGCTATAACCTACTTGTGTGCCCCAATGATACCCAAGTGCTATATATCCGACTTATGTGCCCCAGTAACCACCCAGAGCTACACTGACTTGAGTGTCGCAAAGATACCCAAGAGTTATATCCGACATGAGATGCTCAAATAATCCCCAAGCGCTATATCCGAATTGTGATGCACAAATGATCCCCAAGAGGTATGCTACATGGGTGCCCTAATTATCCCCAAGAGATATCAGGATCCTCTATGATATTATGTCAGATTGCCAAGCATCTTCTCTCTTGACTCCTCCCGTGTATCTACTAGAGGCAAGTAGCGGCAACAAAAATGAAAAATAAAACGTTACCTCTAAGCTCTTCATCTGTCTTGTATTTCCAAGAGTGCCAGTCAGTACATGGGAATTTATTTCTCTGTAGTGTGTGTAGTCTCAAGGGTGTCACAACAGTTTATGGGCACAATCTTGTTTGTAGACTCGACAATCAAAGGCTAGGGAAAAATTATTCAAAAGACAAGCCCGACCAAATTGGATGTGCTGGTCCACACGCTTTACGCAGCAGTGCAGCTGTTAGATAGTCGAGATTCCAACTTCACGGCAATGGGTTGTCCCCATTATGCTCCATTCCTGTGCCAGTGAATATCACACAAAATGCTCCCCACTGTCCAATGTGAAAAGTGGAATAGACATGAGTCTCGGCAATCCAACAGCCCGCCCAGGTACAGTGCAGCAGTGTGTACAGCAAGCTTTATAATGAACTGCAAAGAGAAGGTGGTAGAGTCAGTGCTCTTTCAAATTTTTCGAAAGCAAGAACAGCATGATCAAATTTATAGCCAAATTGTTGAAGAGAAAAGCTATGGCAGTCGGAAATATACGGTGATGGAATTGTATGTGTTAATCAAAGGACGCTAAAATCGCAGCTTCTCTTTAACATTGCTGTTATATTGCTAAAACGGACACAATGCAACCGGTATCATTTCCATGACAAACGAGGAAAGAAGAAAAATTCATTGCAAATACAATTCCGCACTTTATCGGCATCAATAAGCACAAATGCTGAACAAGGAATTCTGCTGTTTGTTCCCACCCTCAGCCAATCGTTTAATTGTTATAAAGCTGAGAACACAAAACAAATAGCTTCCATAAACATCCATTAGTTGCAGGCTTTATTTCGTTGCATTTTTCGATTAATTTTTTTCGCACAACAAAGAAAATCAAATATTGCATGTATTAACCCTTAACAAACAGCCCTGTCTTTTGTTTCGTGTTTTTTTCTTCTTCTTAATGTCTTCATGATATAGCGGGGTAGTTTGAAAACAGCAAATTACGAACAGCAGATGAACAGTTTTTCTCATTTTTGCATGTTCAGTGTTATTGGAATGTATTTTTCTTATATTAATTGGGTGTACAAAACACGTGATCTGTAGAATGATTGGGATTTATTTTTGTCCCCTCTCATTCCATCATTAACATTGGGAATGCGAAGATTGGGTTAGTTTTATGAGGAGTGTTGTCCGAGTGTGGGGCAGGAGAGCCGGGTGTATCGTGTTGAGCGGTTTAAGAGTTTGTTTACTGGACAAATTGAGATGTATAGAGGGCAGTCGATGAACGTTGCATTGAGCTGCTCATGCGCGGGCGTGGTTGCGTTTGTGTGTGCTTAATTATTAGCTTCCTGTTGTTCTTGTAGCGTTCGTTAATTTCTGACATGTTGTTGATGCTGCTACTCTTTTTCTTCTTCTTCTTCGTTTTGTTCAATGTCATCTTCGTATTAGTCGTCGTTCTCATCCTTATTATCACCATGCCATCATCGCCATCATCATCATCATCATCATCATCATCATCATCATCATCATCATCATCATCATCATCATCATCATCATCATATCATCATCATCATCATCATCATTGCCAGTTCTGAGGACACTACTTTCTGAACTTAGCAGTCAGCGTAAGATCACCATACAGTGGATACCATCCCACTGTGGAATCCCCGGAAACGACAGAGCTGATCGATTGGCCAAGGAAGGAGCAACAGAAGAACAACCTGATGTGCCTATTACATACCACCAAAAGAAAAGAACGATCAAATCAATCAGAAAGCCACCAAACCTTACTCAAGACGACTACCACGTTATGGACAGATCAGAACAGGTCATTCTTCTGTGCCTCAGAACAGGACACAATAGATTACGCAACCACTTGTATACAAAATTCAAGATTGGTGACTCAGCCATGTGTACATGTGGTTTGGCGTCGCAGACAGCAGAGCACATACTCCAGGATTGCCCAAACTACAACATATCCAGGCGAACCTTCTGGCCTACAGAGACAACAGTGGAAGATAAACTTTATAGACCGCTGAATGAACTAAAAAAGACTGTTAGATTCATACAAGAGACGACATTGCAGTTGTAGACATGTTTCAAGCGAACGAAAGAAGAAGAAGAAGATCATCATCATCATCATCATAGCAAGTGAGGGAAAATAAAATCGGTTGACAATAATCCTCAATCCCACCGTTTTAGGCTTCGTGCTTTGTGCGACCCTCCCTAAGAGGACGCCCTGCTGAAAGAGACTGAGCCATACAGGATAAAACCTGGTGCAATGAAGTCGACCCTCTTCTCTGTTAAATTCTTTTTGTTTTATTCTGAATTTATGAACTTAGCCAAGCATTGTCCCTTCTGTTGTATTCTTATATTCACGTGTTGACATAAAAGGCTCTTTTGAGGGACATCAGGGATGTGGTAGATAAAATAGTAATAACCTGTCCCCCAGGGAGGTTCCTGTTGCGGGTATGTCATGGTATAGAGATATCTTGTATAGGTATATTGTGCAGGCTTGAGAGCCAGGATGAATAGGTGGAAAATATTTGTCTCATTTTATCAAACGACGAGCCCAGACGTTGAACTAGGTATATACGGATAGGCCCAATTTTATTTAGACCAATTTCATTTAGACCAATTTTATTTAGACCAGTGTTTCCCAACGTGGGGCCCACGCCCCACAGGGGGGCAATTCAATTGTTAAGGGGGGGGGGGCAATTCGAA
>OY992886.1:14324562-14344562 GCA_963921405.1 Cepaea hortensis | reverse complement strand
TTCTTTTTCGCATATCCTTTACAGGACATCGCTGTCAACACCAGCATTTTACCGCTGTCGTTGATTTCTTGGCAAGATTAGGCTCAGTAGTTTACCATTGTTTTCTGAGCTGCCGGCTCAATTATCTCGTAAGTTACCAACGCGGAGAGAATCGCTTTCAATTCTCGCTCTGCGTTACCCTACGTGGATAAACGGGATTAGGGAGAAAGTCGTTTAACCCCTCGGCCAGGAGATAAGGATTGCAAAATCATTTAGTCTGCCACTTCTAAGGTAAATTTAATTCTATAATTTTTACATAATCAGTGATGAATTTCCCACTTTGGGGAGACATACATTGAAATATGCATCTGCGGTCGAAACAACTTACTGTTACTGGAAGTTCTTTTCAAAACTGATCATCGCAAAGATTCGATTCCGCCTCATGAATGACCGAAGCAAACCTGGAAAAGCAGTTGCTAGTAGTAACATGCCGATCTCCCTGGTCTGGGAGTTACACGACTTTCCCCGTAATCCCGACTACTCTCGTGAGTAACGTGACGTGCGTGAGAATTGGTAGCGGGCGGTTCTCTCTGCATCGGTAACTTAGGGATATGTGAGCCGGTCGCAATGGCAAACTACTGAGCGTAATCTTGCCAAGAAATCAACAATCAGCTGAAAGATGCTGATGTTGACAGCAACATCCTGTAAAGGATCTGCGAAAAAAAAAAAAAAAAAAAGAGTAGTAACATTGTCAATACCAGCTAGAATCACACTCCTCACTAAAGAGAATCAGTTCCAATCATTACATAAATGATGATATAATAAAATGTTTGACAAATTTCCTAGGCTTATTATTAAATTGATAATTTTCTATGACCCGCGAATGATTTTATTAATATACAAATAACACTTGGCAGTAACAAATACCACGGGCAGACAGAAAAACCAGCAAACAAGTCCTGCAAGAAACAAACGAAAATCGTAAACTGATTAGCGAAATTAGACACAGACAGCTAAGAATTGGTGGGCACGTTATGAAAAGACGTAAAGTGAAGAATTTGGCGACAACTGATAAAGGTCGAGGCGGAAAGAACATACGGAATGCAGAGAGGTAAATATCTAGACGGCTTGGCAATATATTTCATAATCTAATCAAGAACACGGAGCTGATCCACGACTCTGGTGATCGAGTGAGATGGCGCAACATGACTCCCACGCTTATTGGCATGGCACATGATGATGATGAGCAAGACAGGTTCCCCGCCCCTGACGTAGATGATCGACATCAAGAATTACGGTCACCTAAATTTTTCATAATAATATATACTAATCAACATAACACACAATCATAATAGTGTACACTATAACCAACATAACACTAAATCTTAATCGTTTAAATTATAATCAACATAACACATAATGTGAACATTTTAATCAACTTAATACACAATTTTAATCGTGTACACCTTATCCAATTTAACACACAATCTTAATCGTGTACATTATAACCAACATAATATATAATCTTAATCGTGTACATTATAACCGCCCACGCTTACCGGCATGGCACATGATGGATGGATGGATAACCAACATAACATATAATCTTAATCGTGTACACTATAGTCAGCATAACACATAATCTTAATCTTGTACATAATAACGAACATAACAAATAATCTTAATCGGGTATACTATAATCAACATAACACATAATGTTAATCGTGACCATTATAATCAACTTAATACATAATCTTAATCGTGTAAACCTTAACCAACTTAACACACAATCTTAATCGTGTATATTATAATCAACATAACAAATAATCTTAATCTCGTACACTATAACCAATATAACGCATATCTTAATCATGTACTTTAGTTTAGTCGACGGCCCAACATCACTGCACACGGGTGTAACCCATAAGTGCTCCGTTCTACTCCTAACTCAAGCCTGAGTCCGGAGAATCTCAGCTCAGTGCACGAACTCCATAGCACAGGCGAGGATCCTGAAATACTTTAGGTAGATTTTTAACTCGAAATTTTGCCCTGGCAGCGCCGGTGGCTACTCTTTTACGATTTCCAACTGCCAAGGGATTTTTTACGTGCGCAAAAATACACACTAGCGTCCGATCTCACTACCAAGAGACCAGGGGGAATTTTGTTACTAGAAACTAGAAGTCCACTTGAATAAATCCCGGTTTTCACCGGGGCTTGAACCCGGGATCTCCAGCACTCGAGACGGACACCATACCTCGAGACCACTCAGCCGCCCTATCTTCTTCATACAATCTTAATCATGTACACTATAATCAACACTACATATAATCTTAATCGTGCTGTCCCATTCAAACATGTATTGATTAACATCAGCCATCCCCGAATTTAATTACTCCGGGAATCACGATTATTGCCCAAACACCGGGCACTCGTGAAGTGAGATTTTAAAAACTGCATAATGGCGCGCAAATGCGTGATCACGTTTGGGTCTATTCTTGGAATATTTGTTATTGTTGTTTGATTCATTGTTGTTGTTATGCTAATATTCTTTTAACAGGGCTTGTTCTATTTGAGGATGTTGATTGGAGAATATATAGGAGTTCAGAAAAATGCATATGTAAGTTTCAGGCACTCTTCCGAATAACGGTCCCAAATTATTTCTTGTAAAAAGAATCCTTTACAGGACCTCATTAGGTGATACATAAAAAAAAAAAAAAATTAAACACCACGAACTGCGAAAATCGAAATACGTACCAATATTTGACAGTTATATATGGAAATACGTACGCACAATAAATAATTTGGTACCGTTGTCGTGTGTTTCTTTAAAGTGTCGCCCCTGGAGTGAGGGGAATCACCACCCACATTATATTTTAACCCCCTATCATTATCCTGGAGAATCCACTACATTCCGTCCACCACACTCCCTCAGTTTATGGACACCTCTTTCTTTCCCTCTATCATCACTGGATCATGCCCCCTCTCATTCTTCCCCAACTCAACATACTCAACAACTCTAGCTTCTAAAAATTAATAACAATTAATTTATTAAAAGAAAAGTGTAATGTATGTGAGAAGTGTATGCGAATAATGTGTGTCATACTATAAAGTGTGTAGAATCGGACCAGCAGTTTAGGAGCCAAGTCAGATCATCCTAGCAAGGTTACACCACAGCACGTCAGGTCGGCACACAAAAACCTCACCCAGCGATGTGTCTCTCCTGCCAGTCGCTGACTTTCTCTGGTAGCTACTTGGTAATCCATATACATGATCATCCGAAATAGATACAGTCTATAGTTTAACACTGATCATGGATCGGTTGCCCACTGCATACTATAAGTCCCTATAGTTGTTAAATGTACCAATCACTGTACTGTGAAAACTAGGTATCACTGTTATTGGTAACACACTTGATTCTATCTATTGTCTAGATTATCACAAACACAATGTCCCTTGTACTATTCCACTGGAATCTACAACTCCATGTGAATGCTACGTTTAATGTTCCTTTTTAGTCCTTAGTGTTCATTTGATATGTGGTGTAACAACGAACATCACCCATCCTAGATGAACCTTATCACAAAAGAATCGTTTATACGGTTCTGCTCAACTGAGCCATGTTCTGGTGGACCCTCCTGATTATGGGCCCAGCATAAACACTATTGTATAAACGTTCTTCTCTGAAGTTATTCCTCTTATTAAAACCTTGATTGTTCATCTTGTGTTCTTCCTACCCGGAGTAGAACTTCATCAAAACCAGTGTCGAGCTTCCTCGTAACTGGCGGGGAACCTGTTAGAGAAATAACACACCTGGTGAGAGCACTAGTCACTGACCTTACTAGCTGAGTGTAGGCCTACGGCCTCGCTAAGATATTTATCAGCGAACTAAACTCTGTCATGGAGCAGATGAGCTCATCACCTTGGTCCGAATTAGGATAAGACAAGGAAAAACCAATAGACAGAGTGCATAACCCCAGTGGGCACCCCACTGGAAGATCCTACCATTGGACATTTCCCCTATCTCCCAACTCATCCTCAATCTCTCCAAATATCACCCCACTACACTATTCTCACTAGCAGAGCGAATTATCATATCACCCTAGCTAGTTTTTACAATGCAGCTGCCTACAGTAGCCGACACTCTTTTACTACCTAACCAGAACGCAACACACTACGTTAAAGTCCTAAACTCTACTATCACCAGTCTATCCTACATTAATTATACCTAAATACAATCTATGGAGTACCTTATGTAACACTGCTATACTCTTGAATCACATCTACATTTTGCCATGACAGGCACGTGTATATTAAATTTAATTAATCCCTCACACGGTAGATGTTTTCCAAAATTCATACAGAGCTAGCGAAACACTATCCGTCTAGGCCAACTCTCTTGTTTACAATAGCTGCAACAAGTTAGGTTTTCTGCAGTCAGAGATTGTCCAAGCGACGTCATTCTCCTGTCAACAACAGGTGTGCTCAGGGGCAGACAATCAGTTTCCCTTGCTTCACAAGAATTTTCATCTCCCCTTTCTACAACCAAAGCAACCGTCTGTCCCTTCATCTCGCGAGTTGGGCAATTCAACATGCCGACAATTTTCTGTCTTGTTGGGAAACTCTCAAGGACGGCTGTACCGTTTGATCTCACCGCCGCACGTAACAAACAACTTACAGCTGTGAATCAGACTGTCTCTGTTATTTGTATCATCTGATCGTTAATTCACAGTGATTCCGCGACAACCGTTATTTATTGTGTACAGTTATTGACTGTGTGTGGTGGACTGCTAGACCAATCGATGGATGAAATACAAGTTTTTGGGCAAGGAGGGCCCTTCTTGTCAAGTTCCTCAGGTATAGACATGAAATTAATCCCCAAATGGTGTAGAAATATTAGGTGTGAGAGTTCAGGTTACGGAGAAGATAATTCTACCGCCGCATGTTATAGTACATACCGTGATGCTGAGACAACTGTGAATACTGATGATTCGGAGAATGAGAGAATTGCACTACAAGCAGGTCCTGACTCGAAGCGTGATGTTCCCTCATACGGTGTAGTTGCTGGTGGACAGACGGACAGAGTTTTAGTTAGTGACTCTTTAGAACTAGATACCAGTTTATATGACAAGAAAGTAGGGAAGGCTAAGAGACGAATACCAAGAAAGAGAAAGAAAGTCAGACGTGCAAAAGGCGACTATGGGAATAGGGTCGACGTGTCTGCAGTAAACTATTATGAATCTGATGAAGGATCTATTATCAGTGTGTCATCTGAAGACGAGATGGGGAAATATAAACGTTACGTAAGGTATACAGGAAACAGTGAGCAGACCGACGTAAATGTAGGAAATAGAAAGAAAGCATTTAAGAAGAAGAATAGTAATAGACAGATAGCGGAAATTTACTCATTGACGACAGAAGATAACATAAGAAAACTCAGAGAATTAAGACCTGAGTACTTTAACAACAGGTTAACAACAGATAGTGAAGATGACATAATAAAAGAAAGACGAACTAATGTACTGAGAGATAATGAAATATTTAACTTAGATACACTCTATAACTGTTAAAATTCTTCGGGTAACGAAGGACATATGGCATTGTTTTGGCTTATGAAAGGAGTTGCGGTTTGAGCAAATACATATGGGCTGTCTAAAATAGGCAGATGAATTTTTTTGGTGTAGCGTCACATGGTACAAAGTAGGCAATAGTGTTGTTGAGGATAGAGAGTTACGACAAATGATATTCTACGTGGATACGTAATACAGGATATCTTGTGTTTGGTGGTGATGTAGGGAGAGTAAACAAGGTAGAAATTAAAATAGTCCTTTGTCTAGAATGGATAGATATAGAGAGGCGATCACGTTGAGTGATGTATAACTGGAGTGATTAAAGTAGAGTAGATTCAGCACATAATTAGTAGAGAGAGAGAAAATAAGTATGAATGCTCGTACTAGAGTGGATGGTTCGACTCAAAGCTATGACATGACGTCTGAGATAGTTTCGCTTGGTAGTTGAGAAGTAAGTATAGTATTGTTGACAGCTGAACCGAGAGTGTCTGATGAGGAGATATAGGTTGAGGAGAAATAGCCAGTTGAACGCGAGAGTCATCTTCTAGTTTGCCATTTGATGATATTATACTTCCTGGGAACGTGAGATTCTTTACTTGTTGCGAGAAATGTTTGTTTAGCTGAATGGTTGTTGTTTGTTTTGTTTGTGCTAAATTGTTAAAGTAGGTAATTAGAAAGGTGTGATGTCCTTTGTTTGGAATGTGTGATCTTGGACGGAATTTATGGAAGTTGTATGACAGCTTGACAGAAAGAGAGTTAACATTCTGAATGACGTTTCATAAAATATGTTTAGTATTATTGACAGGGACATGTTGAAGTATGAATGCCTAATACTGAGAAATGAGGAAAGTGAGGTCCGTTGTCAGTTATATGTGGTATGGTTTGCTGTTTCTGATAGAATCCCGATAAATAGGAAGAGGAGTGAAAGATACGGAGGTAAACAAGAGTAGTTAAATGAATGTGTGACTAGTATCATCGCGGTGCAAGAACGCTAGGAGAGACTTGAGGATAGTTTAGAGTAGTTGTGGTGAGATGTTAAGAAAGTACTGATGCAGGAGAATGAAATATTAATTGCGTCGGGTAGACGAGAAACTTAAAAGTAGAGTTAGATGTATTGGTGAGAGGTCTATAGTAAATAGACAAAGTTTTGTTGGACGTAGGAGGGTGGAGATACCGTAGTTAATAGTAATAATAATTAAGTAGTTGTAGAAATACTTGGAACAAATCCAAGAGAAACAATTAGTGTGTCGAGGTAAGGTTTCCTTTAGTAGAGAGATGAGTTGTAGTGTGCTGAGATAGCCGCCACAATAGTAGTAAGTGAAGTGATATTGAGCTGCAGTTTACAGCGGTTGGTTAGGCTGATATTCCAGATATTGTGATGTGTTAGTCTGGAAAAAGGTAGAATATTGTGAGGGGAGAGAATCAATGATTGACGGTCATTTATTAATTAATGAATTTTGTTGAGAGAACAGATATTGTTCTAAGTTAGGAATTGGTCTGTGGTAACAGATATATATACTTGGCAGTGAGTTGTTTTCTCGGTTATAAAAATAGTGGAATGACTTGTATGAATAGATATGTGTTACATTGGTTCGTATAGGAGGCCAAGATTGATGGGTCACTTTACGTAGTTAATTCTATGTGAATTATATATTTTTTTTGGAAACCTTCTCTTTAGCGAGAAGACAGTTGTTTTTAATTGAATCTGAGTTTTTAATGCCTCATATATGTAATATGTTTTTATTGCTTGATTTGTAAAATGATTGTTAGTATTTGATTTTAGAATAGGATTATTGTGTTCTTAGACTTTTGCGTACAAACTATTGGTCCGTAAAAGTGACCAGTAGTATTAGGCAACAATAGAGTAGGATGTATGTTGTATTATTTTAAATTATATGAGGGGAAACATAAAATATGTATAAACTGTTTGGGGGGTATGATGTCCTGTTTTGATTTTATTTCGCTTCACTTGTGGTCTAAGTGAATTGTCTTGTATGTTTGTATATACATGTTGGAAATTAGTTAAGTTAAGTTTCATTTACATGGTTTTGTGTAAGACAGTGTATGGGGCTTTATTTGAAACCCTTCGTTCAGAAAATAGTAATAAACTACTGGGGACTAGAAGAGAGACACATTCTCCTTGTGAATAACAAGTTTATGTATATTATACTAGCAAGATTGCTGTGATAATCAGCGTTGAGGGGTTAAGTTGTGGAAACATAGGCCATACTTAAGTGACGGGGTTAATACACAAGTAAAATGGTTATGGGGAATTTAAGTGAACATTAATTGGATATATGGATTGAACGCCATATTGGGGAGGAAAAGATTAATGAATATAGCAGTGGGGTGAATGAGGGGAAAGTTTTAAACATAGTTTCCATGGGGTCTAAAGAACCATGGTGCACTTTAATAAGAGACACGAGATTGCTGGCTTATAGAAGAAGAAGTGAGTAACGTGCTACGCCAGGCAATTACCAAAACATGAATTGAATCCATGTTTGACTCTGAAGAACGGTTAGAGACTGTGGATAGCAGTACAATAGTAAAGGGTTGTAAGTGTGTTAATGAGAAATGAACATTGTGGAGACATAATGACATGGGGGTTTAGAGGGTCCGTGATATATGCACTGTAATAGAATAACGTTGATTGCGGACATGAGTATAGTGTTGCTGTTGATAACGGCATAAGTAGAAGTTTTAGTAGAGATGCCCATAATAAATGGACATTAAGGGGTCGCTAAGAGAGAATTCTGAGTGAAGTATGAGAGAAGATTAGTTATGTGTATAAAGTTGGAAGAGGTCTAAAGGGATGATGGACCTTGTTAATTGTGTACTGTCTGTAATATATAGACATTTGGGAGTGAATAATATTTTTGATGATTGGTACTTGAGGCTGTAGATAGCAGCGTAAACTGTAATAAGTGGTACTGTAGAAGAGATAATTGTTTTAGACTTTATTACATAAAGTCTCAAATGACATAGGGGGGTAAAGGTGTGTGATTTAGCTGAGTGTGGTTTTTGTGTGGAAGAGTTCTACTTCTTCTTTGTATCTCCGGTGCGCACCGATTCCTTGTCTTTCTATCATGTGCGAGTGTTCTCAGGTTGATTGAAAGTAGAGAATTAGTAAGTAATGTTGGTGATGACCATAGGGAGTTGGTATCAGAAGAGTACAGCGTTTGGAATTTTAAGCGGATCGCTTATAAAGAGAAGGAGTGTTTATTTCAAAAAGGTGTTATGATGTATTGTATAAAGTTGAGATTTTTAATTGTTATTGATATGTGTTGTGTTATGAAGAGGCAGAAACGAAGAAGAAGTTTATAGTGGGTTACTATATGATAATATGACAGGGATAAGAGTTAAAGAATAGAATGTTTACTTAAGAGGAGCTGTGGGAGGTAAGGAAAGAGAGGGAATAGAGTAGGGGGATTGGGAGTAAAGAATTTTTAAAGGAAAAATTCTTTAGAAAAACATAGGAAGGTGTAGCAGAAGTTGGGTATTAGGTGGGAAAAGGCTACAGCACGATTGAGCATCGGGATGGAATGGGAGGAGAGATGCTCAAGTCGTGACGTAGTTTGTTGTTACGAGGCAGTTAACATCAGGGACTAAGAAGAGATGGACGTATGATTTAACTGAGCAACATCTGGCTTGATTCTGAATAAAATGATATGGAACTAGAACCGTCCGTCTTGGAGTTGTTGATAGTCCACTGTCCTTTCGCTGTACTGTTATAGTGGTGGTGATCTGAGAGTGAAAACTTAGGCGTGATCCGATGGTCGTACGCACAATGCATGAGTAGGTGCCAGTGAAAGGTTGACCATGGTGGACGAATATCAAAGAGCAATCATGTGTGCATCTAAGTATTAAGGTAATAATAGCGGGACTAATGTTCTGTGATCCCTTCTGTGTGTACCACATATGTTAGTACACAATGATGTGTGCATCTAAGTTTGATGGTAATAATAACAAAACAAATTTTCTGTGCACCTTTAGATGTGTACCACATATGTTGGTATGGACAATGACCAACAATTTTAAACTCTAAAAGAAGCCCTGGCGATGTGGATATGAAGTATTTCCGGGGGGGAAAAAAACAATCAAGTGCAGAGATTCTAGAAAAACTAGGAATGAAAAGAAAGTTGGTGAAAGAAATAAAAAAAGAGGCAAGTGAACCATTTCGGCCACGTTAAAAGACAATTTTTTAAAAATAAAACCATACAGGAGGGTAAGGTTGAAGGCAGGCAAGCGATAGAAGTGGGAAGATAACATCACGAGATGTGCGAACATCAGTCTGACAGAGTGAACAATCAAGGCGAGAGACTGACAGTGTTGGAGATCCATTGCAGCCAATTGTGACCGTGGAAACGGCTCCTGATTGACTGATTGTTGGAAAAATCTGTGGAGATACACTAGGAAGACCTAAGCCATCTATTTTCCCCCGTATATCCTTTACAGGACATCGCTGTCAACATCAGCATCTTTCAGCTAATTGTTGACTTCTTGGCAAGGTTATGCTCAGTAGTTTGCCATTGCTTTCTGAGCGACCGGCTCACGTACCCCGTAACTTACCGACGTGGAGAGAACCGCGACCTATTCTCGCACAACGTCACGTTACTTAAGAGAGTATACGAGATAACGGAGAAAGTCGTGTAACCTCTAGACCAGGGAGACCTGCATAAGCCATCTATGGAAGGCTAAAATATCCATGGACGGTTAAAACATCTATGGACGGTTAAAACATCTATGGACGGTTAAAACATCTATGGACGGGTAAAAACGGGCGTGTTGGTGTAACAATTATATAATGAAATGCTAAATTGTTTTGCTAATATAACGTCGCAGGTTGTGAGCATTCGCTGGACCTTTTCTCCAGGACACTCTGGTGTGGCTGGGAATGGACAGGCAGACAGATTGGCTGATGCCGCATCATTAAGGGATGATTTTATGAATGATAAGGCAGATGTGGTGAAAGTTTTCTGGGAGCATGTGAATAATGCAGAAGAACAGATAGACTATTGTGGTCGAGACAGAATGCGGCAGTAGGGGGGTAGTCAGACGATCAGCAGACTGTCGTCACTCAGAGGTCAAGCAAGGCGGACATATACACAGATTGTAACTGGAAATGAGTGCAATGCTGTCGGTTCTTGACTAAGCTCAGCTCACCTCAACTTACATAATGAAATAAATTGGTATTTTTAGATCCCGAGGACACACAATAAAACAAACACATGCACATACCCTATGACAGGAGACGATACTACCTTCTTTCTATCAGCGCCGAATTTTGGGCGGCGCTCAACAAACCTGATACCCCAGATTGTGCCAACGGCTTCGGGCGGAGGTGCGCAATTGGGAGCGTACAAACCTTATCCCGGTGCGAGCAAATGCGACCTAAAGACTAAATGTTAGGACAGGGCAGACCGGCATAAAGCCTTGTTCGGCAACTGGTCTAGGATCGAAGCTCCAGGACAGTTAGAGCATTGCTTCGAAAAAGGGGAGAGGGGGATTGGGGGAGGGGGGGGGGTAGATAGATGAAAATAATATAATAATATAAAAACTAAGACAAGTACCATTAAAATTAAATATAAATAAAATACAACACAACTGTTCGACGTTTCGGGTGTTAACACTTTTGTCAGGAACAATATACACAATAATATAAGTAAATTAATAAGAAATTAAAACACATAAAAAATGTACATTAAAACATAATAGGGATATTATTAACAAAGGCGAAGGCGAAGGACGATTAGAACGGGAGCTGACAGTGGCTTGAGCGCGGCTGAACGAGGGTTCGCTGCCAACTCTCATCGTTCGCTACGGGAGATAAAGAATGGCTACCCGTTCCTCCGCGCATTCAGGCTTACAAAATATGATGGCCCTAAAGCATTCATATAACAACAGCAGCTTCCGGCTGTGGGAATTGTGTGTGTAAAGCAGCGGTTGTGTGGAGGAAGGTACACAGTGTGTGTAAAGCCGCGGTGGTGTAGAGGCTAGGTCACGGTGTGTGTAAAACCGCGGCGGTGTGGAAGCTAGGTCACGGTGTGTGTAAAGCCGCGGGGGTGTGGAGGCTAGGTGGACGGTGTGTGTAAAGCCGCGGTGGTGTAGAGGCTAGGTGGACGGTGTGTGTAAAGCCGCGGGGGTGTGGAAGCTAGGTGGACGGTGTGTGTAAAGCCGCGGCGGTGTGGAAGCTAGGTCACGGTGTGTGTAAAGCCGCGGGGGTGTGGAGGCTAGGTACACGGTGCGTGTAAAGCCAGGGGGGTGTGGAGGCTAGGTGGACGGTGTGTTTAAAGCTGCGGCAGTGTGGAGCCTAGGTGCACGCTTGCCGAGCCATAGGCAATGAGTTCGAATCCACACAGAGGCCATTAAACAAATGGACCCGGACTCTCAGGGACACCCAGGTTATGAAGGGTATCAGGAAATGGTTTGGGAGACAAAGGCAGCCACCATGATATCAACCGCATCATCCACCAGGTACCAAGTGATCTATAGTAACACGATATGCACCTGAAGGCTTGTAAGCGGGTTCCGTACTTACCCGCTGTTCACAATCTTTCCCCCACTCCATATTTAATACAATCATTCACATTACGGAATTCATCACCTTGAAGGAAGTCAGCGTTGCAGAATGGATATGAGAGCATGCTTTGGGAAAAGACCGCACGCTCTTAAACGTCCGGTGTGTTATTGCTGAGATACCTGGTTCAATCCCTACACTGGTCAGTTGGACTAAAATATTGGATTCTTCATTTTGAATTCACCGCAAACAAAGGAATTCCGGGAGTTCCCGGGAAATCACTTGACATCAAGGTGATTCCATAGTGGGTATAGGGGTGTGTTGATATACTGTGCAACTTGTGTCAGTGCAATTTTGTGAAATGATTTTATTGAAATAAAGAACCATATAAATTGATTATAATGTCGATCATATCCGATTGAGTGTGTGGTGGACTGCGAGACAGATCGATGGATGCAATAAATGTTTCTGGGTCCGGAGGGCCCTCACTATCGTCGGAGTGTGTAACCTTATCTTGTGCTACTCGTCTTATCCTGTGTATGTCCCATCTGTCTGTGCTAATCTTTTATATATCTGGGGGGGGGGGGGCAGTTTGCGAAGACAATGACATGCGGTTTTGGATACATTGAGCTGCAAACACACACTTGTCGACCGACCACGAAGTGACTCCCGATATCCCTATTCTGAAAAATGACAATCCCACCAGATCTAGGTCAGTGCTAAAATTAACTACGCGATTTGTTTGAGATAAATTAAAAATGAAGTACCAAATGTTGACTTCTCATCCTTGACTTGGGGACGTAAGTTACAAGTAATTAAGAAGTCGCAGTGGATTCGGTTTCCGGTAAAATGGCGACAAGATGAAGCGTTAGTTTTCGGAGGGACGCTATTTAGTGTTTTTCATTGGATTTCGTGTGATTTCCTTTGGATTCCATGTGAATAGTGTTTCCCTGTGGATTATGTGATGTTATATTGTGTTCCTTTTATTGGAAGTTTTCAAAAGAAGCCACGGAAGGCAGGTGGTGGATGTAATTTTGAGGGCAGCCGACAGATATTTGTGGGTCATGGCCTCGAGTTACACGACGGCAGGCAGACGAATTCTTCTTGAGTCAATGGATGCGGTCTCCAACCAGTAAGGTCACTGCCATAGAGGAAAGCAACGGCAAACTACCTCTTTAAAAGTGCCTAGTAAATCATGATTCGCTTAAAGACCGATCATCGCAAGACAAGGACAGAGACGTTAAAATTAGCAACTTGGAACGTTAGGACGTTAAACAACGACGGAAAATTAGAGAACATAAAACAAGAAATTGAAAGGGAAAAAATTAATATTTTAGGTATGTGCGAAACGAGATGGACAGGAGCAGGCATCAAGATAGAAGAAGATTTCAAGATTATTTATTCTGGAGGTGAAGATCGTCATAGGGGAGTGCCAATTATTCTGGACCGGAAAACATCAAAATCTATTCAAGGATATTAGGCCGTGTCGGACAGAGTTCTACTAGTTAAATTAAGTGGCAGACCTTTTATCATAAATATTATTCAAGTATATGCCCCAACAGGAGAATCCAGTGAAGATAGTGTAGTAGAATTTTATAATGACATAGAGTCTGCCTTAAAGAAATGTAAAAATTCAGAAATAAACATCATAATAGGGGACTTCAATGCAAAAGTAGGAAATCAAGGAGATAGATACACAGTAGGAAACTATGGTTTAGGAGAGAGAAATGAAAGAGTTTACAGACTCGTAGAGTGGGCAAAAAAACAGGAAATGATTGTAGGAAACACCTGGTTCAAACAACACCGTAGAAGATTATGGACATGGAGGAGTCCTGATAGCAGGATTAGGAACCAGATTGACTACATTCTGATTAGCAGAAGATTTAGAAACGCATTAACAATAGCAAAAACAGTTCCCAGTGCTGATTGTTATAGTGACCACAGATTACTCACAGGAACATTGAGGATAAAGTTGAAGAAAGTCAAGTATATAACAGGAAACACTAAATATGATTTGTGTACATTGCGTAATGACAAGGAAATACAAAACAAATTCAACATAGAAGTACAGAACCGATTTGAAATTTTGTCTGATCTAGAGATCCTATTCCAGGATGTGGATGATCAATGGGAAACGTTGAAGAATTCAATCAATGTGGCTGCAGAAACAACTATTCCAAAATTAAAGAAGGTGGGTCGTAAGAAATGGATGACTGAAGAAATTTTACACCTCATGGAAACAAGAAGACTCAACAAAAATAATTCTGTCAAATATGAAGAAATTCACAGACAAGTCAGAACATTATGTAAGGAGGCAAAAGAAGCATGGCTTGAGGAAAAGTGCTTAGAAATTGAAAGCCAACACAACAGTCAAAATACCAAATTAGTGCACAAAAGAATTCAGGAACTTACTAATAAAAGAACAAGTACATCAACAGGGTGTCTAAAAACTGAAGATGGCAAAATAATAATAGAAAAAGACCAGATTGTACAGGTATGGACAGATTATGTGAAACACCTTTATGATGATAACAGAGACGAACAGTATGATATTAGATTTAATAATGAAGGACCGCCAATTTTGGAGATGGAGGTTCGAAATGTTCTTAAGCATATGAAAGCTGGCAAGGCCCCCGGTGCAGATAACATCACAACAGAAATGATTAAAGCTTTAGAAGAATTTGGACTAGATCAAGTCACCAGACTGCTGAACACATTATATGATACTGGAGATATACCTCCTGAATTATGTAACTCTATATTTATTGCAATCCCAAAGAAATCAGAAACCTTGGAATGTGATCAACATAGAACAATTAGTATAATGAGTCACATCACAAAGATTTTGCTAAGAATTATCATGCAAAGAATGAGGAAGAAGATACAACCTGAAATAGGGGAAGAACAATGCGGGTTTGTAGAAGGAAAGGGTACAGTAAATGCTGTGTATATGCTGCGAACAGTTATTGAACGTGCTATAGAAGTAAACAAGGATATATATCTTTGCTTTATTGACTATACAAAGGCTTTTGATAGCGTTAGACATGTCAGCATGGTGGATATGCTTGCAGATCTACAAATTGATGGAAAGACATTAGACTTATAAAAAAACATATCTCCCCCGATGTGTCTCCACCTTGACGTGGTGGGGGAGCTTGCGTGTCCCATCGACCCCATTTGCCTGCCGATGGGTGAAAAATTACATATCGGACAGCTTATGGGATAGGGACCAGACTAAGAGAGACACAACCTGCTGCTCTGCAGGTATAGACTGAGGATAGCAGTCAAAATTTAAATCAGGTGCACGAAGGCAGAATTTCTTGGTTCGGACAAAACTCTTAAGGCTCCCTGTCGAGGGCTGTGGCTGAACGCCTCTAAGCCACAAACCCTCGGATCTGAGAGCCAGGCCGATACCCGTCTACCGGAAAATAGAAACGTGATACTGAGCAAGCTACATGCTCAGGTCTGATACATGTTCGAAGGCTCTCAGCTGGGGGATATGAGGGATTCCCGGATGAGAGGGCCAGACCGTTTCCCGTTCACTGCTGCACGAAGGTAAGGTGCTGAGCCGGCAGCACATGTAGCCTACCTCGTGAGCGAGTACAAAAAAGAAAGAAAAGTGCCCCAGTCGAAGGGCATGGTTACGGAAACTCTGTATCTAACTCATAGAGAGTGTAGATATAAGTGGAAGAACGTCTCAACGCAAAACGCGTGGGTTGAAGTCACAAGCAAAAGCTTACCGAGTGGATGTCGCCCGCAATCTGACCGCTCCTGGTGTGTGCTTGAGCGATCAGTGGCAAGCGGGATGCTCAACACATGGAAGTGAGGAATAAAAGCAGCCATGAGCAGGACGTGGAAACTCCTTGGGTGAGCCCAGTCTCAGAGCAATATGTGCCGGCTCTGCAATTATGGAAGCCTCCTCGGATAGTGAGATGATGCCCATGGTCTGCCCCTGCCTTCCCTTGAGGGCCGTCCGCGATATCGTTGATCGTTCTATCTTGACCAGCTGAGATGTGGGTGACATTACAACAGTCTAACGTGTCTCGAAACCAGAGGAAGGCTAACCTCACTAAAAAATGCCCGCCAGAAGTCGGAAGTGTCGGCCTACGGGTGGCAAACTAAAAATTGACACTACGCAATTACGTCCGAGTGAAATGTCTCGCCCGAATGTCTCTCGTGCTAGGAACAGCTCTGACTACCTAGTTTCCGGATGCCGCTCTTGTTCGGAACAGCTCTGACTGGGTAGTTTTCCGAATGTCTGTTGAGCCTGGAAAAGCTCTGATGGGCGCAACGACAAGCACATGTCCGAAAACTCGCTGAGTGGATGCCGTCTGCAAACCTGTCTGGTTTGTGCGGGAATGACCCGGGGAAACGAAATGACCAATATATTGAAGTGAGGATTTAAAGCAGCCATGAGCAGGACGTGACGATCTCCCTCGGTGAGCCCAGATCCAGGGCGTTATGTGTCGGCCCTGCAACTATGGAAGCAACCTTGGATGGCGGAAAATGCTATGGACTGTCCCTGCCTTCCTTTGAGGGATGACCGTTGTCTTCGACCGTTCCACCTTGGCCAGCATGGTTGCAGATGGCGCCACAAAAGTTAAAGTCTCCCAGGAATGCTAACCTGGTCACAAATGCACGCTAAAAGCCGGATGTGTTGGCCTAAGGGTTTCGATCCAAGGGTGCCTAACTAGACACACCGCAATCACATCTGAAAAAACACTCCGGATGAACGCAAAGAAGAAAAACATATATTGGAAACAACAAGCTGCCATAAGGATTGATAATGAAGTGGGACAGTATCAGCCAATTAAGAGAGGTGTTAGGCAGGGATGTGTGATGTCTCCAGATCTGTTTTCCCTGTACAGTGAAAATATTTTCAGAAATGTAGAGGATATAAATGGAATCAGCATTGGAGGACGAAACATCAATAACATTAGATATGCAGATGATACAGTATTAATTGCAGACAATGCGCAGGACCTGCAACAATTAGTAGATGCTGTTGTTGTACACAGTGAGCAACTGGGGTTAGAAATAAATTGTAAAAAGACTCAGGTTATGGTCGTCAGTAGGAAGGAAGAAGTGCCACAATGTAATATACAAGTAAATGGAAATATTCTTCAACAAGTGAATCGGTACAATTATCTTGGAACAGTTATAACAGCTGATGGGAGATGCCTTGAAGAGATTAGAACAAGAATCGCCATGGCGAAAGTAGCCTTTAGCAAGATGAAAAACATTCTGACCAATACAAAGATGTCAATTGAAACGAGAAAAAGAGTGTTGAGGGGATACATAGAGCCTGTTCTTTTGTATGGATGTGAAACTTGGACAATGAGCAGTCAAGCTGAAAAGCATCTGATGGCTGCAGAAATGTGGTTTCTGAGGAAAATGCAAAGAATACCATGGACAGACAGAAAAACCAATGACCAAGTACTACAGGAGACAAATGAACATCGTAAACTGATTAGAGAAATTAGACGTAGACAGTCAAAAATTTTTTTGGTCATGTTATAAGAAGAAATGGATTGGAGAACTTAGTGACAACTGGCAAGATCGAGGGGAACAGACCAAGAGGAAGACCGAGAGGAAAATACCTGGATGGCTTGGCCACATGGCATGGACGAGACAGGAACACTAAGCTGATCCACGACACTGGTGATCGAGTGAAATGGCACATGATTGATTGATTGAGTGGATTCGCCTGATGGTGAGCGACGCTGGTAGAGGTGAATCTACACGCAAAAAAGCAGTACAGCGCACTAGAAGTAGTACCATGTGAATGGCCTACGCTTGAGTTCAAAAGCGAGCAAGGAAATAAAAATCACTTTGATGTCATGTGGAAGTTATCAAACAAAGTTATCAAACATGCTTCATGCCATTGTTTGATTCTGCCTTTACTATAGCTGATATTTCAACTTGTCACTAATTTCTTTAACATCTCTTGAAAATAACCAAAGAACAAGGCTTGTCTCTTAAAGTTATACATTATGTTCCCTCTCCCCTCCGCTAGCGTACGGGACACCCCTAGGCAAATTGGAGTATCCGTTTAACCTTTCAGTCAGGGTTACATGAAGCCATGGGCGCATGTGGCGGATGGAGATGTAGATATGGTCTCCAATTTCACGACGGCAGGCAGAGGGTGTCTTTTTGGGGACAATGGCTACGGTCATTTATCAGCATGAACACTGCCAAGGAGGAAAGTAATGCCAAACTACTTTCTTTGCAGATACCTAGAAAATCATGTTTCGCCAATTCAGAGCGAAACCTGACCACCAACGCTTATTGATACGGCACACGATGATGATGCTGATGATAATGTTTCACTTTCATAAGCTTCTGCCAGGCAATCGTTGATAGTTACTCTAGGAGTCCAAGGTAATAGCATCATTCAAACTATATATATCTGTTGTTTCCTAGCTCTTCCCGACTTTTACGTTCGCATTCCATGATTTACTGCCAGATAAGAGAAGTGGTTCCATATAACATTTCAGCACTCTATTTCTGACATTTACTGATAGTTTCTTGTAAATTACATAATATACTTTCCATTTCCTGAAATGTAGCTTTCCTTGGCCTATTCCACTTGTAACCTCTGTCAGAAATCTTCTATTTAATGAGTGCCCTTAGATATTTAAATTTATTAATTTGGTTGAGAATTTCCACTTCTATTCTTATGCCTATACCAATAGCTCCAATATAACAAACACCCCCTTCCCCTCAAATCCCCCCCCCCCCCCACACACACACACCGAAGAATGTACTCCGCCAACACCCTCCCCAGTTGAATAATTTTAATTTCTCAATTCACCACTTTGATGTCCCGCTGGATTTTTCAAACAGAATTCATGCCACTGTATTGGCCACGTCATGTCCCCTCGTTTGCATATATAATTTTATTTACGGTGCCTTGTTTCCCCAACGCCCGCATATCCGGCACGTGCCCGCATCAACAAGACCACGTGGCTGGTGTGAAACATCAACGTAGCCATGGAAATTTATTCAAAGACGAATATCTGGAAAAACTGCAGAACAGAAGGTGAACTACCAGGGTTAAAGGTTAGAAAGGGGAACACTAAAGGAATCACATAATTTACATATACAACAAAGGAACCGTCTGATTGGAACTGGCGTTGGGAATTTCCTTTGTGATCGGAAATTTCCAGAAACCGGGAAAATTATTGTCTGGTTAATAAACGGACGGGTCATTAGGGAATATAGTGTTTATAGAGTGAGCACTGGTGGGCACTGGGGAGAATTGTGACTGTTGGAAATAGCTATTAAACTCGACAGGAGGGGATGTCTGTTTAGCAAAGGCCCTGTCCATTGACTAGTGCTATCAATTCGTACGTTTTACCCCTTCGGAGAAGAGTGTTGCTTGGGGTGGGGGTGGGGGTGGGGGGAATTGGTTGATAAAGAAAGAGCTATTGCCGTTGAAGGAAATATCTTTTATGTACGGTGTTTTGTTGGAATGTAATTTCTGTATAGCTATTGTGTGTTTATTGGGGTTCCATGTGAACTAATAGAGGTCTTACGTACTTGTAAAAACATATATTGGAAACAACAAGCATAACAATTGATAATTAAGTAAGTCAATATCAGCCTATTAAAAGAGGTGTGAGACAGGGATGTGTAATGTCTCCAGATCTTTTTTTCCCTGTACAGTGAAAATATTTTCATAAATATAGAAGATATGGAAGTAATCAATATTGGGGGACGATACATCAATAACATTAGATATGCAGATGATACAGTCTTGATTGCAGACAATGAGCAGAACCTGCGACATTTAGTAGAAGCGGTTGTTACACACAGTGAACATCTAGGGTTAGAATTAAATTGTAAGAAGACACAGATTATGGTCGTCACTGGGAAGAAGGAAATACCACAATGTGATATACGAGTAAATGAGCATATCTTTAAGCAAGTTAATC
>OY992886.1:14299562-14322062 GCA_963921405.1 Cepaea hortensis | reverse complement strand
CGACGACCCCCAGGAGTCTCAGAGAAAACAGCACTTGAGAACGGAAAGAAGTAGCCCAGAATCGAACACACAACCTTCGGAGCGCGAGGCAAGCGGCTTAACCACTTCGCCACAGAGACCGCCACCAGACGAATGTAGGATAAATTGTAGACTAGATCAGGCCCCAACAGAATAGATGGCAGACTAAATATGGTAATTAGAGAATAACCTGCAGACTGGGTCAGATAACTATATCGTAAACTACATCATAAACCAGACAACTATTTGGTAAACTACAGCATAAACCAGACAACTATTTGGTAAACTACAGAACACATCTGACAACTATTTGGTAAACTACAGCAGAAGTCAAACAACCGAAGGGTACATTGAAGAGAATAAATGAGACAACAATAGGATACATTACATATTACATCAGACCAACTTTAGAATAAACTGCAGACTAAATCCGTCAACATAAGGGTGAACTGCACACTACATCGGCAAACTGTAGGTGGATCACAAATTAACGGTAGAAGTTACTGGTCGCGATCAAATCCGCTGTAGCCCGGCAGAAACACTTTAGTTGTGATAATTTTTACAAGGTGAGCTAAGAACCTACATCACTGCACTCGGGAGATATCCACACACGTTCCGGCTTCTCGTTCAACAGCTAGTGAAGAGTCATACTGTTAATCGTCCCAAATGTCATCTGATTGAAAGTTCTCCTGGTCTTCACTCTTAGCCTTAAGATTCGCGCGAAACCCCCTCGCTATCGCTCGCCATATCATTCTCTCCACATACGGGTTCTCAAACTGTTCCACCGCTTTCCCCACCTGGTCCCACAGGCGCCCGACCACTTCTCTCTTGTCCATAGAGGTAATCTACCACCGAGAGGTGCATTCCCTGTCAGTCAAGCAGCCTACATATTTTCCCGCACTCCCGCATGAACAGGGCAGAAAATCCATACAATTATCACAATCTGTGACCTCCGAAGCGAAGCAAGCCATTTGACAGGAAACATTCCGTTCTCCTCCTTACTAGCATATTTCGTGAGTCCGTAATGAATACAATGTGTGTTGCAGCGGTCTCCTCCAACCATTGGAAGGCTTCTGTTATGTTTCCACCTCCATTCTCATCCTGGAGACTAGTCTCATATGTCAGACTCTCCTTTTTCAAGCATCATCCATTAGTCTTCGTAATGAAACCCCAAGAACTACGTCTGTTTCTCGCCATTTACCCATTAGTGTAGATCACTATGTCATCTTGATGTGTGTTGCCCTGAATCACTTGTTGCACCCCAAACTCTGTATGGACTCAGTGTTACCATTGCTTTGTTAATTTTTACAAAATGAGCCCAAAGTACCCAATGACTTATTCTGCTATATGATACATCTCTGCTAAATGATACATCTCAACAAATGACACTGAGATGTCCCCCAGACACCGCAAACTAACGGCCCCAGGTTTTCATATTTAGTCACGTTATAATTAAAATTAAATGTTTTTCCCACAAAGATTTCATTTATTGTGTCTGTTGTCGTAGAATGACGCGTGGATTACACGCAGCTCTATAGTCTAAATGCCCGAGCAAGACTATACTGAGAAATTTGAGAAATAGTATGTGACATTTTGCGTTAAATGTATTGTGAAAGGACAGACAGACAGACAGACAGACAGACAGACAGACAGACAGACAGACAGACCCACCGACCGACCGATCGACCGACCGACAGACAGACAGAAAACAGACAAATAGACAGACAGACATTTAGACAAAGAACGGTAGACAGACAAACATGCATACAGACAGATCTACGGGCACGGGGAGGGGGGTGGGGAAATCAGACAAAGAACGACAGACAGACTGAAAGACAGAAAGAGAACGAGCTAAATATAGACAGACACACAAACTATAAAAAAAAGTAAGACAAACAGACAGATAAACAGCAAAAATTTGAATAACAAAGACACAAAAAAATAGATTGCATGATTTATTGCCTGAGATATTTCGCTGCATCTCATTAGGTACATACTGCAGAATTCACAAAACATGAAGTAAAATAACTACATCAACCCTTCAAGCTGAAATATACACATGTTCGCACAGTAATGCAAATAGTCTACTATGGTAAATTTAAACTGACTATCATGTCTTTCTGTTTGCACAAAACTGGCCTATGTAAGTTAATCATGATGGCTTCTCCAAACTTTAACATGCGACTATTTTGTGTATTAAAAACACACGGAAAGCGCTATCTCTATCAATCCCATCATCCGTTTCAAAAAAAAAAAAAAAATGTCGTGCAATGGACGACACCGGAAGTTTATAATTGTGGCCTTCCCATGATGCCATTGCCTGTGTGTAGTATCTTATCAATCCAGTTAGGTATGTGTTAAAGAACTCTGATGTGTAAGTGCCGCTCTGTTCTGCCGATGTAGGTAGATTCGCACCTGTATGTGAATTGGTAAATGCGGTAACAGTAAAATGAAGAAAGACAAACAGGCAGGTAGACAGACATATTTACAGAGAAAGAGAGGTATATAAAGAGATAATTATTGTAAGAAAGATAGAAACAAACAAAGAAAGAAACAAAGAAAGAAAGAAACAAAGAAGGAATGACCACCTTCACGGTACATTTCTTTTTAAAAAAAAGTTACACTGGACAAGCAAATATAACTTTCTAGAGAACATTCAAAACAAATAGCACAAGCACCCACATTAACACACAAACATAACCCACTCGCAACACACCCACCAACCCACATATATTTTTCTGGCCGTTATATCATCGTTTAGCAGTCCGTTTCAGAACGTCGCCCTCATCCGGGCGCACATACAAGCCTCTCGATCTCTGGCCAGTTCCCCTGCCTCATACACCCTCTTGGCCAAGGTGTCTGCAATGTCCCGTGTCCACCTTCGTGCTGGTAGACCACTGTCTCTTCTACCAGAAACCACGCCTTCCATCCCTGTTCTTTTCACATCACTAAGGTTTAGAGCAGTGGTTCTCAACCAGTGGAGAATTCCCGTCCCCCTCCCAAAGGGGGTGGGGTTAAGGTTTCCAAAGGAGTGGGGAAAATAAGACCACAGACTCAAAATGG
Source organism: Cepaea hortensis (assembly GCA_963921405.1). Taxonomy (NCBI): domain Eukaryota; kingdom Metazoa; phylum Mollusca; class Gastropoda; order Stylommatophora; family Helicidae; genus Cepaea; species Cepaea hortensis. Next base: position 14,318,981 of record OY992886.1, on the reverse strand, counting down.
CTTCAGGCATAATATCCTGGTTTTCTGTTGAGCGTTGTGTTTGATGAAGCACGATTTTCTGGCATTCTGGTGTCGTGTATTAAGTGACAATTCTTTGACGTTTCAACTGTTTGTTTATTGTAATAATATGATTAATTTGGTGTGTTAATAAAATATCGTGAATATTAAAAAATGCACAGTTTGAGGCTGACACGTTTATAAGGTGGGGGGGGGGGGGGAATTCTTCTTCTTTTGTTCGCTAGAAAAAAAAGGGAGTGGGGGGGGGGGGAGACATTCTGACATATGGTAACAGGGTGCATGGGCCAGAGAAAGGTTTAGAACCACTGTTTTAGAGGTTTAAAGGCTAGAGGTTCGTTTTCATTGCACTACGTTTTGTCCTTACAACTAGGTCTCTTTCTGCAGTGCGACCTCCCAAAGCGTCGCACAAAGCATGAACTCCGTAGCTCCAGCGACGACCCCCATGAGTCCCCGAGTAAAATGCACTCGTGAACCGAGCGACGGAGTCCAGTATTAAACCCACAACCTTCGGAGTTGGAGGCAGACGACTAAACTACTCCGCCACGGAGACTGTTTTTCTCCCAACCCACTGTGGCATTTAATACGGCGACGGTTATTCCATTTCAGTTTCCTATGCGCTGGACCAATCAACGTTTAAGTGTTCAAATATGCCCGGCTGAAGATCGCCAACAAGAAAACCCTCTAAGCCGTAAATTAACCCTCTCGGTCCCAAACATCTCAGTGGAGAGTTAATAGAGGCATGTGCCTGGAGCTAATGTCGCACACAGTGGGCTAATGTATTCAAGTGGACTCCATTCCAACGCTTAACGCTTGGCCAGACTAGAAAGCGTTGCTATGGTAACCCGGGCAGCCACGTGACATAGAATCTCTGTGTTTAAGGAACGGGGTTTACTCTCGCTTGCGCAGAGATTCTCAAACTGGTGATTCCAGTATCGGGCTGGCCTTATCAGAGTCAGTCAATTGCTGCTTTAACCTACTTATGTCCCAGGGTGAGGCTTCATAATGATTAAGATTTGTCTTCACCTCTGCATAGGACTTCCTACGCAGACTTTATACTCGGACATCCTATTAGACACTAGTCAGGGACATCCTGAGTAGACACTAATCTGGGATATCCTGGACAAACACTAGTTTGTGGAACATTCTATGTAAGCACTAGTCTGTGTGACATCCTGGGCAGATTCTAGTCTTAGGGACATCCTGAGTAGACACTAATCTGGGATATCCTGGACAGGCACTAGTTTGTGGAACATTCTATGTAAGCACTAGTCTGTGTGACATCCTGGGCAGACTCTAGTCTTTGGGACATCCTGATCAGCCACTAGTCTTTGGGACATCTTGGGCGAACACTAGTCTGTAGGACATCTTCAACAGGCATTAGTTTGTGGGACATCCTTGGCAGATACTAGTCTGTGGGACATCCTTGGCTAATATTAATCTATGGGATATCCTTGGCAGATACTAATCTGTGGGACATCCTAAGCAGCCACTAGTTTCTGGGACATCCTGGACAAACATTAACATTAGTCTGTGGGACATCCTGGACAGACACTTGTCTGTGGGGCATCCTGGGCGGACACTAATATGTGGGGCATCCTGAAGAAGTTGATCGGTATAAAAATAAAACTTTACATTCTTTGTCACTGGTCTATGTAAAGATATTATTGTAATCGGACTATGTGTAAAGATATTGTCACCGGACTATGTGTAAAGATATCATTGTCACCGGACTATGTGTAAAGATATTGTCACCGGACTATGTATAAAGATATCATTGTTACCGGACTATGTGTAAAGATATCATTGTCACCGGACTATGTGTAAAGATATCATTGTCACCGGACTATGTGTAAATATATCATTGTCACCGGACTATGTGTAAAGATATTGTCACCGGACTATGTATAAAGATATCATTGTTACCGGACTATGTGTAAAGATATTGTCACCGGACTATGTGTAAAGATATCATTGTCACCGGACTATGTGTAAAGATATTGTCACCGGACTATGTATAAAGATATCATTGTTACCGGCATATGTATAAAGATATCATTGTCACCGGACTATGTGTAAAGATATCATTGTTACTGGCCAATGTGTAAAGATATTATTGTCTCTGGCCTATGTGTAGAAATATCATTGTCACAGAACAAGCAACGGTCGATGTACACAAGTAAAACAAAATATTAAAACAAACAAGTAACACAATAAAGTAAGTGAAAAAGTAAATAAAATAATTAAAAAAAAAATTAACCAAACGAGTAAACAAAAACGTAAAGTTTACACGTCTTAAGGCGCATAAATCCTATGGCGCTAGACCGATATGTTATAGACCAATCAAAACTCTGAAGATGATGTGACCAGTATAACAATAGTCGCCTTTACTTCGCAGTAATTTCCTGGTACCAACTGTAGGCTGGGTCGACCTAGGCGATCATGTGTATGTTTAACGAGCCGCCACGTTGCGGATTCGAACAGGTGCTCACCCGGCCGACAGTGGTACTGCTAGCCACTGCGCTGACACGACTCCCACGATGCTCTATACCACACAAGACTGGATGCGAACATCACATTATTTCATTGACGCTGTCTGTCTGTCTGTCTGTCTGTCTGTCTGTCTGTCTGTCTGTCTGTCTGTCTGTCTGTCTGTCTGTCTGTCTGTCTGTCTGTCTGTCTGTCTGATCACAAGTTAGACAACGCGTCTGTCCATCAACCAGCCTATCTAATTGTTAACACATATCTGCCTGTGTGTCAACACCAAATCTGCCTATAAAAGCTATCTTATATTTTCTCCATAAATATTTCCCCACTGGCCGTTAGATGGACATTCCAGACCCGTCACTTAGTGCCAAGAGCAGGAAATTTTGCCCAAAAACCGACAGCGGAAGGAGATTTATAGCCAAGGGGACCAGAAAACATTACAGAAGCGATCTTAACGAAAACAAGATGGCAGTGTAATCAGAAATAAAGGTGCGCATGCATATAAGAAAATAAGGTTCTTCATTTTGTACTTTTGTCCTGTTGTCTGTGTTTGTCTAATTCTGCATGAAGATGAGAAAGCCAAAATGAACTTGCAGGTTTGTGTATTTGTGAATTGCGTCTAGTTGTATTGTTGTTACTCGCTTGGCAGATGGATAGAGTGTCAGAGAGATAGGCAGATATAATATGACATAATATTTTCTTTTCTGATTTTTGCATCGAGAATGCTGTAACATCGTATCGAATAAGCAGCCTCCATTATCATTTCTGACGTCACCATGACAATCAGTAAAACAAAGTTAGTTAATTCCATATCCTTTACAGGACATCGCAGTCAACTCCAGCATGTTTTAGCTGTTTGTGGTTTCTTGGCAAGTGTATATTCAGTAGTTTACCGTTACTTTCTGAAAGACCGGAAATCTTAGCATTGTATGAAAACCAACGCAAGGCGTATACTTCCAAATCGACCATAGCTATGTTTCGAACGTGATATGCGATATTACGAATTGAGTTCGTAACCCTTTTGCCACAGCGTCGGCAATGAGTAAAACAGCAACATAATACAGTAAAACGGCAACATAATATAGTAAAACCGCAACATAACACAGTAAAATTTCGATTAACCGTCACTGTCTGGGCTAGGGCTGTGGGGGTAAACCGAGGAGACGGATAACTAAATTTCTTTGCTGGTTGAATGGCTAGAACGCCGGATTCTCCTTCGGGAGACCCGGGTTCGAATCCCCAGTAAGGTGGAATATTTTTCTGTCGGGGGCAAAAAGAAAACTCTAACCTATACAGTTCGCAGCGATTGCACTAGCCAGGCGGCCTTAATTCCTCAGGCTCAAAGACCCCCCTGCCATACACCGCAAGGTAAGGTACTATATTGGTAGTAAATGACAGTCTTAATGATAGTGACAGTAACGTGATTTCACTGCGGGCTTGGGACGAAAATGAAAATGAAATCCTTTAAAAGTGAATAACACATACAATACAAGAGTACTAAGGAACATAAATGTATTGTAGTGCTATATACGAGTACATACGTTACTTTAAAATAATGTATCATCTCCTTCTGTGTCTTTAGCTAAAGCCAGCAGCCCAACCACGACGCCCGAGACATTCAAGTGGAAACCAGTATCCCGTCAGACATCTGAAGAAAACCAAGATGAGTACCCTGACGATGGCAAGGAGTGGCCCCGGGCACCTAACTTGGAGGAGTACACAGAATCGGCAAAGAGAGATGGTATTGAAGAGGAACTCAGGCGCAAGGAATTCAGAAGGCGATGGGAAGAAAAAGAAAAGAAGAGGCCCAAGAAACTCAGGGGGAAACCGATAGCATACCCAGTTACACACTATGACAGTGAGGCCGACTTCGGGTACTACATAGATGACGGAGAGGTCGTCCCGTGGCTGACCACAGAGGAAGAAATCGAAAGGCAGCAGAGACTCAAACTCGACAGTGAAAACAGGCGCAAGGAGGACAATGAAAACATCGAAAGCTCCTACAGAAAATGCACAAAAAAGGATGCAAAAAGACCAAATGAAAAGTCCTTATAAGAACTGCAACCAGTCAAGCCAGACGAACCAGGAGCCTTCACTAACAAAATAACTTCAAGAAGAGACGTGCACAAAGGATAGCAGCCGACCAAACCCCCAGTTGACGTCACAGACACAAACGCTTATGCAACCAGTCCGGGTAGGACTTACTCGTAAAAGTGCACAAGACAAGAAACAGGGTAAAAATACCCACAAAAACCACGGATCTCAACAATAAACAAAGCTGAGGAGGCAGTTTTAACGAGACCGATTTTGGAATTTTTGCTTTGAAAATTGGAATTGGAATTGGAATTCTATGTCTTTGAGATTAGAGCTTTCTGCGTGGCGATGTACCGTAGCTTACACAGAAGTAGGATCTGTGTTGCATTTACCTTCTCTTGAATTTCAAACCAGTCGATGCACTTTGATAACATTGCTCCTGCTTCTGAGTGGCTAGTTGTAGGTTTTTGGTTAAGAACTGATCCTTCATCGTTATCAATTCCTTATTCTTCAATGGCAGTCACACTAGAAGCAATTTCATCATCATTCTAAATTTCAAAGCCACCATCCATTTTATCACATTCCAATCAATCTGTTACTTCTTCTGGCGTAATGTTTTCACTGTTTAGTCCCACATTGTTGCACAGTTACACAATTTCGTCAACACTAACAGTCTCAGCGACTTCTGTTTCGTCAACAGGTTCAGGCAAGAGTTGATTCCACTCATTCTTTAGTCAAGACAATGTTTAGTTTAGTTTTAGTTTAGTTTAGTCGATGGATAAACATCACGGCACACGAGTGTAACCCATCGTGCTCCGTTCTACTCCTAACTCAAGCCTGAGTCCGGAGATTCTCAGCTCAGTACACGAACTCCGTAGCACCTGCGAGGATCCTGAAATACTTCACGTGAAAAAAGTCCACGTGAAAATTTTCCGGCCCTCACCGGGGCTTGAACCCGGGACCTCCAGCACTCGAGGCGGGCACCATACCTCGAGACCACTCAGCCACTGGATGGTTCTGGCCTAGGTAGTGGCAACATTAAAAATAGCGTCCTAATGTTGATACTTATGCATATTTTCCTTAGACGATGACGGATAAAAGAAACTGACGGTTTAAAGAGTGACGGTTAATCGAAGTTTTCCTGTAATATGAGTCTAGAGCCATGTGCCTCAAGCGTCTTAAGATATGAAAAGGATCATTTACTTACTTTTACTCATCAGCAGCAATAACAACAGTCTATTTTCTCAGAAGTTAATTCAATGATTGAATTATAGAAATATGGACTGATTTGATTTATTGACTGTTCATTGATTGCATTGTTTCGTTGCATTGATTCGTTATCAGATATATATGTTATTGCATTTCGCACACAGCCACGTGTGCTTTGTTTCAATCAGCAGATATCGAAGTGTAGAAATGCTCACTGTTTCCATACGGCAGGGATCGTGAGTGCACCTACGTTGTTCCTGCGTGCTATCCTTCCAGATAGTGTAACAAATGGCGACTTATTTCAACTAAACTAAGACGTCTTGATTCAGCGGTTCCGGCGTCAAAGTTTTACACTCGTTACCAGCAGCTGAATTTAAGGTTTGTAAAGCACTACTGCTACTGCTGCTACTCTTCTGCTGTTACTACTGCTGCTGCTGCTACTACTACTACTACTACTACTACTACTACTACTACTACTACTACTACTACTACTACTACTACTACCACCACAACCACCACCACTACTGCTACCACCACCACCACTACTGCTTCCACCACCACTACTACTACAACATCCTATAGTTGTTACTCAATGGCCAGCGCACTACCTGCCAGTCCTGTTAGCATGTTTTTGAATCACCATCGAAACGTTACTTAAAAAATTTACCTGACTCCCAGGGTGTCCAAAGCCTACAACGAGTACCAAAAATCCCTAGGAAGGAAAGTCGACCGGCGTGACACACAAGCCGTACATTATATAGTGTGTATTTTTAATGACTGTGCAGTGTTTGAAAATATTGCCGGTCCAAGTTTTGTGTTTACCTATTATGTTGCATGGACTTTACAGAGGGTGAATACAAAACTTGGAGAGGCAATATTTTCAAAAACCCCACAGTCATTAAAAATACATTCTATACTAATCTGTACTCTTAGAGTCTAAACTACCGGTGCCACCCTAAGCTGAGATTGGTAAATCTGAAGCGATTTACGAGCCACTACAAGTGGCGTCTGGTATTCTAAAAGTTAATAATATAAAGGAAAGCGATATAACGACTATTGAATTATTATCTCGTAGTTTGTATTTCTGTTAAGTTGTTTCTGCATGTTTTTCACTGGAAACAAAACACACATTCTCGGCAATTGCTTCTTTGCTTCAATAATGCTATTTGTGGCAAAAATGCACATCTCTTTTATGGATTGTTTTAGATTATTAAAAAAAATAATTTCTGTTTTTAAAACTATTTTCCTTATTTTGAATTTTTTTTCCCTATCAATTTTCCTGCTTTTGATGTTAAGAAAAAGAGAAGTTAAATCCTTGTGGAAAATAAAATATCTTAACACGTTAAAGAAGTAATTTTGCGAAGCTGTTAACAAGAGAAGCAACTCTATTTTATTGTTCTAGATTAAAGGCCCTGAATTTTTGTTTCTGATATAATGTTGAAATTGCCTTTTCTTATAGCGTTTGATTACTTTTCTTTTTAGCTTTTAAATGGGAGATGGAGTTATATGAAATTACCTACAGAAAAATGTAAGAATTTCTCGTAGTTTTGGGGTGGTAATTTTAAAGTAGCGCAAAGGACAAGCAACAGTGTGACACGATGTGGAATTTACTGATTAGCTTTCATGGATAGCGAGTTTAATATCCGATCTAATAGGTCAGCATGTCCGAATGGATTAGAACGCGCGTTCTTGAACATCCGATGGGGTGATGCTGAGGCAAGGGGTTCAACCCTTACACCAGACAGTTGGACTAAAATGTTGATCTCTCGTCCTTGACTTGGGGACGTAAATTACAAGTACATCTGAAGTCGGAGTAGGTTCGTTTGATGGCAAAGGGCACTGTGAATAGGGAAAGCTAATCCACACGCAAAATTCAAACCAGCACTAGGAGTACTGTGTATGGACCACGTCTGAGTTCAAATCCAGCGAGAGCAACAACAAGATATCTGATGTGAAATATATTGTTTTTACGAGAGCAAGCGGACGCCTCAGAAGAACATGGATTGACAACATCAAAGAAATGTACAATCACACGGAATGGCACTTCCCAGTGTCCCACATGGGACACTTGGGCGCCAATTATTTCTCCCCACGCTGCTTGACGGTAAAAGTGGAAGAAGATGATGAGGATGATTGTATATTTGGGACGGTAGGTAGGTAAGTTGGTTGGTGTTTTGACAGATTGTGAATTCTGTGAAAGATTGTATGTTGTTAGCTTCTTCCTCTTCTTCTTGTTGTTCTCATTCTTTCTTCTTCCTCAATTGTCAACATGCGAAAATAAAATGTTGTATAAAGTTTGTTTTGTGTGTCTTTTTGTCAGTCGGTCGGTTTGTCTGTCTAAATGCAGTCTTTCTGTCTATCCACAACGACCCCACAATCAACGATGTAACGGAACATTATGAAATGACCTCAAGTGCACTATTCCCTGCCATTATCTGTATTAAGTGTAAGCGGTCATCGATACTTAACCTTCTCCCTCCTGTGTTTGCTGTTATATTCATTTACAATGCCTTAGTTTACAACCTCTGCCCACCTCCCACTCCCTATTCTTTCCTCACATACTGTATACGCGTGCCAGCCCTAGCGACACCTCCGACAATTTTTATCTTCAAGGAGTTGTTCTCCAGTTCAAGATAAGCTCACATGCTTATCATCTTTCCTACCAACTTGCCACATCAGCCATAATTTTCTTCCTTCGTCTCTTGCACCCTCCATTTTTCTGGCTGTAACAACCTTCTCTAGAACCCATGACTGATTTTAAAAAAAAAACTGTCCCGTAGGACGTCGCAACCAACCCCAACCAACCCCAACATGGTTTGATTTTCTTGTAATTTACTAGGCAATGTTAGTTCAATAGTTTGAACGACCAACGCCCTAAACCATCAAAATCAGCGAAACGTGGTCTGCTTTAAAATCACCTGGAGCTGGGAGGAATAATTGTTTGTCTTCTATGGACAAGGATATCAAGAAAGTTCTGCATCCTTGTTCACTGCTCTGTTTCTAATTCACTTTTCTGTTTCTAGTTCCTGCTCTGTGTTTAGTTCACTACTATGTATTTAGTTCAATGTTATCCTGGTTAGTTCACTGCTCTGAGTTTAGTTCTCAGTTCAGTTTTGTAGTTCTATGCCCTGGTTTTAGTTCACTGTTCTATTGTTCAGGCCTCTGCTTTGTTTTTAGTTCACTGTTCTGTTTTTCTATTAGTTCTAAGCTCTGTTGTTAGTTCAATGCTCCGTTGTTAGTTCACTATTCAGATTATTGTTCACTGATCTGTTTTTAACTTCACTGCTCTGTTTTTAGTTCAATACCCCATTTTTAGTTCACGATTCTGTTTGTTGTTCGCTGTTCTGTTTTTAGTTCACTATTATCTTTTTTTTGTTCACTGCTCTGTTTTTAGTTCACTGTTCTGATTTTAGTTCTCTGCTCTGTTTTTAGTTCTCAGCTCTGATGTTAGTTCACTGCTCTGTTATTAGTTCACATTTCTGTTTTTAGTTCTCTTTTCTGTATTTAGTTCACTGCTCTGTGTTTAGTTCACAGTTCTATTTTAGTTCACTATTCTGTTTTTTGTTCACTATTCTGTTTTTTGTTCACTGTTCTGTTTTTGGTTCACTGTTCTGTTTTTGGTTCACTGTTCTGTTTTTAGTGCACTGTTTCACTTGTCTGAACGTGTGCTGAACTTCGAGAGCACTAAAGAGTTAAAGAAACCTCATTGGGAAAATCACAGTTTACGAAGCGTAAGAGTTTACATTGGCTCAAGTGAGCAGATAGATAGTCTGAAATTCCCGTGGAAAATAGATTAAAGAATATGTGACTGAGGGAACAAATGAAATGGCAGGCTTAGACTTAGTCATTGAATGGAAGATTTAGTTAGAACAAACAACAAAAGCAAACTGAGTTCCTGTCCCCAACATGAAGGATAGGCTTTTGAGTTGTTAAGGCCTCTGGAGTGTTTATGCTTGTGGCTACGGTTTGCTTAATCATTTTCCTCATGTTGGACTGGTAGTGCCTGGTTCCGTCGCCCTGCTACTGAGTTGAGTGCGTGGAGCGACACTGTGAGCTGTGAATTTCGTGTCGAGTGCTGTTATATCTGTTCACGGTTGTTTGTAACGAGAACTGCATGTTCAGAAAAACGGCCGGCCGGTCGCTGGACTACCTGGGTTGCCTTATGCAGTAATGTGTGGCTGCTGGCTTTCTGAGGCTCTGACTCTTAGAAGGCAATGAATGAATCACCATACAGCGAGAAGTAACGGTGAACTGTATTAGAACACGATCACTAGTAACAAAATGGACGTTGCGGCCAAAGCCTTCATCAGCACGGAAATAACAAAGTCACACCGACACAACTACAATGAAAAACTCTACATGAAAATATAAATATAAAAGTTACTCATCTGTTTCCTTGTTGTGGACTGGGCGCGACTTTCATTAAATCCGCGTGTGTGGTGACGGCTAAAAGAAAAGTCATGTAGACAGTGTGATAAACACACACACACACACACACACACACACACACACACACACACACACACACACACACACACACAAACTCTCTCTCTCTCTCTCTCTCTCTCTCTCTCTCTCTCTCTCTCTCTCATTATCCACCGTTAAGGCATTTGCCCTCAACCAACTGACTTCAAGCCGCTTTATCTGTTGCTGTCTGATGGATTACCGCGCATATACTCCACATATGATAAACCTCTATCTCTAATTCTATTGTCCGTGGACTTTTAGGTCTTTCTCTACTTTGTTTGCCTTGCGGGTTCCAGACAAAGGACATTCTATTAATACTGTTCCCAGGTTTCCCCTCACATCGTCACTCAAGATTAACATCTTGACTACTGAAGAATCATCATCATCATCAAGGGTCATGCCATCTCGCTTAAGCGTTTATGTCTCTCCACATATCTCGGTCTTTGGTGTTCTGGATCAATTATGCTGCTGATATTCCTCCGTGCCACCGTCCCAATGTATCCAGCATCATTTCTCTGCCTCTCTCCCCATCGATCGTTCCAGTCGTCACGTTGCTCTCCAACGCCACTCTTCTCATCACATGACTAAAGAAAGCTGTGTCCCCTCCTTACTGTTGTATATAGTGTTCTAGGTTTATTTGCCTCTTTTAGGCAATTGTCGTGTCCTCCTTTACAGTGTCGTCCCTGGAGTGAAGAGAGCCGACACCCACATTATAATATTTTTTCCCTCTCAATATTCTGGAGAATCCACCAGCTTCCGTCCAACACACTCCATCAGCCTAGGGACACCTTTTCCTATCACTCTCTCACTGTCGTACTATGCCCCCTTCTCATACTTCCCCAACGCAACATACTCAACAACTCTTGCTTCTAAAAATTAATAAAGATTAATTTATTAAAAGAAAAGTGTAACGTATATGAGACGTGTATGTGAAGAAAATGTGTGACGTGTTCTATAAAGTGTGTAGAATCGGACTCTCAGACAACAACCCAGTCAGCTGATCCCAGCAAAGATAGACCACAGCACGTTACGTCAGAACATGTACTTCTCACCCGTTGCCGAAACCATCTTGCCGGATACTGCTTTGCCTCTGTAGACCTCTGGTAATCCAATTTCATGAACATCCGAAATAGACACCGGTGGTATTAACAGTTAATCAAGGACCGGTTGCACTCTACACAATGTCCGTTCCTATCGTTCCTTAAAAAAAATGCACAAGTCCTTTGTAGTGTGTACACAGATTAATGTTAATTGTTACTGTACTGGATCCTCCCTCGTGTCTATCTAGCCTCAAGTATCAAGTCTTGTGTTCTATTACACGAGATTATATCACACTATGTAATTATTAGACTTAATGTTTTCAGTTCGTTACTACTGTCTGATGCTGTGTGGTGCATCAGTACGCATCACTCTCTTTGGTGAATCAACTTCCTTCTAGCTTTAGTTACGTTCTGTATGCAACTTTATTGATTGTTGAACTGGTGTTCTTCCGAATGGGATGTGATTCTTTCCCAAAAACTTGTTGAGTTTCCTTGGATCTGGTAGGGAACCTAGGATAGAAACAACACATCTGGTGATAGTACTAGTCACTGATCCTTTCGGCTGAGTGTAAGCCTATCACCTTGCTTAATGATCTTTAGCTAACTAGAATTAGTCATAGAGCAGATTAGCTACCCACCTAGAGCCGAATCAGGCTATGACAAAGAAAAAATCAGCAAACAGAATGCGGAACCCCGCCCACCAGGGACACCTACGGGAAGATCCCAATTATCCCTCATTACTCAATTCTCAACTAGTAAAGCTTATCAACACTTCACTAATCTATTCTTAACTAGCAGAGTTAATATCACTATTCTACTCTAACTAGTTTCCACTAACAGTGCTAATCATCACACTATAGTTTAACAAGGCCACAGTCTATATTAATTAGAACTAATATTATAATAGGTTATACCTTAAATGGCACTACTGCAGTCCTATCAATCATATCTACATCTGCCATTATAGGCACGTGTAAAATTAAGTCACTAATTAACACACGGTAGATATTATTTCCACTAAGCACTGCAGTGACATTTCACTCCGACTAGAGCCACATTTTCAAGTCCCACTAGTTGGTCCCAACTCGGGTTTATATGGCAAACTACCAAAGTTGGCCACGTGACGTTATCCTTTATGCCCCACACAGGTGGCACATTGGCAGATCATCCCCTGTCAGGGATCCATCCCCCCTCTGGCTCCCTCAATGTTAGATTTGTCATCACTGGTTCTGACATCCAAAACAATCTAGAGAGTTACTGTCGAGTTCCAACAAAGAATTTCGATACCAAGCTGCCAATCATGGTTTTCCAAACACGCTTACATTGTGCACGTGACGTTGTTCATGTCCGGCAGGTGTTCCACTGTTTTCAATAACACCCTCAACTTTCTGTCATGTGCTGACAGTCAAACCTCCATTCCGTCTGATGTCCGGAACTATAGATGACAAACGGAACCATTCCATATCCTGCGCGGCCAATTATATGTGATTTTAACTGTTATGAACTGCCAACGCGTTTTATCCCTTCCTTCTCACTCACCGCCAAATGTGTATATGGGCTGACCCGATGTAACCCGTGCAGCTGTGTTTACTCTGTTAGTACGACTGTTGTGGCCTAGAAAATATACGCCAAGCAAACGTCGGTATTATTATCTGGTTAACTCATGGCGAGCTCGTGACATAGGCCCCCTCTTAAGAGAGTAGTCCATCTCACTCTTCTCCACCATGAGTTAAATCCAGATGATTCATTCCTCTTCTTCAGGAGCTGGGTGTCTTGACAAGAAGTCCGCTCCAACATTTTCCTTCCCAGGAATGTACTCTACTGTGAAATTATACGGTTGAAGTAACAACGACCACCGCATCAAACGTGCATTGAGCTTCTGAGAAGTAGCCAGGAACATCAGAGGTTGATGATCCGACTGGACTCGAAACTTAACTCCATACAAATATGGCTGACATTTTTGCACTGCCCATACAAGGGACAAGCACTCTCTCTCGACGGTTGAATAATTCCTCTCCGCCTGTAGTAATTTCTTACTTGCGTATGCCACAGGTTTCAAAACGGAAGCATCATCTTTTCCTTCCTGTAACAAAGCGGCTCCAATTCCAATCGCACTCGCATCTGTTCTCAACACAAATTGTTTGGAAAGGTCAGGGAGCTGTAATACAGGTTTGCTGACCAAGGCCTCCTTTAACTGACTATAGGTCTTCTCACATTCTGGTGTCCAAATGATTTGGTCCGGGAATCCCTTTTTCAAGGTTTCCGTCAACGGAGCTCCAAGTTCAGTGAAATGTGGGATAAATTTATGGTAGAACCCACACAACGAGAGAAAAGATCGCACATCCTTCTTCGTTTTAGGTCTTGGTGCATTTCTGATTTTCTCCAGGTTCTTCTCTTCTGGAACAATGTGTCCTGGAGTGATGGTGTGACCTAGAAATTCCAGAGTCTGGTAACCAATCATGCACTTGGTTGGACAAGCAGTAAGCCCTGCTTCCTTGAGCCTATTAAACACTCTCTCCAAGGATTGTAAGTGGTCATCCAGGCTGTCACTGGAAATCAGAATATCATCCATGAATGAGATGATGGACGGATCCTGTAACGGATCTAGTAAAGTCCTCATCATGCGTGTAAACACACTAGGTGCATTGCTGAGTCCAAAGGGCATGACCTTGAATTCGTAGTGTCCACTGGGTGTACTGAAAGCTAACAGTGGTCGAATCTCCGGTTTGACTGGTATCTGATAGTACCCCCGACTCAGATCCACCTTTGAAAAGTACCGAGCCTTATGGAGCCTAGCGAATAACTGAGTTGGATTCGGCAAAGGTTCCACCTGAAACTGGGTATGACTGTTCAGAAGTCGGTAATCTATGCACAACCTGTGTTCTCCACTTGGTTTGCGTAACAAAACTACCCCCGCATTGTATGGGGATGTGGATGGTGCAATCACGTCATCCTCCAGCAGTTTTTGTATTTCCTCCTCCAGGGCCTTTTCTTTAGAGAATGGCACTGGGTAAACCTTTTGGCGAACAGGCTCCTGTGTGGTCAAAGTCATCTCGAACTCAACCAACCTCGTTCGACCTGGTTTATCAGTCAGTATCTCCTTATGAGACTTGAGAACGTGGGTTATCCTTTCCCTCTCCTGGGAGGTCAGATCAGGGTTCACTTGTACATCCCTATAGGTTTCCTGGTGTACCAAGGGATATTCCTTGCCCTCGCTGGTTCCCACTTCTGTCTCCACTGCAACTGCCATTGCCATGAGGTGAGCTGCCTTGTCTCCGGGTCTCTCTTCGTATTTCCGCAAGAGATTGATATGTAAAATCTTCGACTTTCCCCGGATCCGGATCTGATAGTTGGTTCTTGATATCACCCTTTCCACGGGAAATGGTCCTTGCCAACCTATCTCCAGTTTGTTGTTTCCCGTTGGGAGTAGCAACAAGACTTTATCTCCCACCTCTAGAGATCTTTCTTTAGACCTACGGTTGTAGTAAGCCGCATGTCTTTTCCTGGCCTTTTTCAAGTTTTGATTTGCCAGAGTCCATCCCTTGTGGAGTTTTTCTTTCAGTTCCTCCACGTATTGATAGGATGAGATCACTTCTTCTGACGTCCCCTCTTCAGTCCAACTCCTCAACATGGCTTCCAACGGTCCTTTGATTGGACGACCAAACAGCAACGTAGCGGGTGGTAGTCCTGTTGAGCCATGAGGAACTTCCCGATAGGCAAAGAGTGCGACTGGGATATATTCATCCCACCTATCAGGTTTTTCCTGCGCTAGTTTCCTGAGCATTGTCATCAACGTGCCGTTGAAACGCTCCACTTGTCCATTGGCTTGAGGGTGGTAAGGGCTGGTATGTATGTGGTTAGAGTGAAACACCCTAAATACCTCCTCCATGAGTTTTCCACAAAACTGAGATCCATTGTCCGTCAGAATTTGATCCGGAAAGCCTAATCTGGTAAAGGCCTCCATCAGTGCGTCCGCCAATCTTTTCGAGTCAATCGTGGTCAACGGTATAGCCTCACCCCACATTGTACAGCAATCCACCATTGTGAGTATATACATGTTCCTCTTCCTAGTCCTGGGAAGTGGACCCACGATATCGATGGCTACCCTCTCGAAAGGAGAGTTCATGATGGGTATCTCACCCAACACCACCGGTGCTGTCCAGTGTTTCGGTGCCACCCTCTGGCACTCAGGGCATGACTTCACATACCGACGCACATCATCTGTCATTCCCG
The DNA here is from genome assembly GCA_963921405.1 of Cepaea hortensis. Taxonomy (NCBI): domain Eukaryota; kingdom Metazoa; phylum Mollusca; class Gastropoda; order Stylommatophora; family Helicidae; genus Cepaea; species Cepaea hortensis. The sequence goes on along the minus strand of OY992886.1, from coordinate 14,303,496 downwards.
GCCAATAGTAATGGCAGGAAATTCGCTGCATGGTGGCGGCTATACCCATGTGTCCACTAAAGGAGATGGTATGCCCCATATGAAGAATCTGGGACCTGTGAGCTTTCGGGACGACCAACTGACCGTATAGGTTGTCTCCCCTTCCGGCTCTCCTGTAGAGTATCCTATTCTTCATGTAGTACTGCCCCCGTCCTGGTGGATCAGCACTTTTCTGCAGCTTTTTGTAGCAAGGACGTAAAGTATCATCCTCACTCTGGGCAGTTCGTAGCTCCCCCGGCATTGGGTTAGTCACAATTGCGTCTGCCTCTTCCGTTTTCGTCTGAGAGCGAGTCTGCATTGCTCCCATATGGATTGGCTCCCTGGGCATTCCCAGAAAGACATACCGGCAACCTAGGATGACTGGGAAAATGGGATCGGTCAATACAGCGGCCTTGATGGTGCCGGTGACGTACCTTGACCGAATCTTCACATTAGCAATGGGCAACTTCATGACTACAGCACTCTTCTGTGCAGGCTGTATATCCAAGGTTTCACCTGTGAATTGTTCTGGATGTACCAGATCCGCAGAAATCACGGCCTCCCCGTCCAGTCCTGTGTCGTATAAACACTCCACTTGACGACCGTTAACCTCTACCAATTCCACTACAGGTTGTTTTTCCTGGTCTGGAGTCTCTTCCTCGGCCTCGACCTGTTCGGTGGCTCCACCTTAGGTTTCCCTGAGCACACGACGAATTGAGTGTCTCCTGACTTTCCCCTGCAGTCAATAGCATTGTGCGTGTTTGACTGACATTGGTTGCACCATTTCCCTGTCCTAGACTTGAGTGAGCTCTCCTGGTGGCGAGCTTCCTTGTTGACCTTGGCATATTCCGTGACAACCTCCTTGGAAGTCACTTGACATGCTGCGAAGTGAGGGTTCTTAGCCTTCGATTTGCAGTCCCTCGTATTGTGAGAGGGTGACTTACAAATTGAACACCACTTCTCCGACCACGGTCGTTTTGGTGTAGAGCTTGAAGTGCTCTTGCTTCCCTCCTTCTTCTTCTCTGAACTATCCTCTGATTTTTGCACATAAGGTTCCCACTTTTTGGTTCCTGAGTTTTTGGCTTTCTTCTTGTCATGTTTCTCTTGACTTTTGGTGTTGGTTGAAAGGTTTTCCCCTGCCTCCCCATGTACCTCGACGAACCGTTCGGCTAATTTATTCACGAGGTCAATACGTTCCGCTCCTTGTTCTCCCAGGAACGTCCTGAGAGGTTTAGACATTTGCTTCTTCAGCTGGTCGACCACCATGAGCTCTTCCAGACTCTCATAGTCATGTGCGAACCCAGCCAAATCCATCCACTTATGGAGATAAGATTTTAGACGCAAACTGTAGGCGGCAAACAACTCTCCGGGTTCTCGTTTCGATGCTCGAAATTTTTTCCGGTAGGTATGTGACGTAACCTCAAATCGTTTCAGCAGAGCCGTCTTTAACTCATCATAATTGTTCTCATGTCCTGGTGGCAGGCGAGTATAAACCTCGTATCCGGTCCCGCGTAATCCCTGGGATAGCTTAAGATTCCATTTGTTACGCTCCAGACCCATAGCAACTGACATAGCCTCGAAGCGTTGAAGGTATTGATCAATCTTCTCTTTGTCCTCCTCGTAGACCGCTAAAGGAAACTTCATAGCATGGTACCCATGTCCACCTACTGGTGTTGATCCTGGGATGGAGGAACCTCCAACTGCTCCCTCAGTTTCTCCATTAGATTGACTCTTCAACTCGAGTTCCCTCATCCGGTACTCGTGCTCCCTTTTCTGTGCTTCCTGTTCAGCTTCTAATTTCCTAGCTGCTTGCTCAGCTTCAAATTTCCTAGCTGCTTGCTCAGCTTCCAATTTCCTAGCTGCTTGCTCAGCTTCCAATTTCTTAGCTGCTTGCTCAGCTTCCAATTTCTTAGCTGCTTGTTCCAACTCCATCCTTCTCAATTCCAGCTCGGCCTTTCGATCTTCCCTTTCTGCTTGACGATACTCTCTCTCCACTTCCTGTATGTAATCCGTTAGAGCAGACCCCGCCAATCCCATTTCTTCCCCCCTTGCCTTTAAGTCTGCTGTGCTAAGTTTAGGGGTGGCCATTATACAGAGAGGTAAGCTAGCAGGTCTAGTACAATATAACTGCAAATTACTATACAGATATATGAACAAGTACTATAAATCTAGATATTACCACACACAGCACATTCACTCAGTGACAAGAGTAGAATCAGGACCACAGACCTATGCAGACGTGTGAAGTGTGAACAGGTAAGATATTAGTCCTAACCCCTATCCACATTCACTCTAGCTGGATTCTCCAAAATGATATCTCCCTCTTATAACTAAGGATCCCGTGTCAAAAGACCCCGTTGTCAGAAGATCCCCCTGTCAAACGTTCCTGCTTGCAGGAGATCTCGCTGTCCAAGGATTCCGTTTATTAGAGATCCCGCTGTCCAAAGATCCCATTTACGAGAGATCCCGCTGTCCTAAGATCACGTTTACGAGAGATCCCGCTGTCCAAAGATCACGTTTACGAGAGATCCCGCTGTCCAAAGATCCCGTTTACGAGAGATCCCGCTGTCCAAAGATCACGTTTACGAGCCCCCAATAATGTCGTGTCCTCCTTTACAGTGTCGTCCCTGGAGTGAAGAGAGCCGACACCCACATTATAATATTTTTTCCCTCTCAATATTCTAGAGAATCCACCAGCTTCCGTCCAACACACTCCATCAGCCTATGGACACCTTTTCCTATCACTCTCTCACTGTCGTACTATGCCCCCTTCTCATACTTCCCCAACGCAACATACTCAACAACTCTTGCTTCTAAAAATTAATAAAGATTAATTTATTAAAAGAAAAGTGTAACGTATATGAGACGTGTATGTGAAGAAAATGTGTGACGTGTTCTATAAAGTGTGTAGAATCGGACTCTCAGACAACAACCCAGTCAGCTGATCCCAGCAAAGATAGACCACAGCACGTTACGTCAGAACATGTACTTCTCACCCGTTGCCGAAACCATCTTGCCGGATACTGCTTTGCCTCTGTAGACCTCTGGTAATCCAATTTCATGAACATCCGAAATAGACACCGGTGGTATTAACAGTTAATCATGGACCGGTTGCACTCTACACAATGTCCGTTCCTATCGTTCCTTACAAAAAATGCACAAGTCCTTTGTAGTGTGTACACAGATTAATGTTAATTGTTACTGTACTGGATCCTCCCTCGTGTCTATCTAGCCTCAAGTATCAAGTCTTGTGTTCTATTACACGAGATTATATCACACTATGTAATTATTAGACTTAATGTTTTCAGTTCGTTACTACTGTCTGATGCTGTGTGGTGCATCAGTACGCATCACTCTCTTTGGTGAATCAACTTCCTTCTAGCTTTAGTTACGTTCTGTATGCAACTTTATTGATTGTTGAACTGGTGTTCTTCCGAATGGGATGTGATTCTTTCCCAAAAACTTGTTGAGTTTCCTTGGATCTGGTAGGGAACCTAGGATAGAAACAACACATCTGGTGATAGTACTAGTCACTGATCCTTTCGGCTGAGTGTAAGCCTATCACCTTGCTTAATGATCTTTAGCTAACTAGAATTAGTCATAGAGCAGATTAGCTACCCACCTAGAGCCGAATCAGGCTATGACAAAGAAAAAATCAGCAAACAGAATGCGGAACCCCGCCCACCAGGGACACCTACGGGAAGATCCCAATTATCCCTCATTACTCAATTCTCAACTAGTAAAGCTTATCAACACTTCACTAATCTATTCTTAACTAGCAGAGTTAATATCACTATTCTACTCTAACTAGTTTCCACTAACAGTGCTAATCATCACACTATAGTTTAACAAGGCCACAGTCTATATTAATTAGAACTAATATTATAATAGGTTATACCTTAAATGGCACTACTGC
>OY992886.1:14254562-14294562 GCA_963921405.1 Cepaea hortensis | reverse complement strand
ATCATCATCATCATCATCATCATCATTAACGTCATAATAATTATTATCACATTTTTTATGTATAATTTCAAAATAGATAATATTTATTCGACGTTTAAAATATGGGTGGTTGGAAGGGCCGAATGTAAGGCGTTAATGTGTGACCAATTTATGGTCCTTTGAAAATAAAGCTTGTTCGTTCGTTCGTTTGTTCGTTCCCTCACATCTTCCTTCCGTCCTTTCTTACTTCCTTCTCGCCATCTCTCACTATATCTCTCCTTCCTTCTGTCCTTCCTTCATTCCTTCCTTCCTTCCTTCCTTCCTTCCTTCCTTCCTTCCTTCCTTCCTTCCTTCCTTCCTTCCTTCATTCCTTCCTTCCTTCCTACCTTCCTTCCTTCCTTCCTCCCTCCCTCCCTCCCTCCCTCCCTTCCTTCCTTCCTCCCTTCCTTTAGTCTCCCTATGCATGTTATCGTCCAATGAAACATATAACCTGAAAGAGATCCTACAAAACCTTACATTCTGATGGCTCTAGCGCCTCCTTCAATGCCCTGCCCATTTCATTCATCTCTGTCTGCAATTCCTTTCTCTGTGTAATTTTAGTATTCCCATTAATGCTTCATTCTCTTGCTACTTGGTAGATGATACAGGGAAATCATGTCGGATGGACCGAGACGGTGGCGTGGAGCAACAGAGTTGTCCCTGAAAACGAAGGGCTGAGATATGTAGAGAGCAGTGGCGTGCAGAGGGGGGTGCGGGGGGTGCGACGGCCCCGGGCATCCAGCCGGGAGGGGGGCATCCAGTTAAGGAGAGGGGGCAGCACAGTGCAGTCGGAGGGGAGGAGGAATGAATGAGGTAAAGAACAATTTAGGGGCATGCAATCAAGGGGTTGGCCCCGGGCATCAAAGAACCTCTGCACGCCACTGGTAGAGAGACACGAACGTCATTGAAGGGCACATCGCAGACAGCAGATCATATACTTCAGGACTTCCCAAAATACGACATTAGTGGGGCATAAACTATATGGACCACTGAGTGAACTAAAAAAGACAGCGAAGTTCATACAAGAGACAACATTGCAGATATATTTAATGTAAGTGAGAACATTGCGGGTATAAACACATTCCAATCGAACGAAAGAGGAAGAATACCGGAGACATGATAATATCTACAGCTTGTTTCTTCTCGTCAGAGTCCAATAAAGAACAAACGACAGTCTCATAGCAGATGAGGATATGAAACGCAAGGCCTCCATATATTCTAGGTTCTAGGCTATTAGATATGAACTGGGTTGGCCAGCTTTCTTTCTCATCGCTGTTCCATCCCGGATACTTTTCAGAAAATTACGAAAATCGTCTGGTACAAACTGTTACGAAGTTGGGTCTCCTACAGACCCGAATTGACCGGGGCGGGAAGGGGGGGGGGGGAAATCTTCACTATTTTGGGTATTGATCCCGCACTACTGTCTAGACAGGCAAGCACACTACCACCATACCACCTCGAAACCTGGATAAAACAAATGCATTCATACAAGGACACAGTGACATCCGCCATCTTGCCAAGCTAGTGAATCAATACTTCACTCTCTATTTCTCTGCTGAACAACGACGCTCTCACATGTTCCCTATTTCCCGATGAATCGGTCTATTTTCCTTCGCTTCCATCTCATTTACCATCTCCCCCAACCAATCATATTCCTATTTATATATGAAAAATATTTCCCCAATTTCTTCCACTCATTTTCCTTTCTATCATGAAGTAGTGATACACTAGCCAAGTTTTACAATCTCGTACGCTTGGCTTCGCTGGGAAATTCAGTGTAGGGACCGGGAATTCCCAATTCTAAATAGCTATGATTAATGCGTCATGGCCGCTATTATGTATAGTTTCGGACAGGCAGAATCCCAACGGCCGATGTCTTTCAGTCAGTGGATGAACAATTCATCGGGTTTCATTTCAAATTAGGGCCGGCAGAAAAGGGGTTAAATTGGCAGCGTGAATAAACTATTCCTGACTTGTGTTTGAGTCGATCGCTTTATTTAAAGCTGAAGTGAGAAGAGTTTGAGAAACAATCGCTCTTAATCGTGTTTGCATGCCTTTCATTTTTAACAGTCAGTAAAATTTGAGGTGATATTTCATTGTAAATACAGTAAACCCTCGGTTTAACGGATTTTGAAATACGATTTTTCGGATTGAACGCACATACATTAGATAGTTGCATATCCTTTACAGGACGTCCTACTCAATACCAGCATTATTTGCTGTTGTGATGTCTTTGCAAGTTTACGTTCAATAGTTTCCATGCACATACATTAAGTAATACAAAATAAGAAACAGATTTAAACACGCTAAAGGCGCTATTGCCGGTCTCTCTGGCCGAGGGGTTACAACACTTTCTCCGTAATCCCGTTTATCACGCAGAGTCTCGTAGCGAGTGAGAGCGGGGAGCGGTTCGACCCCGCTGGTGACTTGCGGGATAACTGAGCCGGCCGCTCAGAAAGCAATGGCAAACTACTGAGCGTAATCTTGCCAAGAAATCAACAGACAGCTGAAAGATGCTGCTGTTGACAGCGATGTTACTGTAAAAGAATATGCGAATAAAAAAAAAGGGCGCAATTAAAAGTCCATATAAATAATCTAAACAAAGTGTGCAAGGAACATAACATAAAAATTAGCATCAGTAAAACAGAGGTCATGACTATAACCAAAGGCAAAAAAAAAGAAAAATCATCTAAGAGAACACCCCCTGAAACAAGTAAAGAGCTTCAAGTACTTAGGAAGTATAATATCATCAGATCCGAAGACGAGATCCAATATAGATGCCATAAAGCACACCAACTCATTGGACAAATGACACCAATACTAACGAACAAACATTTCAGTAGATGCTGAAGAAGCACTCAACAACGCCATCTTTCTGCCAACTCTATGCTACCAATGCAAAACATGGACAATTACAGAAAAAAAAAAAGAAAAAAAAATTACAACAATGGAAATGAGATACCTGAGAAGAATACTCAATGTATCAAGAAGAGAGAAAATCAGAAATGAAGAAATCAGGACTAAAGTAGAGGTTATAGCAGCACTAGATTTCTTTTGAAAACAGCAGGTTAAATGGTTTGGTCACATAACAAGGCTACCAACTAACAGTATAACACAACAAACGTAGATGCACAGACCAAATGGAAGCAGAAGAAGAGGGTGACGATGCAAACGATAGGCAGAGGGAATAACAGTCCATGGGAATCTCGATATTGAAGCCCATAAGCAGGCACTCTTCCGCTGTTTATGCTTCACCTTGACACCGCAAGGTACAATAAGAACAAGATGGGATGAGATGATGATGAGATAAACGCGCAATTTTTGCACCATGTTTAATTTGGATCGTGTGTAAATAGATGTGCTTTCGTTTAGTCTCAGTGTGCTTCAGCATATCGTGCGTCCATGTTGCTTAGGTGAGCCACGGTAGCGTTGTGGCTAGACACTTTCTGCTTGTCAAGGGTTCGATTCGCATTGGGATGTAGTTGAAGTTTTTAATTGACCTGTGCACAAGAACGGCCCAGCCTAAAATATTTAAGGAACAATTTTTGGAATTAAAGGCGAATGCGTGATTCTTGTAAAGCTTGTAAAGTAACAGGAACCATTACCTTTTTACATGAAAATAAAATGTTTCAATAATTTCTGAATTGCTGCTGTGTAGCGACGGGGTTCCGATTGCAGTTTTTAATACCGTGTTCTAAACACAGCTTCTCCCAATATTATTCATCCTTGTCTGTAATTTTCTTCTATAAGTTTTTTTTAATTTATCCTGCTATTTCGTTTGACTTGTGGGTTCCAGACAAGAGAGTGACACAGCAGCTTTACAATACACAATTAAAGAGAACAACGGATATTGCGGCGAAAAGCCTTCATCGGCAAACAGATCTTTTACATCCAGAGAATATTTGCTGGTACCATTTACAGCTATGTCCCCCTGAAAAGAGTTACAGTAACACTTGGCTGAGAAAGGCAGAATTTAAGTAACATATTTTTGGAAGAGAACAAGAGAGAGAGAGAGAGAGAGAGAGAGAGAGAGAGAGAGAGAGAGGGTGAGAGACAAAGAGAAAACGAGGAAGAGAGAAAGACAGAGAGAGAGAGAGAGAGGAAGAGAAAAAGAGAGAAAAAAAGAAAGAGAAAGTTAGGAAGAAGAAGAAAGAAAGAGAGAGAGAGAGAGAGAGAGAGAGAGAGCAAGAGAGAGTGAAAGAGAAAGAGTTAGAGAGAGAGTGAATGAGAGAGAACGAACTAAAGAGGAAGAAATAGAGAGAAAAAGAGCGAGATCTACAAACAGATACAGAGAGAGAGAGAGAGAGAGAGAGAGAGAGAGAGAGAGAGAGAGAGAGAGAGAGAGAGAGAAAGAGAGAGACAGAAAGAGGGAGAGAAATATACATAGGGATAGCAAGAGAGAGTGAAAAAGAAAGAGGGAGTGAAAGAGAGCGAGAACGAAGAAGAGAAAGAAAAAGAGAGAAAGAGAGCGAGAGAGATACAGACGGAGAGAGAGGTGAAAGTGAGAGAGAGAGGAAGAACGAACGAACGAACGAACGAAAATCTTTATTTTCAATGGGTTAAGAATTGGGCACGCAGGCCCGTCTGACATTCTGCCCTTCTTCTCTATTTCCTCTCATACATTCTTTCATTCAACATCTCTTATGAAGCAATTCTTTGACAACAAAAGAACAATAAGCAGTAAAACGCATGAAAAAGGATCAATAATACATGACTCGAAGAGAAAGAGGGAGAGAGATGGAGAAGGAGACAGATATGTAAATTGAGAGAGAGAGAGAGAGAGAGAGAGAGAGAGAGAGAGAGAGAGAGAGAGAGAGAGAGAGAGAGAGAGAGAGAGAGCTGCACTATTATAAAGAAATCATGAAATAAGTTAGGGACATTGCCCGGTCATCCCGCACCACCAACCCACTTCAGTAGACATGTATTTACAGCCAACGTTTGCAGAAAGTCTCTTAAGAGACCTCAGCCCAGCGGAGATTCATCGGCCAGGATTGATCCCGGACACACTCAAAGAGAATGACAAATGTCACCTTAATCCCGACACAGCCCTCCTGCGGGCGGCCCACTGGAGGCCCGAGTCGTGACTTGAAATCAGGATTAGCCGGAGAATTATTGCATGGGGTCCCGTCGCCAAGGCAACCCTGTAGTTGAATGCCCACTGTTTTATGCATGGCACACATATCACAGGGACCAGCAGTAGTGTAGTGGCTTGTGCTTTGATGTCCCCGCACGGTGGTGAATTTGTTCGAATCACAATGAGTGCGGGGATATTTTTTGTCATTGACCTGGGATCCCTAGTAGAACTACCCTTAAGTCGTTAAGAATAAAGTATATGTCTCTTTTAAATGCCGTAAGGCGCATTGGGTATAAGTTGCTAGAGCCATTTTTATGCACACATTGGCACTTGTTGGTGATGTGATAATATCGTGTCGGTAGCCTTTATTTCCTCAAAGAAGAAGAAAAATATAATGATGATGATGATGATGATGATTATGATGATGAAGGAAGAAGAAGAAGAAGAAGAAGAAGAAGAAGAAGAAGAAGAAGAAGAAGATGATGATGATGATGATGATGATGATGATGATGATGATGATGATGATGATGATGACGATGATGTTGAAGAAGAAGAGGAGAACAAAAAGAAGAAGAAGAAGAAGAAGAAGAAGAAGAAGAAGAAGAAGAAGAAGAAGAAGAAAGAAGAAGAAGAAGAAGAAGAAGAAGAAGAAGAAGAAGAAGAAGAAGCAGCAGCAGCTTTTAACACACCAGTATCATAATTAATGAGCCCGTACTTCGATACTAAGCAAAAGAGGAAAGAAAACGAATGAAATCTAAACATTCAATCATTGTGCACCAAATGCCTCACAAAACGCTCATTGGTTAAGCCATCATTAACTAAATACGTCCCATCCCAGGATGCCCTTGCTTGAAACTCTTAATAAATGTTTATATCGCGGTGGCGGGCGGGCGCCGTGATAGAGCAATGGGTAGCCTTTCGCGTGCCGTCCCAATGGTCAGGTGTTCAATTCCCACTGATTCGAACTTTTAAAACTGACAAATCCCCGCCCCCCCCCCCCACCCGATGTGTCTCCACCTTGCAGCGGTTGGAGGGGGGGGGGGGCTTGTGTGTCCTAATGACCCCCAAGAGCTTTGCGACGGAAGCACAACTATGTGTCGGACAGCACTTGGGTTAGGGGCCAGACCAAGAGAGACACAACCTGCTGCTTTGCAGGTAGACTGAGGATAGCAGTCAAAAGTTCAAATCAGGCGCACGAAGGCAGCAATTCTTGGTCCCGATACATAATCTAAGGCTCTCAGCTGAGGGATATGGCTGAACGCCTCTAAGCTATAAACCTTCGGATGTGAGAGCCTGACCGATACTCACCTACTGCAAAAATGGAAGTGAGATACTGAGCACGCTACATGCTTAGTTCAGATACCTGTTCGAAGCCTCTCAGCTGGGTGATATGAGGGATCCCCGGATGAGAGGGCCTGGCTGTCACTCGCTCTCAGATGCATGGAGGTAGTGTGCTGAACCGGCAGCACATGTAGCCTACCTCGTGAGCGATACTAAAGGAGGAAAAGCGGTTCAGTCGTACGAAATGGTTCCGATGAAAAGCTGCATCTACACACATGGAGTGGGTGTAGTCAAAGGTGGAAAAACGTCTCAAAAACACGAAATGGAACGCTTGGCTAGCGTCCCCATAACGTGGAAGTCAGAAGCGAAAGCTTGATGAGTGGATGTCGCCCGCATACTATCCGTCCCTGGTCTGTCTGTGTGGGGAGCGGCCAGTGGCAAGACGAAATGCCCAATACATGGAAGTGAGGAATTAAAGCAGCCATGTGCAGGATGTGGCGATTCTTCAGGTAACCCAGTCTCAGAGCACTATGTGCCGGTTCTGCAATGATGGAAGCCTCCTTGGATAGCATGAAATGGCCATTGTCTGCCCCTGCCTTCCCTTGAGGGTTGACCGCGATGTCTTTGACCGTTCTGCCTTGACCAGCTGAGATGTGGGCGACACCACAACAGTAAGAGTCTAACGTCCCTCGAACCCCGAGGAAGGCTAACCTCATTAAAAATGCCCACAGAAGTCGTATGTGCCGGCCTAAGGGTGGCAAATAAAAACTGGCACTACGCAATTACGTCCGAGTGAAATATCTTTCGTGGTCGGAAAAGCTCTGACTAACTAGTCTTCCGAATGTCCTTAACGTCCGGAAAAACTCTGACTGGCTAGTTTCCGATTGTCCCTTGTGCTAGGAACAGCTCTAACTACCTATTTTTCCGAATGCCGCTCGCGTCCGGAACAGCTCTGACTAGCTAGTTTTCCGAATGTTCGCCGTGCCCGGAACAGCTCTGACTATATTGTCATCGGGCACAGCGACAAGCACATGTCCGAATCGAAAACTCGCTGAGTGGATATCGTCTGCAGACCAGTCTGGTTTGTGTGGGAACGGCCCGTGGCGAACGAAATGCCCAATATATTGAAGTGAAGAATTAAAGCAGCCATGAGCAGGACGTGACGATTCCCTCGGTGAGCCCAACACCAGGGTGCTATGTGTCGGCTCTGCAACTCTGGAAGCTACACTGGATGGCGGAAAATACCACGGACTGTCCCTGCCTTCCCTTGAGGGCTGATCGTGGAGTATTCGACCGTTCCAACTTGACCAGCTGGGATGTGGACGGCAACACAAAAGTGAGAGCCCCACAGGAATGCTAACCTGGTCAAAATTGCACGCTAAAAGTCGGATGTGTTGGCCTAAGGGTCTCAACCCAAGGGTGCATAACGAGACACACCACAATCACATTAAAAAAAAAAACACTCAGGATGAACGCAAAGAAGAAGAAGAAACTGACATGGGCTACGAGGTCTATCCAAGTTAAAATGGGCGTCAGGAAATGTCTTGGGCAGTAAAGGCGGCGTGAGTGATACTGACCACATTCTCTACGAGAGGCAATGGTCTATAAAATGATTCTAGAACCATATATCCCATTCACCTTAAGGCGTGGACAAGGGACTATTACTGTATATTTCGCGGCGATGTGGCTTGGCCTTACCCTATGGGCATCTGGTTCAATTCACGAAGTAGGATGTATGGAGTTTTACAGATTTAAGTAAAGGATTGTACACCCCTTGCCCTTGATCCTGGGGTCGTTGGGTAGAACGGCTTATCTTCGCAGACAAGGGCGAAGAACTCGGAGGTGCGGTATACACGTTGTGTGTGTTGAAAATCCGGAAGTTGAAAATTAAACAGAGAAAAACGAATAATCGACAATTCAGGCTTAATTTAGAAATTATGTAACCTATCGCCAAAATAATAATTATAATATGTGGTGAGATTTTTGTGTGTGCTATATATAGTGAAGAGGAGGAGGAGGTTGAGGAGGAGGGGGAAGAAGAAGAAGAAGAAGAAGAAGAAGAAGAAGAAGAAGAAGAAGAAGAAGAAGAAGAAGAAGAAGAAGAAGAAGAAGAAGAAGAAGAAGATGAGAAGGAGGCGGAGGAAAAGGAGGAGGAAGAAGAAGAAGATGAAAAGCATGACAATCCAGCACTGGATTGCAATTGTACCATCAGTACATTGACACTAGGGTAGAACAAGAAGTTAATATGGGAGTCGAAATGACCGGCATAGGGAATTAACCCTCTACTCTGACATCAGCACATCGGAAGTTTAAAGGCAAGTGCGTTAAACCATACGGCCACGCAGACCTCTAGACTAACAACTCTCAAATATTGTTTGTCCTTTGCAGGACGTTGTCATCAACTCCATTTTGATTTGCTGGGGAATTTTGCCTTTATTGGTTTGCCATTGGTTTCTGAACGCGAAGTCAGCGTTGAAGCCCAACTTTAAGGAATTGACCTACTTCACCGACGTCAGCGCACCGAAAGTTTAAGCGTAAGCGCATTAAATCACGTGTTCACGTAGACCTCTAGCATTACAACTGTCGGAGAGACATTGTTGAAGACAATACTGAAATAATGAATCACCCAATTGGAGAAAATATTGAAACAACGGTTCTCCCAGTTAATAACAATACTGAAACAATGTATCACCCAATTGAAGAAAATACTGAAATAATGCATCTCCCAGTTAAAGACAATATTGAAACAACATATCTTCCTATTGAAGACAGTACTAAAACAACGAATCCCCCTGTTGAAGACAATACTGAAACAACGCATCTCCCAGTTGATGACAATACTGAAACAGCATATCTCCCTGTTGAATACAATACTGAAACAACGTATCTCCCAGCTGAAGACAATACTGAAACAACGTATCTCACAGTTGACGACAATGCTGAAACAGCCTATCTCCCAATTGAAGACAATAATAAAACAACGTATGTCCCAGATGAAGACAATTCTGAACCAACCTATTTCCCAATTGAATGCAATACTGAAACAATGTATCTCCCAAGTGAAGACAATACTGAAACAACCTATCTCCCAACTGAAGACAATATTGAAACAACCTATCTCCCAGATGAAGACAATACTGAAATAACGTATCTCACAGTTGACGACAATGCTGAAACAGCCTATCTCCCAATTGAAGACAATATTGAAACAACGTATGTCCCGGATGAAGACAATACTGAACCAACCTATCTCCCAACTCAAGACAATATTGAAACAACCTATCTCCCAGATGAAGACAATACTGAAACAACTGAAACAACGTATCTCCCAATTGAAGACCATACTGAAACAACGTATCTCCTATTCGAAGACATAACTGAAACATTGCATCTCCCATCTCCCATTTAAAGACAATACTGACCATTGCATCTCCCTTCTCCCAGTTGAAGACAAAACTGAGACAATGCACTCCCCATCTCCAAGCTGAAGATAATACCGATACAATACATATCCCAGTTGCCTTGCTATACATTTCATCTGATTGTCTCTCTATGAAGCATTCTACTTGTAACCTCGTTTTAAATAATTGCCAACCGGAACAGGCATTGTCCTTAACCCTGGAGGGCAACAACCTTCCTTCGCTGACCCGTTGTGACCTTTGTTTCTCCTTAATGCTTCAGTGTTGGAAGTGATAATTGTTGGGTAGTCTTTCTGATGCCGTCTTGACCATACTGGACAGTAGTTCTCAAACTGTGTTTGTCTTTGGGGAAATAAGTTCACAAGTGTTTATTGGTTTTCATAGAAAAGAATGTGGGAAAAATAGGCTTTATTGTCGCTGCCTTGAAAAATGTAGAGTACAACTAACATTAGAATATTTATTGTGTGTGGGATTTGGTGTGAGATCCATTTCTATGCTAAGCTGTTGGAGCACTGAGCTGAGGAACTCCCAACACAATCGCCCGCAGCTCTACTTCGACCGTGGTATGCGGGATAACGAATTGCATCCGTATCTCCTAAGCCACAGAGCCGACGTTGACGTACCAGACAACATAAATATTGAAACACATAGTCACCGACCGGGATTGGAACCTGTCACCTCCAGATGAATTATCGGTCCCGATGCGAACCGAAAACATGACCACCGGGTCAAGAGGCAGGCGTCCAGACACTACGCCACTTCCAACTCCCATGTTGTCTAGTGTGTACTCGGATTTCTACTTCTTCCCTTGCCTTCTTTAAGTGCCGATCAATATCTGAGTATTTTTAAGTGTCATTTGTATGGCCTCAAGTGTTTCATGACGATTGATATTTCTTAATCCAGTTGAAAGCAATTTCGGAAAGCCAATTTTCTCCCATCACACTACTATTTGTTTCGTTGACAGAAATGTTTTTAGATTAACTCATTACACTCGCCTTATTCACAGATATTGACAGATACTTATACAGACAGCTGAATGTTCTCCACAGGACCTTGTAACAAGCTTGAGCATTTGTGGGCTGCTGTTAATATTCTAGGCAATTTTACGTTTAGTAGTTTGCTATTGTGCATGTTATGAGAAAGGGAAAGTCGGAGTATGTCGTCACAATGGAAACATTATAGGGGAAGAAAGGCAGGGGAAAACAAAGAGATAAGATGCTATACAGTTTGACATCATGGTATGGAGGGACATCGGTAAAAGAAATGATTAGCAGTATGCGAGACAGAAGGCTGTGGTTAGACATGATCACCAATGCCATACGGCATGGGCTATAAGAAGACTGACAGTACATGAGACAGAGGGCTGTGGACAGACGTGATCGCCAACGCCATATGGCATAGAGTATAAGAAAAAGTTTGCCATTGCTTGTTTGAACCGCTGACGGTCATTATGAAAATCAACGCAAAGCGGTGTGCTTCCAAGTCGCTTGCTCTTGACTTCGAACCCACTGTGACGAGATTGGGAAATTGTTCACAAGCCGTAAGTCACATGTGCCGACGATAAATATGAAACAAAGAAAAGGAAGAAGAAACCAGAAGACACTAGAAAGAAGAAATAAACACACAATATGACGAGGTAATTAGACGAAACAAAAAACACGTCGAGCTTCCTATCCTTATTTTGTATTTATTTTGTTTCTAGTATCAGCTCGACAGCTACCAATATTCATTTTCCGATACCATTTTAGAGAGTAGAAAATTGAAAGCTATAGGAAACAGAAATTCTAACCTGTCAAATGATGACAGCGCCTCGCTGAAGGAATTAGTGTACTTGGACGTTCGGCCAACTTGACACCCTCGAAAAGGTCTCATTATTAGCTGGCTGTATCATGCATTAAGGGAGGCGAAGGGAGAATGATAATTCTTCACCTAGGATGAGTCAGGGGTTTTCTTCTCACTGACTATTTCTAGTTTCTCGAGTTAATGACAGTGAATCCGATTCGAGGGAGTAGTATTCCAAATAGAGGAATACACACTCGGTAAGTAACCCAGAGTTGGGTTAAGAGAATTACAGTATATTTGCCCCACACTGCAATTCTCTCTCCTTAATTATTGCTTACGTAATCAACACACTAAAGTTACAAAATGCTAACAAAGCTAGTTGCTAAACTGCCACATATATGCACTATTTTGCTGATAAACAATTTGATACACATTGATTACATGTGATTTAAAATATAACATTGGTCATTTATATTCATGCAGCATTTTATAACATGCACGCGCTTATACATTACGTTCGGAATCTGGGATAGCTCGATGAAGCCACAGAAAATGTTCAGATTAAATTCTATTACAATTCACAAGAACCTTTCGCAATAGCTTTTAGTTTTCTTTCCCTTTCAAATATGCTTTCTGATTTCTACTTCTTTCTCTAATTTACTTTGAGCATCGATCAATATTTGCTTATTTATTTTAAATGTTATTTTAATTAAATCAAGCTTTTCCTGAAGATTGATATTTCTTATTTCACATTCAAGGCAATTTCGTAAAGTCAATGTAAAACTTAACTTCTTCTTCTTTCACCCTATTTTCTCCCATTGGAGCACTGGAACCCACAACCCATTCACCCCAAGCCCTCATATCATTAGCTATCCCACGCAGCTTCGACCATGCCCACCCTATATTATCCCTTTCCGTTTCCACTGCTATTCTACATGCGTTTTTAAGCCTTTTCTATTTCTTTTGTACTGTAGATCTCACGCGAAGATATTTCTACTATTAAAGTTAGTTGCATATCCTTTACATGATGTAGAAGTCAACCCCAGCGTTTTTTGGCTGTTCGTGATTCCTGGGCAAGCTTACGTTCAGTAGTTTGCTATTGCTTTCTGAACGATCGGCACCAATACGATTTCGTTAAAAAAACGACACATGTGTGTTTCGAACGCGGGTATGCTGGATTACGAACAGCGTCCGTAACACCTTCGATACGGAACCGGCTATTAAACTTACTATATATTAGTTGCTGAGTAATCTTTGTGACTGTCATATATTTTTGAAGGGAGTGGGAGATCACTGTAGTGCATGCCCCATCTCTAACAAAAGAAGTAGAGCCCCATCCTCTTCTATCTTCAATAACCCCAGAATATGAACCTTGAGTTATCTGCAGGCCTCGTTCTATTAAGTATGTCTAGGAGATATGGATTATGGCCCTGGTGAGACTGGTAATTACTAACTGGGAATCTGCCCCTTCTCCAATGATTCTGATAGCTCTGGAGCCCCCTTATTGGTTATCAAATCTGAGGAAAGTCTGGAGAATTTTCTCAGCCTGATTTAGATGAAGAAAACATGGATGTTGAGCAGTTGATAGATCTAGAGTCTTCTATCCCCATTTTATTAAGTCATTATGAGTTAATGTATTTTTAAACAATCAAACACATAATCAATCACATTAGATTCTGACAACATGATGTACAAAGAAGTTGTTGACTCACAGATAGGTTTGAACTGATAAATTAACAGAAGGTCAATTCATGTTAATCATTTATTGACTGGGCCTGAGCCTTCTGGCCAGTACATACATCTCTATTGTGATTTACACAAGATAATAGAAAAGTTGCACATTGGACCATTGTCCCAGACAATCAATCAAGCATCAATATATGAGATGTCAACAAGTGTGAAACATAGTAAACATTTTGATGTTGTACATATTAAGTGTGATGGTGATGACTCAACAATTAAATATCAGTTTTCCTGAAATTGGGTGTGGTGTGTACCAATTTAGAAAGGTAACCTGGTGACTGGAAGATTAGGTAAGCCAGGGTCCATTGACTGATGGATCCACTTCAGGTATGCCCGTATAGCTCCTCTGAAGGCCTCCCCATACTTTGCTCATGGCCAAGTCATCCTCCATCTCACTTGTGGTTCATCTCTTTCTCTCGGCTTCCCTCTCTCAGGTCTGATTTAGGTGGTTAGTTTGCTGATGTGTTGGGTGGTTGTTGGTATGTAGCCACCAAGATCACTGATGAATATTCGCATAAATATATACATTCCTACCAATACAATAATAAGAAGTAGGTCGGAAGAAATCTACATTCCTGAAGTAGGAACTAGTTCCCCTCCCCTCCTTTTCTCTCTAAGCTAGTGTTGGGTTAATTTGGGGGTGGTCAGAGTTTATCACACGGTGTACGCCTTGTATCAACTTGTTCCTGCTGTATGTAAGTTCTCATTTGACCTGGGGTCAGTGAACGTGTACAGTAAGACATTGACAAGAGTGAGAATATGTCAAGATGCATGTAAATAAATGACATACATTTATAACATTTCTGCCACTAAATGGTGTTTATCGCGTGTATAAATAATTATCTGTGTTTTCCCAATTAACTTCTTCTTCTTCTTGTGTCTAATAACTCTCTCCCATTATCTGTTGTTGTGATGTTGAGTGTTGGGTTGTGTGGTGATGAGTGGTGTTGAGTTTTAAGTTATGTTGAGTAATGAGTTAAGTTCACTGCGCGTGATGGTGTTCCGCGAAGCACAACTTTCTCATGTATTGCAGTTCATAAGTGCTCTTATCTAATTAAAATTTGACATAAATATAAATATTTATTCCGTCAAACCCTATTGATTCAATAGATGAAGGAGAAAGGAAAGATTGATTTCTCTTTCAGCTTTCTAGATTGTAAATAGGCATAGATAAGTCTGTTTTAGAACAAGGCACTTATTCTAGTACACGAACTGTCATTTCAGCTGTAGATAGTGATAGAATCTTTTATCAGTGTTTCTGGTGAAATGCACAAGATTGCTTTAGAATCATCACTCCTCACAGTTGTTTAGAATAGAATGTAGTAGTATAATGCACTTCTTAAAGTTAATAATTATCTCTAAGAATATCAGAGATTGCAGTTTCATCTAAGAGAATATTAGAGAGTCATTTTGCCCGGGAATGGCTCTGCGTCGTTAGAATCTACAGTCGAGCATTTTTACATTTCAGAGGTTTTAATTAATAATAATACATTTCAATTGACATCACAAACACTGGATACCGTTCTTTTGACACTTGATACATCGGGTTATCAGTTTAATCTAAGGCCTAACAAGCTCACCTAGGATCCAGACATTCTGCCTTGCCCATTGAAACTTTTGGTCACACAATCTTCTCACATCTTTTCATGAGGCGGGTTTCAGAAAAGAGTGCGGGCTTATTAACATTTCTGATGAAATAGTAACATATGCTAATTATGCTTTGGCGCGAAAGCGGGTCACATGTCCCTTTTCGTCCAATGGTCTTCCGAGCTTTGTCTGATGCAATCTTTCTAAGAATCCACGTCATCTGTCACTTATGCAGTTCCAGTTTCGATGTTAAGTTTTAAGTCCTAGTCTCCATTTGTGGTTGTGAAGTCAATTTCTTTTAATGTTGTTTCCTCTTTTTGCGGCAAGTGTTGGTAAATGAATAATGTTGGTTGCGTTATGCTACAGTGACCATTTGCATGATTATACACTAGCTTGCCCTGTGCAGAAATTCACTTCTATAAACTTCTATCGAAATGTCTCTCCATTGTAAGCCAGGTGCGCTGCCCGCCCTATAAACGATTTATATCTTGAATCTATCTATGTTGTGGTGTTCTTCTCCGCATACCCAATCCATCCATCCATCCATCCATCCATCATGTGTCATGCCGGAAAGCGTGGGCGGTCATGACTCGCCATTTCACTCGATCACCAGAGTCGTGGATAAGCTCAGTGTTCCTATCTCGACCATGCCATATGGCCAAGCCACCCGATGCCCAATGCACTCCCCATAATAACTGTCTTCTATGGACTGATATGTTTTTTAAGATGAAATGTGTATTTCCTTTTTCTAATATTTGTTTGTCTTAGTAAGCAATCTTCTTCAACAAAGATGCGTTCATTTGTGAATATAAACACAGACGTCACAAACAATATGTTGCACGATTTATTGCCTGGCATATTCACTGTTTCTCATCAGGTGCATACTGCACAGTTGTATATCATATGCAGTGAATACATGATTTAAACTTTAGCTGAAACAATTAAATATATGACCAGCAGATCGCCGATACCAGGATTTTGTTGTTAAACTATAGAACTAATATATGTTTTTAACACGAGGTTAACATGTTGTGTGTGTAAATAATGTACTCATCCACCCAGCCACCGGCACACCAACCTACCCACTCACCCACCCATCTATCATATCTTTCAACCTGGCCACAGTTTTCACATCCCCCACCCACCAACGTACCCACAAACCAACCAACCCACCCACTTACCTACACACCCACCAACTCACCCACCACAAACCCACTCACCCATCCACAAACCCACTCACTCACCCACCTATCCAACCACTAACACACCCATCTATCATGTCTGCTAGTCTTCATAGCCCAACCCACCCACCCCTACTCATCCACCCACCAACCCACTCATTCAACCACCATCCACAAACTAACCCACCCACTAATCCCCCACCCACATACCCACCCTAATCCACCCACTCAAACCCACAAATTCACCCACCCATCCTTCTTGTCTGTCAACCTAGCCAGTCTTAATAACCCTGCCCCCCCCCCCCCCGCCCACCCAAACTACCTGCCTATCTCTCCCACTGTCCATCAGTCCACCCATCTATTCCACCTCTCCCCTCTGTCCACCCTCAGACAAGAATAGCTTACCGTGTTTGCCAGGTCTAGTCCACTGGCCACGACAAACTGCCCGCCGTTAAGGCAATGAATACATTTAAGACGTACAGCATTGTAAGAGTGTTTTCCTGAAACACACACACAGAAAGAGTTAAGGGCCAGTCAAAGCTGATTAGTTCTTCCAGTCAATCTTATAGTGTCCCACGACGCAAAGGGAAATGAGTACATATTAACCTCGGGTCGATTCATGAAAAGCTAGTTTATGAAAGCGTGGAATTTATCACTGTTTATAACGTGTGATTTATCACTTTTTACATAGTGGGATTTATCACCGTGTATAACTGGGATTTATCACTGCTTATAACGTGGGAATAATCAATGTTTATACCTGGGATTTATCACTGTTTATAACGTGGGATTTATCGCTTTTTATAACTGGGATTTATCGCTTTTTATAACTAGGATTTATCAGTTTGTAACATGGCATTTATCACTGCTTATAACTAAGATTTATCACTGTTTATAAGGTGGGATTTATCACGGTTTATAACGCGGGATTTATCACTGTTTGTAACGTGGGTTATAACTGGGATTTATCACTGTATCGTGGGATTTATCATTATTTATAACGTGAGGTTTGTTATTGTTTATAACGTGGGATTTATCACTATGTGAAGATTTTCGTACAATTAACCTCATAAGCCATATCTTTAAGCTTCTACTCAGAATTATCATGAGAAGAGCCAGAAAGAAAATAAAAATGGAAATTAATGAAAAACAGTATGGATTTGTGGATGGAAAGGGTACAAACAATGAAATATATACATTACGGACACTAATAGAAAGGTCAATAGAGAAACAGAAAGACATATAATTGTGTTTCATAGATTATAATAAGGCATTTGATAAGTAAAACAAGATGAACTGATTAAAATGTTGAACGATATCAACATTGATGGAATAGATTTAAGAATAATAAAGAATATTTACGGGAACTAGGTAGCAGCAATTAAATTGGGAAATAAAGAGGGTAGTTACGAACAGATAAGGCTAGGAGTACGAACAGGGGTGTGTCTTGTCACCAGATCTCTTCTCCCTATATAGCGAAGTAATAATGAGAGAGATCAAAGAGAAGCCAGGAATACTAATCGGAGGTTATAATATAAATAATATACGCTATGCAGATGCCACAGTATTTGTGGTGGATAATTCAACAGACCTACAACTATTGTTGGACATTGTAGTAACAGAGAGTGCAAAGAAAGGACTCTCCTTGAATATCAAGAAAACAGTAACAGTGGTGATATCGAAGAAAATGATGACACCAAAATGTGACATAGAAATAGAAGGAAAAATTCTTAACCAAGTGGATAATTTTAAATACCTAGGGACATTTATAACATCAGATGGAAGATGGACAACAGAGATTAAGAGCAGAATATGACAAGCAAAAGCTGCATTTCAAAACATGAAGAGTATCTTATGTAATATGTCACTATCACTGAATGTAAGAAAGACAGTGCTGAAATGCTGTATAGAACCAGTTTTGCTGTATGGCAGAGAATCTTGGAATGTAAATGAACAAATTAAGAAAAAGATTAGAAGCAACAGAGTGGTTCATGAGACGAATTTTGCGAATTCCTTGAACTGCCAGAGTAATTAACGACGGCCTGAAAAAGGCTAATGAAACTAGAACATTATATGCAACAATAAGAAAGAGACGAACAGCTTTCTTTGGTCATGTGATGAGAATAAAGGCATTGGAGAGCATCGTGACGACTGGAAAGATCGAGGGGGAAGAGAGACAGAGGCCGACCAAGAGAAATGATGCTGGATGGATTGAGACGGTGGCATGGGGGAATATCAGCAGCAGAGTTGATCCTGAACACCAAAGACCGAGATCTGTGGAGAGACATGAACGCCTACGCCAGCTGGCATGGCACTTGATGATGAGGATGAAACCTTCCACTGGCTTAATAATTCGGCAGGTGATATTTCCTACTGCTCGAAGGAAAGAAACATGAAGCATAATGGACTGACCCAAATGGAAACAAGCCCAGCAATGTTAAAGGACTAGCTCATGACACCGCAAGCTGCACGAGGAACAAGATGAGATTGAAGATCAACATGCATGCAAACAAGAAGACGACCAGACGCTGAGACACCAATGCCAGATATGAAAAGTCCTGGAAACAAACACACAGGCGTGAAAGAACATCATGTGAGATGAGATGCGTAAGATACGCAGCTGGAGAAACTAGGAGAGTCAAAGAGACAAATGAGAAGCTCAGGAAATGCGTAGACAACCAGAGGCTAGAGCGTTCTACACGCGAACATCGGGATACAAAGAGGAAAGTAGACCTATGGCTAGATAGAGTAAAGGAGACATTGAAGAAATAACATAGCGCATTAACACAAGCAACAAGAAAAGCGATAACAGAAAAATTACATCTAGCTCTTATTTGTGATGCTTCACTGCAAAAGCAGTAGTATATAAGAAAATGAAGAAGAAGAAGAAGAAGAAGGAGAAGAAGAAGAAGAAGAAGAAGAAGAAGAAGAAGAAGAAGAAGAAGAAGAAGAAGAAGAAGAAGAAGAAGAAGAAGAAGAAGAAGAAGAAGAAGAAGAAGAAGAGAAGAAGAAGAAGAAGAAGAAGAAGAAGAAGAATGGAACACAAAAAATTAACTGAAAATTCTTCTAAAAGTAAGCAATAAAAGCATACTGGATATGAAAAACCAGCATAAAAATAGCCCGAAACTACTTCACGTCAAGGGAAAGCCGCTATTTTTCCATGCTTGACTCAGAGGTCCCAGTCAACTTCCCGGAATTTCTTCAGCGCTTCTTTCAGCAAATGCATGTGACAACGCTCAAGTCTTTCGCATAATAACCCATCAAAAGTTGGTCAACAAAATTAGACGGACGTTAAGAGAGCCCCTCCATCAGGGACAGGAAGAAGCAGAGAGAAGAAAGCAACAGACGGCGAGAAAGGGAGAATCGGGAGAGAGAGAAGCGAGTTAGGTTTCCGGCCGTTTGCCGAAGCCGCCATTTTGAGATGAGCACAGACGAGAGTGTATTGATATTTGGCACACCACGTCCCGAGAAATTTCATGTTTAAATGGCATGATAATGTTCCCTGAACAAGAATATCAAAAAGAAAGATTTTACGCAGCAGGAGAAAGCTCTCCAAAAACCATAACGCGATTTCCATGGCAGTAACTGAATTAGTGATTCAAATAGGGACAAGAAATCTGCAAGATTGTTGCAGAAAGCTAGGATTATCTCCCCTCTACATCCGGAAGTGGGCAAGTGCAGTTAAAGCCAAACATTCCCTTTTCTGGAAATGTTTTTTTGCGCATGCGTGATCTTCATGGCCATCTGTATATATACAATTTTCGCATGGGTAACTGCGGCTGGAAAATCTAATTTCCCTTTATGTGATGTCCCCAGGAAAAGGCTGGAGTAACATTTCAGAAGTCATCGAAACGTCCATTTGTATTAGAGATACGAGGCCACTGATGGCGTTAATCGATACCCGTTGAAACTCGTTATACGAGGCAAATGTTTGGGTATAATGGTCGTTACAGGTAAAGGAGTGGCGTGTGAAAGTAAGGGTTGTCTCACAAACAGATAGTGGGGTTGCGAATTAGCAGAATCATTCACATATATTGGTATTAATAGAGTGGACGTTGGCGAATCTAGCTTAGGGGATAATGAACGCAGTCTGAAAATTGCCCGACATACCGAAGGGTTCAAAGTCGGTCTCGGGTGATTTGGAAACAGATTGATTAGCGCTTATTTCGATGGCATAAGATTCGGTCGTTCAGAATGCAATGGCACACTAATGAATGGAAAATAGTCTACCACATCACAAATAGGCAATGGGTACTGGGCTTGATTGCAAAGTCCTGTAAAGGACAATGCAAGTAAATTTATTAGTGGGAATAAAGCAGCACTTTTGGTGGCAGCTGTAACAGCAATAGCAGTGCGAGTACAAGCTGAAGTAGCAGTAGTAGTTGTTATTTTAGTAGTAGTAGTAGTAGTAGTAGTAGTAGTAGTAGTAGTAGTAGTAGTAGTAGTAGTAGTAGTAGTAGTAATAGTAGTAGTAGTAGTAGTAGTAGTAGTAGTAGTAGTAGTAGTAGTAGTAGTAGTAGTAGTAGTAGTAGTAGTAGTAGTAGTAGTAATAGCGATTGTAGTAGTTGTGGTAGTAGTAATAGTAGTAAGAATTGTTATAGTAATTGTTGCTGTTTTTGTAGTAGTGGTGATAGTAGTAGTAGCAGTTGTTGTTGTAGTGGTATTAGTGATTGTAGTAGTTGGGATGGTAGTAATTCTAGTAGTTGTTGTTGTCGTTTTAGTAATACGAGTTGTAGTAGTAGTAGTAGTAGTAGTAGTAGTAGTAGTAGTAGTAGTAGTAGTAGTAGTAGTAGTAGTAGTAGTAGTAGTAGTAGTAGTAGTAGTAGTAGTAGTAGTAGTAATAGTAGTAGTAGTAGTAGTAGTAGTAGTGGTAGGAAAAATAGTAATAGTAGCAAACGTAGTGGTTGTAGTAATAGTAGCAGTAATAGTAGGAATAGTTTTACAGTTGTAGCAGCAGTAGTAGTAGTATTGGTATTAGTCGTAGTCATAGTAGTTGTATGAAAATGAAAATCCCTTGCCGGCTTGCTAGGCCATTCACAGGTTTAATGACACAATTCTGACCAAGAAAAGTACGTTCCCACTGGCGAGCCAGATCTTTTTTCCCTGTACAGCGAGAATATTTTAAGAAATACAAAAGATATGGAAGGAATTAACATTGGGGGACGATGCATCACAAACATTAGATATGCAGATGATACAGTCATGATTGCAGACAATGAACAGGACCTGCAACATTTAGTAGATGGGTTAGAATTGAATTGTAAGAAGACACAGATTATGGTCGTGATTGGGAAGAAAGACATACCACAATGTAATATACTAGTAGATGGGCATATTCTTAAACAAGTAAATCGGTACAGCCATATCATCAAATGGGAGATGCCTTGAAGAAATTAGAACAATAATTGCCATGGCGAAGGTAGCCTTTTACAAGATGAAAAACATACTGACAAATAAAAAGATATCAATTGAAACGAGAAAAAGAGTGGTGAAGTGTTACATAGAACCTGTACTTTTGTATGGATGTGAAGCGTGGACATTGAGCCGACAAGCTGAAAGACATCTGCTGGCTGTGGAAATGCGGTTTCTGAGGAAAATGCAAAGAACACCCTGGACAGACATAAAAATCAATGAACAAGTCCTTCAACAAACAAATGAAGATCGTAAACTGATTAGAGTCATTAGACGTAGACAGTCAACAGTTTTTGGGCATGTTATGAAAACAATGAATTGGAGAACTTGGTGACAACTGGCAAGATCGAAGGGAACAGACCAAGGGGAAGACCGAGAAGTAAATACCTAAATGGCTTGGCCACGTGGCATGGTCGAGACAGAAACACGGAGCTGTTCCACGACTCTGGTAATCGAGTGAGATGGCAAAGCATGATCGCCCACGTTTATCACCATTGCGCATGATGGATGGACAGAGTCAGCCACAATTCGGATATTAATTTGAAAGTGATTTGTATCCATTTGTGATCTTCATATGTGGCAGGTTTATTTTTGTTGAGTCTTCTTGTTTCCATTAGGTGTAAAATTTCTTCAGTCATTCATTTCTTACGACCCACCTTCTTTAATTTTGAAATAGTTGTTTCTGCAGCCAATCTGATTGAATTCTTTAACATTTCCCATTGATCATTCACATCCTGGAATAACATCTCTAGATCAGACAATATATCAAATCTGTTCTGTACTTCTATGTTGAATTTGTTTTGTATTTCCTTGTCATTACTCAATGTACACAAATCATATTTAGTGTTTCCTGTTATATACTTGACTTTCTTCAGCTTTATCCTCCATGTTCCTGTAAGTAGTCTGTGGTCATTATAACAATCAGCACTGGGAACTGTTTTTGCTACTGTTAGTGCGTTTCTAAATCTTCTGCTAATCAGAATGTAGTCAATCTGGTTTCTGATCCCGCTATCATGACTCTTTCATGTCCATAATCTTCTAGGGTGTTGCTTAAACCAGGTGTTTCCTACAATCATTTCCTTTTCTTTTGCCCACTCTACGAGTCTGTATCCTCTTTCATTTCTCTCTCCTAAACCATAGTCTTCTACTGTGTATCTATCACCTTGATTTCCTATTTTTGCATTGAAGTCTCCTATTATGATGTTTATTTCTGAATTTTTACATTTCTTTAAGGCAGACTCTATGTCATTATAAAATTCCTCTACCCTATCTTCACTGGACTCTCCTGTTGGGGCATATACTTGAATAACATTTATGCTAAAAGATCTGCCACTCAATTTAACTAGTAGAACTCTGTCCGACACGGCCCAATATCCTTGAACAGATGTTGATGTTTTCCGGTCCAAAATTATTGCCACTCACCTTTGTCGATCTTCACCTCCAGATTAAATAATCTTAAAATGTTCATCTATCTTAATGCCTGCTCCTGTCCATCTCGTTTCGCACATCCCTAAAATATTATTTTTTTCTCTTTGTATTTCTTGTTTTATGTTCCCTAATTTTCCGTCGTCGTTTAACGTCCTAACGTTCCATGTTGCTAATTTTAACGTCTCTGTCCTTGTCTTGCGATGATCAGTCTTTAAGCGAATCATAATGTACTAGGCACTTTCAAAGAGGTAGTTTGCCGTTGCCTTCCTCAATGGCAGTGACCATACTGGCCGGATGACCGCAACCATTGTCTCTCGAAAGAGATCCTCTGCCTGCCGTCGCGAAACTCGAGACCATAACCAACAAATATCTGTCGGCAGCCCTCAAAATTTGATCCACCACCTGCCTTCCGTGGCTTCTTTTTAACACTTCCAATAAACGAACACGAAATAACATCACATAATTCACAGGAAAATACTATCCACAGGAAATCCACAGAAAAACACTGAACAGCGTCTCCCCGAAGAACAACGCGTTAAAAATTAAATGGTATGGGTGCCGGTCATTCTGCAAACAATGGTAAGCTACTGAACATAAACTTGCCCAGGAATCACGAACATCCAAAAGATGCTGGGGTTGACTGCAACGTCTGGTAAAGGATATGCAACAAGGATAATGTAGCTTTATATAACACAATTACTGAAAACAAAGGACACGGCGGCGACTATCCTTCATCAGCAAAATAAACATACACAAAACACAATATATACACACAGGGAAGACCCTACAGTGACTGCCTTAAAGCATAATAAACGAATGAGGAGAGTGTACAGATGAAATAAATGATAACAATGCAAAGAAAACGGAACAAAAATTTGCTGTTATCTCATAATCCCAGGCTGTGAAACTAACATGAATCTAGATGGTTATACTCTTATATAGATAGTCGTGAGAGTGTAGTGTAAATTGAACATTCTTCCTCCACCTTCTTCTTCTTCTCCTTCTCAACCTCATTCTTCTTCATATTTCTGTATTTTTACTCCTGTTCATATTACACCACACTCACTCATGGCAGAGTATTTAAGAGTATCATTATCAATATTCATGTTGGTTTCACAGCCTGGGATTCTCAGATAAGCAACACATTTATGTTTTCCATTTACTAATAATAATAAAATCATTTTCATCCAAAAATAATAAAATAATAATAATAATAAAAGCCTAGTATAAAAGCCAGTTCCATTTTGGTACACAAGTATGTTCCCTTTAGCTAATAACAACTGCCGCATCATTCATTAAATTTAGTGACTCATGTAGTAGTGATTTTTGCATTTTCTCCATGCCTTTATAATGCATATATTTTATTTTGTTGTTGTTCTCACTTAGCCTTGAATTATGTGTGGATGAAATAATGTATAAACGAGAGTGACAGAAGGGCAGAATGTTAGACGGTCCTGCGTGCCCAATTCTGAACCCTTTGAAAATAAAGTTTCTACGTTCGCTTGTTCATTTGCTACACTTTCTTTTTTTCATTGTCCTCGTCTTCCACACCCCCCCCCCCCCTTCTTTAAATTCTCCTCTGTTGGTTATTCTGCCTTAATGTAGACACTTTAGTGTCTTCCCCGTGGTTTATAGGTTGTGTTTTGTTTATTTCTTTGCTGATGAAAGCAAGTCGCCGCAACGTCCTATGCTATCCGTAACTGTGCTCTCTAAAGCTCCACCACTTCAAAATGACCATGCGTGACTATGATGTTATTGTTCTTGTGGTTGTGATTGTTATCGACCCGGCGACAATGGGATCTCATTCTTCGGCCATTACCGCGTAATTATATTTTAATGTGTGTTGACGTATTTCACAGAGGAAGTAGAGAACATTAGAACCGACCAATCATATCCGGACGTTCAATGCTAGCAATTAAACTGACAGAGAATTACAGTGTGTGGTGTTTGTGTGTGTTATTTGACCTCTTCATCTTCTTTCTATTGTTGCAGCTGCTCCACTTCTTTCGCCTTCCTTTTCTAAACTTCTACCATTAGTCTTTTAACTCCATCTTCCTTCTTTTTTCTTCTTAATCTACTATTTCCTCCTCCTCGTCCTCCTCGTCCTCCTCGTCCTCCTCGTCCTCCTCGTCCCCCCCCCTCCACCTCCTCCTCCGCCTCCCACTTCTTCTTCTTCTTCTTCTTCTTCTTCTTCTTCTTCTTCTTCTTCTTCTTCTTCTTCTTCTTCTTCTTCTTCTTCTTCTTCTTATCTGTCTCTCCCTCATCCTGCTCCTTCTTTGGCTTTCTCCTACTCTTCTTCTTCCTCCTCCTCGTCCTCCTCCGTCTTCATCATCTTCCTCCTTCTTATTCTTTTCCTCCTTCTCCTCCTCATTCTTCTTTCTCTTCTTCTACTCTTCATTTTTTTTTTTGTTGACTGGAGCAAAAGCCCCAAAACACCTCACGCCCAATCCTCATTTACTATCTCTTGCAGCTCGTTCCACGTCCTACATATCGTAGTGTTCATCTCTGTGTCTTCTTCTCTCTAGGACTCTAACTCATTGGCACCTTGTCGCCTTGACAAACGATTATTTCTTAAATTGTGACTTTAAAAAGGTATGATAACTACAACGCATGGCGGAGACCTGTCATGGAGTTATACCTCTCTATAGCACACAGCCTGGGCTGAATTGTAGAGACCATGTTTTGCCCATGCAGCATGATCTCTCTCTCGGCCGGCCTGGTTAGAATGAGGCAGCGAGGAGTGACGAGGGGATCTGGCCGACGCTCGACGCTCAGAGGAAAGGCGAGACGGACATATAATCAGATTGCTACTGGAACTATTAGTGTTGGAACTCTTCGCTGGTTGCTGAGGATGGGGACGGAGCGCTTATTTGAATGTCCCGAATGCTGTGATGTCGGTTCCTAAATCAATCAATCAATCTTATGTAATAAAGATTTGTTCAGTTTTTCTTTCTGTAATAAAGATTTGTTTAGTATTTCTTTCTGTAATGAAGATTTGTTCAGTTTTTCTTATCTGTAATAGAAATTTGTTCAGTTTCTCTTTTCTGTAATATAGACAGACTTGTTCACGATTAGTTGGAGTTTGCAGCTAAACTGTTTTTCCCAGGTAAATGCCAGCCAGTTTCGACCCGACCTCCTTATTCTCTTCTTACCCAGTGTATGATGGGTTACAGTGCTACTGTTTGATGCTTAGGGTAAGGGCTTCGGTAACATATGGTCGTCACTGTGCAATAATAATAATAATAATAATAATAATAATAATAATAATAATAATAATAATACCCCTGAAGTCGGAGTGGGTTCGACTGATGGCGAGGGACATTGTTAATGAGGAAAGCTAATCCACACACAAAACTCTATCCACCACTACTATGAATAGTATGTATGGCCTACGCTTGAGTTCAAAGCGAGCGAGCGTAAATAATAATAATAATAATAATAATAATAAAAGTAGTAGTAGGCCTTATCAGCCATCTTAGAACTCACGGCTCAATACTTTCAACCCCACTGGATGAAATGAATGGTCATCATCATTCTTGATGGACAAACAACACACACACACAGTAGTAGTAGTAGTAGTAGTAGTAGTAGTAGTAGTAGTAGTAGTAGTAGTAGTAGTAGTAGTAGTAGTAGTAGTAGTAATAGTAGTAGTAGTAGTAGTAGTATTAGTAGTAGTAGTAGTAGTAGTAATAGTAGTAGTAGTAGGGGAGTAATAGTAGTAGTAGTAGTAGTAGTAGTAGTAGTAGTAGTAGTAGTAGTAGTAGTAGTAGTAGTAGTTGTAGTAGTAGTAGCATTATTATTAGTAGTAGTAGTAGTAGTAGTAGTAGTAGTAGTAGTAGCAGCAGCAGTAGTAGTAGTAGTAGTAGTAGTAGTAGTAGTAGTAGTAGTAGTAGTAGTAGTAGTAGTATTAGTATTGTAGTGGTCGTAGTAGTAGTAGTAGTAGTAGTAGTAGTAGTAGTAGTAGTAGTAGTAGTAGTAGTAGTAGTAGTAGTAGTAGTAGTAGTAGTAGTAGTAGTAGTAGTAGTAGTAGTAGTAGTAGTAGTAGTAGTAGTCACAACAACAACAAAGCAAAAGAAGAAGAAGAAGAAGAAGAAGAAGAAGAAGAAGAAGAAGAAGAAGAAGAAGAAGAAGAAGAAGAAGAAGAAGAAGAAGAGGAGGAAGAGGAGGAGGAGGAGGAGGAGGAGGAAGAAGAAGATGCATGCGGAACGCATCAATAGCTAAGCAATCAAAAATATAATAAACAACATTAACGTTATGAAACTATCAACTATCATTGACATTGATAGATTAATAATCGTGATCTTCCTCGCCCATCAAATCCCAAACTTATGAAGAAGAACAATTTACAACAAAGCAAACAGCCCGAGAATCAATAACAACATAGACAAGCAAATATAACACCCAACAAATCACTGCTGGCACAGCTTCATCTCAAAACCTATTCGCACGGGACTCTTCATTTTACCACCACCGTGACTTTAGGAATCTGGCGCCCAAGTCACAAGACACCATCTTTCCAACAACAGGGCCCACTCGGGATTTCTCCCGTTAGTTGCAGGGGGGATATTATGTTGAAATACTCGGGGAAAATGCCGAGGACATAAATAGAATAATTAATAAGTGAGTGATTACAGAAATAGAATGTGCGTTGCATAAGCGAATGCGTAATAAGAATGAGGAAGGGGAGTGAGAAATGGAGATATGGAATATGTTTAGCTCTGTCAGTTTAAAGCAACGTGTTATGTGTATTATCTTCTTGTGAGTGAATCACACTCTTAGCTAAATGTGTTCTTTGGCATTTTTTTCTTTCCTTACATTTGATCGGAACATACTAAAGAAATCTGGCTCCTCATTTGCCACTTCCTTTATGTATTTAGTCTCTCTGCAAGGAAATCGCTCTTCATTTTCCATAGAGATTTTTATTTTTGCTCCGTGGGAATTGGCTGTGAAATATTGTCAAATTATAAGCTTTAAACGCTAAGAAATAATGTTAAAAGTTAGTTAGTTGCATATCCTTTACAGGGCGATTGCAGACAACGCCAGCATTTTTTGCTGTTGTTAATGTCTTAGCAAGTTTTGCGTTCAGTAGTTTGCCATTGATTCCTCAACAACACCCATACCATTTTGTAGAAAACAAAACCAGCGCAACGCGGTCTGATGCTAAATCGTTTTGACCTCGGGTATGCGGGATCACGAAACGCGTCCATAAACCTCCGCCACGGAGCCCAACAAGAAATAAAGAAAGAGGGAAAAACAAGAAACACACAATGACTGCATTAAATTATGAAGATTTTTACACCAAATATCATCGTCAAATAGTAAGTCCTTTGCAGAACGTCGCAATCAACTCGGCTCACCAAAAGAAGTGTTGACCTCATGTCAGTACTCAGTCTCGTGTATTGTCATGCCCAGTTGTCTTCAATGTCGCGTGCCCATATCTGTGCTGTTCGACTTATGTCTATTCTTCCAGGACAACGCCTTCAATCACTGTTCTCTCTCAGTGACGTTTAATTTGGAAGTCTCCGTGGTGAAGTGGTCGAGCCGTCTAACCCTTGCCCCGAAGGTTGAGTGGTCGATTCCGGGCCGCCTCCTTCGGTTCACGAATGCTTTTTTTTAAAACGCCTGGTGGCCGTCGCTGGAGCTACAGAGTTCGTGCTCTGTGCGACGCTTTCCGTGCAACGGAAAGAGACTGAGCCATGTAAGAGAAAAATCCGGTGCAATGAAATCGACCCTGTCGACTTTTAAGCGACTTTTTTGGCCAAAATATTTCAGTTTCAGAGACATTGTGTTGTTTATGTGCCAATTTTCTTCAGTGCCATTCGTTTTCTTCTTCTTAAATCTTGACATTGTAATATTTTTTTCTGCAACATTAAGGTTCAAAGCAGAAGCTTGGACAATGAAAAATAAAATTAGAAAGTCCAATAGAGGCCCTGGCGATGTGGATATACAGAAGAATGTGTTGTACTTCATGGAAACAAAAACAAACAAATACAGAGGTTCTAGAAAACTGGCAATGAAAAGAGACTTGATAAGAGAAATAAACAAGAGGCGATTGAAATATTTAGGTCACGTTAACAGACATAACACTCATTAAAAAAAACAAAAACACTACTGGAGGGCAAGGGTCAAGGCCAGCAGACAAAAAGTAGACAACGACACAAATTGGAAGATAGCATTAAAATATGGACGAACAAGATGTCAGGCAGAATATACAATCAAGGCTGGAGATAGACAGTGATCCATTGCAGCCAACCTTTATTTGTGGAGACGGCACCTTACTGATTGATTGGTTGGGTTCACTTCTGATACGATTTCAGTTTAAAAATTAAAAAAAAAACATATCGTGTCTCAGTGTGTTTCGAACACACACCCATCAAACGTGCTAGCTATTCCTCTCCCGAGTCTCCTTAATCTCGTATATTATTTTTTTGTTCGCATATCCTTTACAGGACATCGCTGTCAACATCAGCATCTTTCAACTGATCGTTAATTTCTTGGCAATATTACGATCAATAGTTTGCCATTGCTTTATGAGCGACCGGCTCACATACCCCGTAAGTTACCGACGCGAAGGCAACCGCTACCGATTCTCGCGCAACGTCACGTTACTTAAGAGAGTATACGAGATTACGGAGAAAGTCATGTAACCTCTAGACCAGGGAAACCGGCAATCTCGTATATGCCAGGAAGAAATTAACCAATTGTAGCCAATTTACGCGCGTATTCCCAACACATAACTGTATTTTGAGTAGACCAAACTGGCAAGATTGGTAGAAACTCGCTCAGTGAAAGTGAGATTAGAATCAATAGTCAGTTACTTTGTTTCATTTGCATCACTATAGGAGCTAATCAGAGCCCTAGAGTCGTAAATCTGGCCACAAACGAACTTAACTCTTAGTTTGTGAAACACTAAAGTGGATTTATAGCCTCCTGAAGGTGGTTGTGATCGGAATGCTGTACTATGTCTGTCTGAAGCGGCAATGGAAATAGATAGACAGCTAATGTATAGTAGGTCGGATTGCTAGGGTTGCACAGAATCCTGTATATTTTTGTGTGTGTTGCATACCCCTTACAGGACGTTGCAGTCAACACCAGCATTTTTCAGCTGCTCATGGTGTACTAGGCAAGATTACGCTCAGTATTTTGCCATTGCTTTCTGAGCGACCGGCTCACATACCCCGTAAGTTACTAACGCGGCGAGAACCGCTAACGATTCTCGCACAGGTTACGTTACCTACGAGAATATACGGGATTACGGAGAAAGACGTTAACCCCTAGGCCAGGTATGTATATACGAAGACGATAAGTTAATAAGTAAATCACAAATGGCTGTAGAAAAATAACTACATATGATAACAACTTGAAAGGAGATTATGTTTATACATACGTTGTGCCTTTATTTCTCAACATAATTTCCACCAACATTGATACACTTATCTCATCGTTTTATCAGTCTTCCCAAACCGGTTGAATAGAACTGCCCGCTTTGTTTTCATTTATCTGCAATCACACATAACTTTGTGACCTACTTATTGACTCGCCCTTGTAACTTTTTCAACCTAGCTATGCACTGCTTTACGGGATAAACATTCGTCAGCATAACCACTGAAAACCCACCTTGGCGGGAGACATTTCGCGAATGACTCCGAAGTTGAATGTGAATGAAAACGTGGTTTAGAAAACAGAGCACGCAGTTCTATGCAGCCGGTTTGGGAATACTGATAAGACGATGGAATAAGTGCATCAATGTTGGTGGAAATTATGTTGAGACATAAATGGACAATGTATGTATGTATACAAATAAACTGGTTTCAAGTTCTTACCATATTTAGTTATTTTTCTACAGCCATTTGTGACTTACATATTGACTTACACTCGTATGTCTATTGATTACCTACGTGCTGGGCTGTCTGCCTCACTGCATGTCTACCTGCTCACATAATATCTATTTACCAACTCACCTACCTACCTACCTACCTACCTA
Source organism: Cepaea hortensis (assembly GCA_963921405.1). NCBI lineage: Eukaryota > Metazoa > Mollusca > Gastropoda > Stylommatophora > Helicidae > Cepaea > Cepaea hortensis. The sequence continues at coordinate 14,263,653 of OY992886.1, read as the reverse complement.
CCTAACTACCTACCTACCTACCTGCCTAACTACATACTTACATACCAACTTACCTAACCACCTATCTACCAACCATTTTGCATACCTACCTATCTACCTACCAACTTATCTACCTATCTACCTACCTACTTATTTGCCTGCCTGTCAGCCTGTCTACCTACCTACCTGCCTACCTACTTACCTGCTGCCTGCCAGCTTGTCTACCTACCTACCTAACTACCTACCTACCTACCTACACACCTACATGTTTACCTACCTACCTACCTATCTACCTACTACCTACCTACCTACCCACCTACCTATCTATATATCTACATACCTACCTACTTACCTACCTACCTACCTGTCTACCTACATGCCTGCCTTTCTACGTACCTAACTGCCTACCAGTCTGTATGGCTGTCTGTCGTATGTTCTATCTGTACGTTCAACAGCTTGCCACTTTAAACGACCAATACCTCATATAATCGAAATCAACGCAAAGCGGTCTGCCTCAAATCTCCCACAGTTGATTTCGAACAATCGATTCGCAATGACAATGAAGTGTGAATAGCTTGCATATTGCTTGACGATAGACTGTGGAGCACATTGTTTGATGACAGCATGTACTTCATTTAAACAATTTTTCTTTATATATACAAAGTGTAGCGAGATTTTACAAACAGCTGGTATATGGAACTAGTTAGGTAAGTAAGTAGGTAAGAATTAGGTGGGTTGGGCGATATATAGATAGGTAGGTAAGTAATTAAATGTAATATAGTTAGTTATTTAGGTATATAAGTTGGTAAGTATCATATAGCTAATTAGGTATGTAAATAAGTAAGAATGCATGCATATAGTTATGCAAAAAGGGTGATAGATAGGTAAGTAGATATTGCACCCTGAGAGCAAGTCGCCTCTGATCGTGTTGCATGGAGACCAAAGATCAGAAATGGAATAAAGACAAAGGAGAAAATTATTATATACGTCAGATGGTGTGTGATGGTGGAAATTACCATGTGTTCACGTGCATCCATTGACGAACATTTACAGCACGAATTGTCTAATTAGTCTCATTGGGTTGTATTTATTATCCCCGGGATGGTTAACCCGGTCAACAAATGCCCGCAGAAGTCGGATGTGTCGGCCTAACGGCGCAAGAACGCAGCTTTGCTGTAAACAGGCACAACGCAATCACATCCGAAAAAAACTCTGGATGAACGCAGAAGAAGAAGAAGTATTTATTATGCCTTTTTTAAAGCACAATATAACAAACTATCGTCTCTCAAAACTGCTAGGTGCCAGAGAGGTAAGTAGATAAGAAGGTAAGTATAATGCAGCTAGTTTGGAAGGTAAGTACGTAAGCATGCGTTACCAAGTTAGGTAGGTAGATTAGTAGGTAAGTTTTACGTAACTAATTAGGTAAGCGCCGGTTTCTCTGGCCGAGAGGTTAAACGACTTTCTACGTAATCCCGTTTATCCACGTAGCGGTTCTCGTGGCGTTGGTGACTTACGGGATAAGTGAGCCGGCCGCCCAGAAAGCAATGGCAAACTACTGAGCGTAATCTTGCCAAGAAATCAACAACAGCGGTAAAACACTGGTGTTGACAGCGATGTACTGTAAAGGATATGCGAAAAAAAAATTAGGTAGGCAGGATGTTAGCTAGGTGCACTGTCGGTTAAACGATTGCTAGCTAGTTAGGTAGATCGATAGATAAAATGATAAGTGTAGGCAAGTAGTCAGGTAGTTTATCTATATATATAAAATGCGATGCATGTATGTGGGGATGTATTTGATGCGTTCGATAACGGTCCATCCGATTGAGATGAAATTTTCTACATGTAATCTTTTCATTCCCGTGCAGCCAACTGTCATAGTTTGTTAGTGTACAATCAGCTATTTACTTACTAAAATTTAATATTTAAATTTACATTACATTAATATATAGCAAGGGGACTTAACTTAAGAAAAGTTATTTCAAGGGGCATAACTTTTAATAGCATTGCTATATATTTTATATATAGATTGTTGCATTGTTTTCAAAGATTTATAAACTCTTTGTCTACAGTTATTTACAGGCATATGAGTTATAATAAATAATGATATAATCTTTAAGGCATTTTCAAAGTTTTCATAAAAATAATGCATCTATTTAAATAGTGAAAATGTTCTAACTCATCTTTTTTATGTTTAAAGAAGTTATCTACAGTCATGTAGGTGATTAAAAACAGTTTTCATTAAAAATAATGGATGGTGTGTGGAAGGACATTCTTAAGTTAATTTTTTTTTATTATATGAATTTAATGAGACGCTCACCGCCAGGAGCTGGGCGAAGAAGCCGGGCCGGGTCAGACAGACAGACATACATACAGACAGACAGACAGACAGACAGAGAGACAGACAGACAGACAGACAGACAGATAGTCGGGAACGGAAGCTTATATGACTACTTATACGAATTAAATGAGATGCTCCCCACCATGGACTGGATGAAACCGGGCCGGGTCAGACAGGCAGACAGACATATAGACAGACAGACAGACAGACAGACAGACAGACAGACAGATAGTCGGGAACGGGAACGGGAGCTTATATGACTACTTATATGAATTAAATGAGATGCTCCCCACCAGGATCTGGGCGAAGCTGGGCAGGGTCAGACAGACAGACAGACAGACAGACAGACATACAGACATACAGACAAGCAGACAGACAGACAAACAGACAGACAGACAAGCAGACAGACAGACAAACAGACAGACAGACTGACAGATCCCCGCCAGGTGCTGGGCGAAGCCGGGCCGGGTCAGCTAGTGTGCTATAAACCACCCGTTGTCCTCCAACATGTTGGTCATCATCATCATCATCAAGTGCCATGTCAGCTGGCGTAGGCGTTCATGGTTCTCCACAGATCTCGGTCTTTGGTGTTCTGGATCAACTCTGCTGATGATATTCCTCCATGTCACCATCTCAAACCATCCAACATCATTTCTCTAGGTCTACCTCTCCCTCTCGAACGGGAGGATAGTTGGAAGTATGTGGGTGTTGGTGGGTTGGGATGGGGTGTGGGTAGGGAGTGTGTGCTTGGGTGGGTGAATGGGTGTGTAGGAGATTGTGTGGGTTGGGTTGGGGGATGGGTGTGTAATGGGTGTGGAGGATGAGTGTGGGGGTGTCTGTGAATGGGATATGTATGTGTGGGTGGGAGTGTGTGAGTGTGGATGGGGTAAATGTGAGTGGGTGGAGGATGTATGTGTGGGTGGTGAGGATGTTTGTAGGTGGAGGATGTGTGAGTTGGTGGGGAGATGTGTGGGCGGGGATGCATATGGGGAATGTATGTCGGGGATGTGTGTGTGGGGGGAATGTGTTTATGGGTGGAGTTGTGTGTGGGATGGGAGATGTGTGAGAGGTGGGGGAGGTGTGGGATGTGCAGGTGATTGAAGGATGTATGCGAGGATGGGGGATGTGTGTTTGGCTGGGTGGTTGGGGTGTGTGTGGGTGAGAGGGTAGATGAGAGATGCATATGTTGATGGGCGCGTGGGTGATGTGTTGGTGTGAGTGGTTGATGGATAAGTACGTGATTGGGTGGATGTGTGTGAGAGATGAGTGTATGGGTGGGGATGTGTAGTTGTGAGAAGATGTGTGTGAGCGGCGGATGTGTGTGGGTGGGGTATATGTGGGTGGCGGGGTGTGTGTGGGTGGGAGGTGTGTGTTTTTGGGTTATGGGTGGGGAATATGTGTGGGCAGGTGGGGAGATGTGTTTATGGGTGGGGATGTGTGTATAGGTGGGGATGTGCAGTTGAGAGGTGGCGAATATTGGGTGGGTGAGTGGGTGTAGGTTGGCTGATGTGTGTGTGGGTGGGTGGGGAAAATTGTGAGAGTGCGGGATATGTGTGTGGATAGGTGCGGGATGTGTGGGTTGGCGGGGGTATGTGTGTGTGGTTTCTTCTTCTTCTTCTTCTTCTTCTTCTTCTTCTTCTTCTTCTTCTTCTTCTTCTTCTTCTTCTTCTTCTTCTTCTTCTTCTTCTTCTTCTTCTTCTTCTTCTTGGAGAAATGTGTGTGGGTGTGTGGGATCAGTGGGTGTGTGGCGGCATGTATGCTCGCCTGGTTCTGTGTGAGTGCGTGGAGGTATGTGTGGGTGGGTGGGGGAGGTTTGGTGGGTGGGGGATGTGCTGTTGGCTGCGGGATATGAGGGTGGATGGGGGATGTGTCTCACAACCTTGCAATATGCACTGTTTATGTTTACAACTTTCATTTGATAATGTTTTTTTTTGTTTTCTCATGTGAATGTATCATGCGTAATATGCATTGTTTATGCTTACAAAATCCATTTGACAATGTTTTTTCCCCTATGTTAATGTAACATGCACATTTGATGAATGAAAGATAAGTGATTGAAAGGGCCGAATGTAAGACGGGCCTGCGTGCCCAATTTGTTACCCTTTTAAAATAAAGTTTGTTCGTTCGTTGTTCGTTCGTTAGTTGTCACATTGTTCTCCAATGCCTCTCTTCTCATCACATAACAAAAGAAGACTTTGTGTCACTTTCTTATTGTTGTATATAATATTCTAGTTTCATTAGCCGTTTTCAGGCAGTCGTTGTTAGTTACTCTGGGAGTCCAACAAATTCGCAACATTCGTCTTAGGAACCACATCTCTGTTTCTTCGAAGTTCTTCCTAATTTGTTCATTTACATGCATGACAACACAAGTAAGTATTTCCTCAAATCGACCCAGCGTAAAACATTGTAACATTGAATTTCCTTGGAAGTTAAAGCGGTCGGTGTGATGTTCATCGCATCAACCATGGAGTGTCGATAGGCATATAAATATGGAATTAGCGCCAAATGCCTATAATGTGTCTCATGAAGTGGGAATGGATACTCTACATTGTTTATTATTTTACATTTTATTATTTTACATTTTATTATTTTACGTTTTATTATTTTACATTTGAATATTTAACGTTTTGTTATTTTACATTGTATTATTTTACATTTGATTATTTTATATATTTGTTTATTTTACAATTAATTTTACGTATTAAGTGGATAATAAATGGTTCGGCCATATAACAAGGCTAACAACTAACAGTATACCACAACAAGCAATGATGTACAGACCAAACGGAACCAGAAAAGGAGGCCGACCACGTAAACGATTCACAGAGGGAATAACAGAATCCATGGGAATCTTGATACATGAAGCCAATAAACGGGCACTCTACCGCTGATTTTGCTTCAGCACGACACCGCAAGGTACAAGAAAGACAATATGAGATGAGATGAGTGGATAATTTTAAATACCTAGGAGCAATTATACTTCAGATGGAAGATGCACAACAGAGATTAAGAGTAGAAAAGGGGAAGCGCAAGCCGTTTTTCTGAAAATGAAAGGTATCTTATGCAATAAGTCACTATCATTGAATGTAAGAAAGAGAGTGCTGAAATGCTATGTAGAACCTGTTTCGCTATATGGCAGTGAATCTTGGAAAGTAAATGAACAAATTAGGCAGAAATTGGAAACAACAAAGATGAGGTTCTTGATACCAATGTTGCGAATTACTTGGACTGCAAGAGTAACTAAGGACGATTGCCCGAAAGAGGCTAATGAAACTAGAACATTATATACAACAATAAGAAAGAGACAAACAATTTTCTTTGGTTATGTGATGAGAAGAGAGGCATTGGAGAACATCGTGACAACTGGAAAGATCTAGGAGAAGAGAGGCAGAGGCGGACCTAGAGAAATGATGCTGGATGGATTGAGACAGTGGCATGGAGGAATATCAGCAGCAGAGTTGACCCAGAACACCATAGACCGAGATCTGTGGAGAGCCATGAACGCCTTCGCCAGCCTGATAAGGCACTTGAAGGTGATGTCGTGTTATTATTTTGCTCCATGTGACGACCAATCATTCTCACCGTTTAATACCCGCATGCAACAATCCAGATTGATAACAACAACACAATCACACACACTCACACAATAATCAAAGCGACTTGAGCCAAATCGACACGACATTAAAACATTTAGGCAGGAAGTGAACATGTTTCGCAGACACAAGACCAAACTACTTAATACCACGTCAGCAAAGAACGTGCAGCACGCACACATTTGCATATGAGACCTGTTGTTATGGCGTACTCGTGTCACAGGCGAGGACATATATTGCCGAGAGATGATGACAGCTTTGTCACTTTAGCACGAGGATTTGCGGGAACAATTCAGGTCATGATTCGGTTAGCTCGGGAACGCTGTTGTCGATACTGTTGGCTGTAGAATGTCTGATGCTGTCGATACTGTTGGCTGTACGATGGCTGTAGTTGTCGATTGTCGATCCCGTTGAACGTAGGTGTCTGATGGCTGTTGTTGTCGATACTGTTAGCCGTACTGTGGCTGTTTTTGTCGATACTGTTGGTCTTACGTTGACTGTTGTTGTCGATACTGTTGGTCTTACGTCGGCTGTTTTTGTCGATACTGTTGACCTACGATGGCTGTTGTTGTCGATACTGTTTGCCGTACTGTGGCTGTTTTGTTGTCGATACTGTTGTCGTATGGTGTCTGATGGCTGTAGTTGCCGATACTTTTGGTTGCTAGATGTCTGATGGCTGTAGTTGTCGATACTGCTGTCAGTATTGTGACTGTTTGTGTCGATACTGTTGGCCGTTCTGTGGCTGGTTTTGTCAATACTGTTGGTCGTACGATGTCCGCTGGTGGTAATTGATAACTATGGCGAATGTGTAGCTATTAGAGAACATAATCGAAATATATAAGTGTAAGGGTGTTGCATACTAGCAAATGATTTGTTGTCTTGGACATATCAGGGAACGGTGCGTAGCTCTATTCATATGTTGACGCTGTGAGGCAAGAGGAAGTGGAACTGGAGAGATGAAAGAAGAAAAGGAAGCAGAAGAAGAAGCAGAAGAAGAAGAAGAAGAAGAAGAAGAAGAAGAAGAAGAAGAAGAAGAAGAAGAAGAAGAAGAAGAAGAAGAAGAAAAGAAGAAGGGGAGTAGGAGGAGGAGGAGGAGGAGGAGTAGGAGGAGGAGGAGGAGGAGGAGGAGGACGACGAGAAGGACGAGTAGTATGCGGCATAAAGGTTAAAGATTATGATGTTATCATATTTTTTTTATTTATTTTCTGTTGTCTGTTGTATCCTTCGATTGGAGATGTTCTGCCCAATCTAACAAACAATTTGCTGAGAACAGAATACAAGCAGTCAAAACATGTTGAGGATGCCTGAGACGTCCTGTAAAGGACATGAAACTATCTTTGGTGATTCCTCTACCCTCTACACTTTACTGCACACCTCACTGGAATTGTTGCACTACAATCATACACGCGGACTCCATGACACAGGCGTCCAGTTCACAATAAGGAAACACACGAATAATAGTTAGTCAATCGTGGTTCCAACTTCACGGCAAAGGGTCACACCATTATGCTCCGTTGCTGTGCCAGCGAACATCATACAAATGCGCCTCATTTCTCCATGTGAACTGTGGAACAGACAGGATTCTCGACAAACCATCAGCCCGCACAGAACAGATGAGTAACCTTGATATACATATTTTCATATAGTATCTTTTGTGTAGTTGCATGGGAGTTTGTTGTGTGTGTGTTGACGAAAGCTTTGGCCGAAACGTACATATCGTTACTTATTTATAGAGTTCTAGTCAAGTTTACCGTCTACTTCTCGTTGTTGTTGTTGTTGTTGTTTTTTTTTTTTTTTGTCATTCCTTCACTATACATCGCAATACACTCGTTTCTTCTTGGAGTTGCGTTCACCATTTGGGGGCGAGCGTTCGAACCTTGGGGTAGCCACACACGGCAGCTTTCAAATGTTATATAGTCTAGCATGTCATCTAATATCTACTTTATTTTTCGACGTCTATAAGTGCCAATCAATTAGACTTTGTTTACTTGACAGTGTAACACCAAATACCAACAGATCCCCCCCTCACCCACTTTCCTCTTTTCCCAGTTCTATATTTTTTGGTGTAATACATAATCAGAAACTGTGCAGTTACCGTTTCCATGTCAACGGTAACGAAGGAAAACAACAGCATACACCATTTAATTCTGTATGCCACGAAAATAACTCGTTTCATTCATAAAGTTGACAGTTATTGATGGAGATGTTGATGGGAGATAAATAACTGAAAGCGATCTAATTGGACGAAATAAGCAATCATCGTTGTTTGATTGCTGTATTATACAGATATATACATTGGTGGAAAGCCTTGAAGATATTCCAGTAGGATAGTAACTAAATTCGAAGGTATTAATCTGCACCCATAGAAAGGAGAGGACAGATGCAGAGTTATAGGATACACTAAAGTTATTTGCGTGTCATGTAAAGGACGTCGTACTCAGTATTAGAATTTGTAAGCTGTTTGTGATCTTCTAAGCATTCTTACTTTCACTAGTTTGATATTGCTTTCTCAACGGCCGACGCTCACGATATTGTGAAAATCAACGCAACGTACTCAGTGTTATAATGTATAGGCTGTTTGAGATTTTCTGAGCAATCTGACTTTCACTAGTGTGGAATTGCTTTCTGAACGCCGACCCTACTATGTTGTGAGAATCAACATAAAAAGATCTGCTATCAAATTGTTAACAACCTACTAATTTAACACATTGTGCTTCTTTATCGTTATGTTGTGACAGATTGTTTGCAAGCCGCGGCTCTCATCAAGTCCTGTCCCACAGACTCTCAATCTGTCTCCAGTTCCCATGCCTCATGTACGTACATGACCAGGGTGTCTTTAACACTGTGTGTTCACCGTCGTGTGGGTCGCCGTCAGCCTCTTATTCCGGGAAGCAAGCTTTCCATTACTCCTCCATCTAAGCCACTGCGATATGTGCACAAAATATGTCTCAGAAGCTCTACGGATGGGAACACACACACACACACACACACACACACACACATACACACACACACAGAGAAACACACATATATATATATATATATATATATATATATATATATATATATACTTACACGCAAGCACACACACATACACACACACACACACACACACACATATATATATATATATATATATACTTACACACAAGCACACACACACACACTCACACACACACAC
>OY992886.1:14250823-14253323 GCA_963921405.1 Cepaea hortensis | reverse complement strand
TGAGGGTCTGGATGAGAGCGACGGTCTGCAAACGAACTGCTACATGATGATGATGATAATGAGACACTGCGGGTTATTAAAGTCACGTATCCACAAAAGTTTAATTTCTGTATTCCGACTATATTTCAAGACAAAAGGAAACCCTAACCTGCGCAGTTCGCTGCGACTGCACTAACCACGCGGCCTTAATTCCTAAGGCTCAAGATTGCACGATAGTAACGACAGTAATAACAGTTAATTCCAAGACTTGTTCTGTGAATTTAAGTTCAAAGCTTTCATTTTCCACTTTAATTTATGTGAAAATATCCATGATTCACACCTGAATGTTGCCACAGGAAAGATGCATATCTGGCCCATACAGGGAAAAATAGGATTCAAACAAGTGCCTTCAGAATCGTAAAGCCGTCGCAACTCTATTTGCCAAGCAATATCCATTGAATAATTACTCTGATGTGCCTCAGGGGTTTTCCATCATGCTCAACATGTATCGACTACGGCAAGTTAAACAACAGATACAATTTTCATGTTTCATTGCTCGCAAAAATTGTTCCACCGACATTCTTTGTAAAATCTGCCTCTTCCTGCTGCGAGAATTCTGCAATGGGGAAATAAAAATTGCGCACGAAACGAGATTAATGGAACAATAAAAACTATGTTTGAAAACTGAGCGTGTCTCATCGCTTCAGAAATGAGATGCTTTCGTTTCTCATCACCAGGAACTGAGACCATATTTCTGCCTGGGCTTTGTGTTGTTAAAAAGTTGTAATTTTAGCGGAAGAAATCTCCTTCTTATAGTCCATTCCGTGTGGCCTGGGTGATCATGTCTGTCCACAGCGTTCTTTCTTTTGTGCAGCCAGTCATTTCTAATACTGATGTTCCTCTTGCCATGATGTCAAACTGTCCAAATATTTTCTTTGGTCTCCCCTTGCTTCTTTTCCTTCCAGGTTTCACGTTTTGAGGACACAGTCCAACTTTACCCTTCCTCCTGAAATGCCCAAGGGGTGTGTACTGTTTCTTCTCATGCGGCTAACCAGTTTTCTTTTTGGGGTTTTATTTTTTTTTTCTACGATCACTCACTAGAAATCAAGCGTACTCCATATACGCCCTACTACTCCTTGTGCAGTGAACTGAATTTTGCTTGTGAATTAATTTTCCCTATTACCAGTGTCCCTCGCCATCAGGCGAACCCACTCCGACTTCAGAGATACTGTTAACTTGTCCCCAAGTCAAGGACGAGTTAACTTCTTTCTCGGTATCCTCATTACTTTTTCTGTCCATCATACTCTCTCTATATTCTCATCATACAAGAATACATTACGTAATAAAAGACAGTTCAGGTGAACTGATGACAGAGTATAGAAGGCCGGGGCAACTCACTGAATTGGTTACATTGTGATCAGTCTAATATACGACGATATAATAGAAATGTCACACAACGTAAATGTATTATCAATAGTCAGAACAATTCCAGCAAACAAATATAATGAACTTAAATATATTATCAAAAGTCAGAAATATTAGAGTAAACAAATATAATTAACAATTTTGAGAACATGCATCTTATCTGTGGCAATGTAAGAGTGTGAATCATGACAATGTTATAATTACATGTGTTTGTAAAGGACTCACGGAGCACGCTAAGAAAGGCGAAGATAGCCACGTTACGTGGAGTGTGGGATGTTCCAATTCAAACATCAAAGATATGGAACATCCGTTGGATGTTTTCCCTAGGGCATGCTGGTGGACCGGGAAACGAGGAGGTGGACAGATTGGCTGGGTCTGCATCGTGGGTAGAGTATTGGTGCACTGTAAGGTAAATGTAGTCAGGGCCCTTTGGGTCATGGTTGTTTGTGTGAAAGATCAGGCAAATCAGATAACCTGGAGAGAATGGTGGGGCAGGGAGTGACGTGTCAATCAGGCCGACACTCAAAACTCCGAGGAAAGGTCAGACTAGCATGTAATCAGACAGCAGCTGATACCATTAGTATTGGGACTCTTCGCCGGCTGTTTAAGATGAGGACTGAGCACTTATTGAAACTACCCGAGTGCTGTGATATGGGTTATTGAACTCAACACCGCTGTCACTAAAGAAGGGAATCGAGGCGTGTGAACTTAAATGTTACAGAAATATTCTTAGAATATCGCGGATTTATAAGAGGAAACAAGAACCGATATTCTAGACCAGTGGTTCTCAACCAGTGGGGAATTCCCTCTCCTCCTCCCCCCCCCTTGGGGGGGGGGATTTTAGGGTTTCCGGAGGGGGAAAGAGGTGGTCAAGACCACAGATTCGCAGGCTCAAAATGGCTGCAGGCACAATATCCTAGTTTTCTATTGAACGTTTGGTTTGATGAAGCACGATTATTTGGCATTCAGGTGTCGTGTATTAAGTGACAATTCTTTGACATTTTAACTGTTTGTTTATTATAATATGATTAATTTGGTGTGTTAATAAAATATTGAGAATACCAAAAAAAAATGCTTTTATTTACGTTTTAATATC
>OY992886.1:14230823-14245823 GCA_963921405.1 Cepaea hortensis | reverse complement strand
CCCAGACGAAGAATAAATACGACTAAACAAACACGCATACATAGAACTAGACACAAATAAACAAAGAAACACATACATGACACATTGCATTAGAGAGAAAGATCCACATGGGAAAAATAAAACGGCAGGAATCATGAATCTAGACTTGAGGACAGTCAGTTACTCGAGAGGATAAACATGACCCGGGGTCTGGTTCCAAGTAGTGCTCTCTGAAATGTATTTTCCCCCACTCAAAACCGACTGTCAAGAATTCTTGACCGAGACTTGACAAGTCTATAACAGGCAATGAAGCGTGAGACTTTGGAGTGTCATCAGGGGTGATCTGAAAGTTTGTCTTGGCAAATGTCTTGTTTTTTTATATTTTTATTCTTTTCTTTTCTTATTCGCTTTTGTGTAGATGTCTGAAGTCTGCCACTCACGCTATTAGAGTATGTGTGTGTGTGTGTGTGTGTGTGTGTGTGTGTGTGTGTGTGTGTGTGTGTGTGTGTGTGTGTGTGTGGGGTGTGTGTTTGTGTTTGTTTACACAGACAGACAGACAGACAGGCAGGCAGACAGGCAGACAGACAGACAGACAGACAGACAGACAGACAGACAGACAGACAGACAGATTCCTGGGTACCTGCGATGTGTAGGAAGCAGGCAGAAAGGCAGAATGGCTTGCAAGCAGGCAGACAGCCAGGTCTGTCTGTCGGTCGGTCTGTAAACGTGTATGTGTGTGTATTTTTTATGTGTATGTGTGTATATGTATATATGTGCATGTGTTTGTGCATGTGTATGTATGTATGTGAGTGCATGTATGTGTGTTTGTCTGTCTGTATATATGGGTTTGAATGTGAGTATGTATCTCTGTATGTGTGTGTATATGTGCGTGAGCGTGCACGCGTCCGTGTGTATCTGATTGTGAACATTTCTACTATTATTTCAATTCTGCTGTTCTGTTGCGTTTATTTTTCGCTTTTCAACCGTCAGCTTGTCCTGGGCAGAAAGTAACCCCTATTCCAGTCTTTCGAGAAGTCTCTCTATCATAAGTCTCTATTGCTGTCGTGTGGTGCTGAGTGGTCTCGAGGTATGGTGTCCGCCTCGAGTGCTGGAGGTCCCGGGTTCAGGCCCCGGTGAGGACCGGGATTTATTTTTTAAAAATCCACCTGAACTTCCAGTAATAAAATTTCCCCTGGTCTCTGGGTAGTGAGATCGGACGCCCGTGTGTATTGTTGTCTCTGGGTAGTGAGATCGGACGCCCGTGTGTATTGTTGTCTCTGGGTAGTGAGATCGGACGCCCGTGTGTATTGTTGTCTCTGGGTAGTGAGATCGGACGCCCGTGTGTATTGTTGTCTCTGGGTAGTGAGATCGGACGCCCGTGTGTATTGTTGTCTCTGGGTAGTGAGATCGGACGCCCGTGTGTATTGTTGTCTCTGGGTAGTGAGATCGGACGCCCGTGTGTATTGTTGTCTCTGGGTAGTGAGATCGGACGCCCGTGTGTATTGTTGTCTCTGGGTAGTGAGATCGGACGCCCGTGTGTATTGTTGTCTCTGGGTAGTGAGATCGGACGCCCGTGTGTATTGTTGTCTCTGGGTAGTGAGATCGGACGCCCGTGTGTATTGTTGTCTCTGGGTAGTGAGATCGGACGCCCGTGTGTATTGTTGTCTCTGGGTAGTGAGATCGGACGCCCGTGTGTATTGTTGTCTCTGGGTAGTGAGATCGGACGCCCGTGTGTATTGTTGTCTCTGGGTAGTGAGATCGGACGCCCGTGTGTATTGTTGTCTCTGGGTAGTGAGATCGGACGCCCGTGTGTATTGTTGTCTCTGGGTAGTGAGATCGGACGCCCGTGTGTATTGTTGTCTCTGGGTAGTGAGATCGGACGCCCGTGTGTATTGTTGTCTCTGGGTAGTGAGATCGGACGCCCGTGTGTATTGTTGTCTCTGGGTAGTGAGATCGGACGCCCGTGTGTATTGTTGTCTCTGGGTAGTGAGATCGGACGCCCGTGTGTATTGTTGTCTCTGGGTAGTGAGATCGGACGCCCGTGTGTATTGTTGTCTCTGGGTAGTGAGATCGGACGCCCGTGTGTATTGTTGTCTCTGGGTAGTGAGATCGGACGCCCGTGTGTATTGTTGTCTCTGGGTAGTGAGATCGGACGCCCGTGTGTATTGTTGTCTCTGGGTAGTGAGATCGGACGCCCGTGTGTATTGTTGTCTCTGGGTAGTGAGATCGGACGCCCGTGTGTATTGTTGTCTCTGGGTAGTGAGATCGGACGCCCGTGTGTATTGTTGTCTCTGGGTAGTGAGATCGGACGCCCGTGTGTATTGTTGTCTCTGGGTAGTGAGATCGGACGCCCGTGTGTATTGTTGTCTCTGGGTAGTGAGATCGGACGCCCGTGTGTATTGTTGTCTCTGGGTAGTGAGATCGGACGCCCGTGTGTATTGTTGTCTCTGGGTAGTGAGATCGGACGCCCGTGTGTATTGTTGTCTCTGGGTAGTGAGATCGGACGCCCGTGTGTATTGTTGTCTCTGGGTAGTGAGATCGGACGCCCGTGTGTATTGTTGTCTCTGGGTAGTGAGATCGGACGCCCGTGTGTATTGTTGTCTCTGGGTAGTGAGATCGGACGCCCGTGTGTATTGTTGTCTCTGGGTAGTGAGATCGGACGCCCGTGTGTATTGTTGTCTCTGGGTAGTGAGATCGGACGCCCGTGTGTATTGTTGTCTCTGGGTAGAGAGATCGGACGCCCGTGTGTATTGTTGTCTCTGGGTAGTGAGATCGGACGCCCGTGTGTATTGTTGTCTCTGGGTAGTGAGATCGGACGCCCGTGTGTATTGTTGTCTCTGGGTAGTGAGATCGGACGCCCGTGTGTATTGTTGTCTCTGGGTAGTGAGATCGGACGCCCGTGTGTATTGTTGTCTCTGGGTAGTGAGATCGGACGCCCGTGTGTATTGTTGTCTCTGGGTAGTGAGATCGGACGCCCGTGTGTATTGTTGTCTCTGGGTAGTGAGATCGGACGCCCGTGTGTATTGTTGTCTCTGGGTAGTGAGATCGGACGCCCGTGTGTATTGTTGTCTCTGGGTAGTGAGATCGGACGCCCGTGTGTATTGTTGTCTCTGGGTAGTGAGATCGGACGCCCGTGTATATTGTTGTCTCTGGGTAGTGAGATCGGACGCCCGTTGTCAACAACTCAACTGACAGGCCTCAACGGGTACTTCTCACACACCCATACAAGACAACTTGCAAGTCGTGTGGGAGGCAAAATGTATGGTCCATTTTATTGCCGTTGGCTCGCTTACAAGCGGTAAACAGTCGCTAATGCAATACACAATATACAGCCACAGAATTATCTAACACAAACTGCTAACCCTATGCTAGTTCTATCTATTAGTGAACACAAAACTCCTAACGCTATTCTAAACGATGTGAACGCCTCAAGTCCAGTCTCCCGTCCACCTAACCTCTCTCCCGTCGTTACACACCACGCGGGGTGACCTTCACCTTCGTGCGTGTTACCTCACATCGC
Source organism: Cepaea hortensis (assembly GCA_963921405.1). NCBI lineage: Eukaryota > Metazoa > Mollusca > Gastropoda > Stylommatophora > Helicidae > Cepaea > Cepaea hortensis. The sequence continues at coordinate 14,242,324 of OY992886.1, read as the reverse complement.
ACTCTGCTGGCAAACGTGGCCTGTTGAGTGTCTACTCAACTGTGCTATGGCTTCACGAGGTGTGGTACTATCGAGTCTTTGACACACACCCACCCCTCTTGTGTTGCGTCATCAACTTTCACTCATTGGTTGTGACGCAAGAGGTTCCTAAACAAAAAATTAGTGTCTCTAATTTTTGTCAAAGACTCTAGATAACCTGGCTTTGGGCATTCCAATGAACTATTAATAACTATTGTCACAATGTAGCAAAGCCTTATTTGGCTACTGGCAATCGCCACAAACTTGACTGGTTGGCGTGAGCCCCTTCTCACATGCTATATTATATTTATCAGAGGTATGTCTGAACCGGACCGTTGTCTTATAAGACCTGCCCTCACATAGTAAATTAACTTACTACCCATACAAAGTTGACTTTCTTAGGGTCAACACATGAATTATTTCATGTCCCCCATATAATATTTAACAACCATTCTACAAGAGTGTGTGCGACAGGCTTTACCTCCTTCGCTTCCGCGCGTAAGACTTTATTTCACTGTTAATTTAGTTCTTCGTTGTCCATTATGTCCCCTGGCCCCATAGTTATCTGTCTTTGATTTACAAATAGTGTATGCAATTTATATGTTTGTTTTTCTGTTTGTTTGTGTGTTTGGATGTAATAAATCTACTAATCTAATTTCTATCCTCTATTTATAAATTCTATGTGTATGTATGTTAGTTTTTTGAGTGTCATAATTTGGTTCAATGTGGCCACAAAGAGGTGTATAACACTAATTCGTGACTGCATTCACTTGTTATGAAACCCAAAATACTGTAATCTAAGTTCTAAACTATATTACAGACAACACATTCACACTAACACAATTTCACTAACGAAAACTTTACATTCTAACATACCATTCTAATTCTATAACTAAGTATTTAATGTGTTACCTAAATTTATTAAATTTGTTATGTTAATTATATGATATGATTATATTACTTCTTATTTTTTTCTAATCTAAGTGATGTAATCTAACTATTTAAATGCAATTGTTGTGATGTGAGTTATGTACCTTAATTAAATGGATTATGTGACCACAATTTATGTACTTTTCTAAACACTATGCTAAATAATGTTTTTAAATGCACAAAGGAATTATATGAATGATGTTCTTAATCTAACTGGTGTAAATGCTGTATGTTACCTTATCTACTCTTTTTAATCTATTATGATGTAAAATGATGATACTAATAAATGGTAATATTTGAAAGATGGTATGGTTTCATTAAGATGGAATAAACTAACTACAATGAAACTAAGTGAAATATAACAATCTAAATGGTACTATTCATATCATAAATTTAATTTAACTTGTAATAAACTATTCTTATGTCTAAACTAATATTCTAATCTAATTTTAATGGGTTAATTACTGTACTAACTATATTATTAAAATAAATGAGAACTGTTATAGTTCCTAACCTACATCTAATTTATCACTATCTTAAAATATTATATTACATATCACAATAAGTTTATATACATAGTATTCGGTTTCCACAGGTTAGTAGTTGCCTTCATGTATGTACACTGGTTGTATAGGCATAATATAACCATACACTTTGCCTGGGTATCTGAAATACATTACACAGTCATCTTAATGTTCTCTCGGTAGTGCACGTGTAGAGTTCGCTGGTGTTGTAGCTCTGTCTTTTCGTGTCTGTAATTAAGCACTGTTCTGACACTGTTTTCTGCGGTTCATATATATGATACACCGGAATGGAGCTTAGTTGGAAATGAGATGTCCTAGTTCACACGGTGGTATCTAAGTATAGCAGCACAGTTCTTAATCTGATGTCCACGGACACATGATAGTTCAGTGTTTTGGTACATGATTACGCCAATAATGTGGATATGTATGTAAGCTATTTTACATCTTATATTATCAGATACCCATGTACCAACCATCATTCTACATTTAACTGTTGGATTTCAGGTATTTCTACCCCAGATGGTCTACTAAGGGTATCAGCTAGGGTGTTGTCTTTCCCCTTAATATGCTCTATACTGAACGTATAGTTTTGAAGGATAAGAGACCACCTGTATATCCTGTCGTTTCGGTGCACACCAGTCTGAATGACCGTAATGGGAGAATTGTCGGTCTGGATAATGAAGTGCACACCCGCCAGAAAGCGGTGGAGCTTTCTCACTGAGTAGATGACGCTCAGGGCCTCCAGTTCTGCTATCGAATATCTGGACTCGGTAGGTGTGATCTTACGGCTCACGTAGCAAATCGGATGGAAGATGCCCTCATAAAATTGGCCTAGGACTGCAGCGATGGAGATCCTGCTGGCATCTGTCCTAAGATAATAAACGAGCCCAGGGTTAGGCAAGCGGAGGATGGGAACATTACTAAAAAGAATTTTCAATTTTGACAATGCAGAAATTAATAATGCATCTTTCACATCCAATTTTACTGATGCTTTTAGCACATTAGAAAATACACTTGTAATTTCAGCTAGGTTTGGAATAAATTTACTGTAGTAATTAACTAATCCTAAAAGACTTCTAACCTGCTTTTTCGTAGTAGGCATGGTTAGATTCATAATTTTTGTAATAATCCTATTGTCAGTCTTCAGTTGACCTTGAGAGATGACATGACCCAAAAATTCAATTTCTTTTAGGCCTAATTCGACTTTGCTCGGTTTGACAGTGAGACCGAAGAGTCGCAACCTATCAAAGACATGTCTCAGTTTCAGTAAGTGTGTAGTCCAGTCTTCAGTATGGACACATATATCATCTATATAGGTCACAGTATTCGTCACTCCATGTAACAGATCTCTAGTTAAGCGTACGAAAGTGGCAGGAGCATTTCGAAGTCCGAAAGGAAGAAATCGCCACTCGTATAGTCCTAAAGGTGTTGAAAACGCAGTAAGATGCATAGATTGAGCTTTCATCGGGACCTGCCAGTATCCTTTAGTAAGATCTAGTTTTGAAAAGATTTTAGAAGTAGACATGTCCAAGATAAGATCTTCGCAGGAAGGAATAGGTTCTGCGTCGATCTTAGTGATGTTATTGAGTTTCCGATAGTCCACGCACAGACGAATTGTGGAATCCTTCTTCTTAATTAGGACGATTGGAAAAGAGTACTCTGATGTAGACTTTTGGATAATCCCGCTAGCTTCTAAATTAAGAATTTCCTTATTTAGATTTTCCCTATAGCTGAGTGGGATAGAGTACGGCCTACATTTAATAGGCTTAGAATCCGAAAGAAGAATGGAGTGTTCGATTCTGTCCGTCCTACCTGGGATGTCAGAGAATAAGTCTTTGTATTCAGTAACTAACTCCACTAATTGTCGTCGTTGAATGTCTGTTAGTCCCTGATCTATATGTATGCTGTCCACTGTCGCAGTTTTGTCTACAATGGGAACAGGTAGTTCCATTCCGTCGTCGTCTACCTGATTCAGTACCGTGGTGGTGCTAAGTGTGTATTCTGTTAACTCACTGGGTGTATTGCCATTGTCGGAACAGCCAGTCTCGCTAACTAGTGTAGTTGCGTTGTGTATGTCTGTCGTCTGATCACTGGGTGTTGGTGCACTCTGTTCGTCTGTCACTACTTCTGTTTCTTGTCTTGTATAGTAAGGTTTCAACATGTTGACATGGAATATCTTTAAGTGTCCGTTTATCGATATTTCATAGTCAACATCTGAAATTCTGCGTACCACCTTGAATGGCCCTTGCCATGAGGTTAATAGTAAATTTCTTTTGTCTGGAAGTAGCAAGAGTATGTCTTGATCTGGTTCAAGTTCAATTGTTCTTGTCCCTTTGTTGGCATATTGGCGGTAGATTTGACCCTTCCTCTCCAAAGCTGCCTTAGCTATAACACACGATTTCATGATCTTGTCTCGTGTCTCTGTCACCATTTCATAAGGTGTTTTTGGGGTAGGAATTTCTATCGAATTTGTTAGTACCTGATGGTAAATAGTTAGGGGTCCACGTGGGTTAGCCCCGTAAACTAATTCAAAGGGTGAGAAACCCGTGCTAGAATGGGGAATCTCCCGATAGGCGAACAGCACTGTTGGTAACAGTGTATCCCAATCAGCTGGGTTTTCTGCTGTAACCTTAGCCAGCATGTGCTTTAGGTCCCCATTAATTTTCTCTACTATTCCATTGCTGGCTGGATGGTAAGCTGTCGTAAAATGTTGCTTAATGCCTAACATTTTTGTAAGGGCTTGCGTTGCAGCCGATATGAACTGAGTTCCACGATCGGATAAAATGGTCCGTGGGAATCCGAATCGTGAGAACAGGTGTAGAAATACATTGGCAACGTCTTTGGAGGTGATGTATTTCAAAGCTACTGCCTCAACCCACCTTGTACATAGGTCGACCATTGTCAATATGAAGCGATTTCCTTTGCTGGACACCTGGTTTAGGGGTCCAACAATATCTACCGCCACACTTTCAAATGGCCTAGAAGCCAGTGTAGAAGGCTGTACTTCAGCTGTAGGATGTTCACCTTTACGTACCAATTGTTGACAGACATTACACGAACGACAAAATAATTTTATGTCATTGCAAAAACCTGGCCAATAGAAATGAGCCTGAATTCTGGCCCTGGTCTTATCATATGCAAGATGACCAGCAAACGGTGACTCATGTGCAATCTTTAGCACAGTTAGACGATGTTGTTCAGGTAACACCGTTTGCTGAATCTCATGGTTACCAGTAGTATAATATCTAGTTAAAATACCATTGTTAAGTCTAAAAACCCAAGATGCATTTTTGGTCACTTTGGCTTTATCTTTTAACAATTTTAAGTATGGAGACACACTAGTATCAGCTTTTTGCTGTTCTATAAATTTCTGTCTGCTGGTGTCATCTGTGCCAGTTGGGGAAAGCAACAGTAGTCTCTCATCTTGTAGTGTGTCTTGATGTTTCACACTGTCTGCTCTTGTTGTTGCATTAGCTGCATTTAATTTCTCCCATGCAACTATTTCCTCATTAGTACATTGTTTCAGTTGAGGTAAACACCCCAAAATTAAATCAGTACAAGGGTTGTTAAGTATTGCACAAGTAAAGGTACCAGAAAGAAACGGAGAATCAATACGGGCTTTTGCCAAAGGGTAAGTCTCAATGTTACCCGAAAAGGTTCGGCATCTGACAGTGTCACCTGTGTAATCACCCGGGCTCACTAGTTCTTTCCGAAGACCGATAAGGGTGCTGCCGCTGTCCAGCAAACATTGACATGGTACATCATTGACCATTGCATTGTGGAACACTAACTTGCCTCTGGAGGCTAATGCTGCATTCACACTCACAGATGAGCATGGTACTGTATGTCCACATTCTAGTCTTCCGTCTGCATGGAATTGGTGACATCGTTCACAGCCGTCAAAGCTTAATATATCGTTAGCAGCACACACATCCTCTGCTTGGTTAGTTGGTAAGTCACTTTCAATCTCACACTCATTCTCACTACCACTATCTGAAGAGGTGTCAATCAACATAGCGTTGTTAGCTTTCAAACGTTGGCGGCCAAGGCACTTATTAGAATAATGGCCATAAGAGGAACAAAAAAAAAACATTTGATTGCACGCCTGTATGCAGACCGTTTGCTTTGCTGCTTCTTGATCACATTTTCAAGATGCGCCGGATAATTCGGCGATTTGTCGCACATAGCATAAGTGTCGTGCATTAGTTGACAGTACATGCATATGGAAACTTTTCTGTCTTTCTTATCATACTTCTGAAAAGGTTTTCTGTTACCCTGATAGTTTTTTGATTGTTCTTTGACAAAGGAAACTATCTCAGAGTCACTTGAGGTCTTAAAAATCTCTCTGTTAGAAGAAAAATATGCTGAGCCTTTTTTTTCGAACTGCTCGATGTTCTCAATGTCCGACTGCTGCAAAAACTTAGCAAAAGGAGAAGGTATAGTAGATATACACTTGTCCATAGCTATTAGGTTTTTTAATCTATCAAAGTCTTTTCCTATGTTAGCTGCTTTAAGCCACCTGTTTAGTACACTCTGCACATTTGAAAAATAATCTATAAAAGTTTCACTAGGTTTAGGTTTTAAATTTGAGAACTGAACCTGATACCCAGGGGCATCAAGTAAAAAGTGCTGCATAATCCTATCATGGATGTATTGATAGCTAGATCTAAGTTCAATAGGAATAGACTCTATTACTTTAAGGGGCTCACCACTTAGATTCTTCATGTAAATCGGAGCCCACATATCTAAAGGAACTTGGTGATATTTAAATTGATACTCTACATTCTCTGTCCAGGCAGATATGGAGTCCTCTTTACAATATGGTTTGATAATATTTTTGTATTTGTTGAACTTATTTTCCTCTTGTTGACTTCTTAGTTTAGTGGCAGAGATCTCTGCGTGTGAGTCTACATCCATGCTTTTCATCTTTAATTGTGTCTCTGATTCTACCTGAATTTGTTTTTCTTTAACTCTTGCCATTTCATCTATCTCTTTTTGCTTTAGATCTAATTCCTTTTGTTTTAATTCTTTCTCTTGATCTAATTGTTTTTGTTTCATCTCCTTATCATGTTCTCTTTCTCGTGCGCGTTCGTCCCTCTTCGCATTCTCTTTTCGTGTTTGTTCCTCTTTTGTTTCTTTAAATTTCTGATCAGCATATTGTTGTAGTTCTTTTCCTGTTAATTCCAGTTCTTTGCCTGCTTTTATGAAATCTGATAAAGTTGCCATCTTACTTTAGTACTTGGCTAACAGTGATAGGCAATGATGACTTTAATCAGTTATTTATCTTTGATATGTTATGTTTGTTCTTATCTGATCACTATCAGTTGTGCTTTCTGTTTATACCCTGCCCAGATTTATCTTGCAGAAAAACAGAGTATACAAATATGTCAACGCGTTACAAGCTGAACAAGAGATGCACTATTAATCAAATTGCATGACAAAATATATAAGTGTACTCAGCTTAATGTGGGAACGAAGCTCCTTTGACACAGGTCACCTTGTTTGGTACACTGGGGTGGCGACACGTTTCGTCCGTAGCACACGGTATTTGGCCCACAGGTGTATGTGCACAGCTGTTGTTTGCCCTCTGATATATAGGGCAGCAGTAAACACGCCTACTAAACGATATGATTTACTCGACAACTAAGGACAATGACTTAGACAATGACAGACTTACGAACACCTAGAATATGTATTAATTAATTTTAATGTCAATGTCCTGTCTTTGTTTTAAACAATAATTGCCTTTCGTTACTAACCTAGTTAATTTCTGTAAACGTTGTGCAGCTAAGTATCAGATGCTTAGCCCGAAAATAGTTCCATCGTGACGATAAGCAAAGAGAAAATAGACCCAAAAATGAATAAATGCTTGTAAAGAAATCAAAATAACATAATAATGTGTCAATAAATAAATATATTCATTTAGTAACTTCAATAAGTAAATAATAAACAATATACAGCACAGATTCAGGCGGGCCGCCGCTAAGCGATTTTGTAAACACTCGACTGCTTTATGCTAATGACGCAGAACAACTGTCTGTCAATCAATCTACGTCATCGCGCAGCGCTATTTTTAGATCTCAAAAATCAATATTGTCGGCTGCCTGTGTATTCCTGCGCCGTGAATCATGTTTGGTGCTTATTCAAGAATAAATTGGTAAATATATGAATAAATATAAGAAAATAAGAATATTAATACTTACAGCTTCGAAGAATACATGATTTCATTCAATAAATATATCATAAACACAATTAAACACTATTTTGTCACGATAGGCATATTTCTAGCTCGCAAATTCTCCTGTCTGCACAAATTATCGTTACTACAAAAATGAAACCCTAGTCTCGAGCCCGTGGATGAGTGGATTAGCTTGAACTTTTCGTTCAAGCTTCACTTCTTGACACCACAATTACCCTTTTACTGTGGGTATTAGCGTGGCGCTTTCGTCCAAGCACCACTTTCTGACACCACAATTACCCTGGCCTGTCAACAACTCAACTGACAGGCCTCAACGGGTACTTCTCACACACCCATACAAGACAACTTGCAAGTCGTGTGGGAGGCAAAATGTATGGTCCATTTTATTGCCGTTGGCTCGCTTACAAGCGGTAAACAGTCGCTAATGCAATACACAATATACAGCCACAGAATTATCTAACACAAACTGCTAACCCTATGCTAGTTCTATCTATTAGTGAACACAAAACTCCTAACGCTATTCTAAACGATGTGAACGCCTCAAGTCCAGTCTCCCGTCCACCTAACCTCTCTCCCGTCGTTACACACCACGCGGGGTGACCTTCACCTTCGTGCGTGTTACCTCACATCGCACTCTGCTGGCAAACGTGGCCTGTTGAGTGTCTACTCAACTGTGCTATGGCTTCACGAGGTGTGGTACTATCGAGTCTTTGACACCCGTGTGTATTGTTGTCTCTGGGTAGTGAGATCGGACGCCCGTGTGTATTGTTGTCTCTGGGTAGTGAGATCGGACGCCCGTGTGTATTGTTGTCTCTGGGTAGTGAGATCGGACGCCCGTGTGTATTGTTGTCTCTGGGTAGTGAGATCGGACGCCCGTGTGTATTGTTGCGCACGTAAAAAAATCCCTTGGCAGTTGGAAATCGAAAAAGAGTAGCCTAACGGTGCTGCCCGGGCAAAATTTCGAGTTAAAAATGTACCCAAAGTATTTCAGGATCCTCGCCGAGGCAACGGAGTTCGTGCATTGAGCTGAGTTTCTCTAGACTCAGGTTTGAGTTAGGAGGAAAACGGAGCACTTATGGGTTAAGCCGTGTGCCGTGATGTTGATCCAACGACTAAACTAAACTAAAACTATTACTGTCGTGTCTAAATTATCTTATTTCTATCTGTTTGTTGTCTTCATCTGATATGTTTCCCCAGTACACTTCCCTCCAAACTAGACTTTTATGTCTTTCATATGCCTAGGGTTTTCATTCTATTCATTTGTGTTTGTCTTAACATATTCAGTGCCAATAAACAAAAAATCGAGAAGGCCTGATCATTCGGGGGCCACATCGATTGACGGATGTCAGTCGTGGCGATCGGGCAAGTTTTGAGCTACAACCTACAATGGGAGACGTTGTGATATTCTAGTATGATAATTGGTCGCGTCCAGCGTGAGTCGTGTGGTCAGTGGTTGCACAGCCACCTCACACGCCAGTGATCCGGAGTTCGATCCCGGGTCCAGTCAGGGATATGCACTCCTGGCGAGCTCAAACGAGAGCGAAACTCGAGTCTAGTGCTTCCAATCTGACGAGGACAAGGCTTAAGGTTTGTGCCGGAATACGATCAGCGTTGACAGTAGTGGGTTGTGCTCAATCTTTAAACCTCAAATCCCGAAACAACCAAATACATTAAATACATGTGTGTTTATTTATTAACTCTCTAGGCACTGACGATTTATCTATATTTCTACTCTACACAGGCGATCCCATAGGACCCCGACCACGTCTGTCCGTTCGTGCACCAATAGCCTACCCAGCGATACTGAGCCAGCCGATCTGTCCGACTATTAGTTCCACTTTAATAAGTCTAAAACAAAATATTGCTTTGTATGCTAGTATTTGTATGCAAGGAGACATGAAGATAACAGAGGAAAATTTATGTGGAAAGTTCAACAACTAGTGAAGAACCCCAATTCTAACGGTACCAGTTGCAGTCGGATTATATGTCTGTCTAGCCTTTCTTCTGAGAACTGAGTGTCGGCGAGGTGCTCTGGTCACTCCCTGCTGCACCATTCTCCCCAGGGCATGATGGTCTACCTGTTCTTCCACACTATACACTTGATCTCAATGGACCATGGCGACGCGTGCCTTATCATGCACCAGAAGTGCAGACCCAGCCAATCTGCCCGCCTGCTCGTTTCCCGCCACACCAGCATAAACACATGAAAAACTATGCACACATACTCTTATAGCGTGAGTGGCAGGCTTCTGACATCTACACAAAAGCGAAACGAAAAGACAAAAAACTAAAAAAACAAGACATTTGCCAAGAAAACTTTCAGATCACCCATGATTGATTGATTGATTGATTGAGGAATCGACATCACAGCATTCGGGGCATTCCCATAAGCGCTCCGTCCCCATCCTCAGCAGCCAGCGAAGAGTTCCAACACTAATAGCACCAGTAGCAATCTGATTATATGTCCGTCTCGCTTTTCCTCTGAGCGTTGAGCGTCGGCCAGATCCCCTCGTCACTCCTCGTTGTCTCATTTTTGCCAGACCATTGTAATCCATTTGCTCCTCCGAGGTGTGCACGTGCTCCCAAAAGGCCGAAACCACGTCTGCCTTGTCATGTATCAATACTCCACCAAGTTCTGCAGAGCCAGCCAATCTGTCCGCCTGTTCATTTCCCAGCACACCGGCATGCCCCGGAGAAAAGATCCAGGCGATGCTTGTCACCCGTGACCTCCGAAGCGAAGCAAGCCACTCCACACGAAGCCTGCCCGTCCTCACCCTCGTCAGCATGCTTTCTGAGTCAGTTACAATCACGATGTATGTGTGTGTGTGTGTGTGTGTGTGTGTGTGTGTGTGTCGTATTCTCCATCCAGCGGAGAGCCGCAGTGACCGCCTCCACCTCCATTCTTAAGCTGGATGTTGTGGTATCATATGCCAGGCTCTCCTGCCCCAAACGTCGACCATCACCCATGATGACAATCCAAAGTCTCGCACTTCTTGCCTGTCATATTTCCTGCTGAAAAGATACAATAGATGCTCCTTGTCTTTGATGTTTGAAATGAAGCATTCGACTCTGCATTGGTCATGCCTGTCTTATTACATTCCTACATGCTATATGAGTCCGTTACAATCACGAAATTTGTGTGCTGTTTGTACTCCAGCCAGCATATTGCTACAGTGACCGCCTCTACCTCAATTCTGAGACTGGATGTCGCTGTATCATATATCAGGCACTCCTGCACTCAAAGCTTTGTGTTATATTCTGTTCAAGTAAGTATAGTATGTTTTTAGCACTTACTCGAAACCGATTATTGTGATAGTTAACAAATAGGAATGTACAGGTTGTCGTGGTTGAGAGGATTCCGTGTCCGCATCACAAGTTTGGGGGTTCTAATCCCATCTTTCGAATGGTGATTGTCAAAAGAACCATTGGTTGTCACATGTCCTGTGATTTCCTTGGTAGTGATATCGATACCTCGCCTGCTCATATAATAGCGAAACCATAACGTGTGCAATGTGCATATGAACGTGCATATTCCCTGTATATGCATGTATATGTGTGTAATGTATGTGGGCGTGTATATTCACTGTATATGCATGTATATTTGTGTATACCTTGTATATGTGTGATTGTGTGTATTTAGGTATGTAGTCATGCAATCGGACACACAGACAGCACGGTGGCCTGGCGATAACAAGGTCGGAAGACGAACAGACACACAGATACTGAGACAGACATATATATATATATATATATATATATATATATATATATATATATATATATATATATATATATATATATATATATATATAGACAAATAAACAGATAGA
>OY992886.1:14213323-14225823 GCA_963921405.1 Cepaea hortensis | reverse complement strand
GAACTGGGAAAAGCTACATAAAATGACGAACGACTGGAACACGGCCTGTTTTCCACCAACCCACACACACGAGGAAGGAAGATCAGATGCAGATGCTGGAGTGAGGACACCCTCCCAATGGAATAGTAAAATATAACATAGTTTGATTAATAAGAGGAGGAAAGCCTCAGCCAACAACGACATCACATTCAGATTCAGATACTTGTCGCCGAAGTGTTTGAAAACCATTCGATTAGAATGAAGGTAGTGTCTTTAACCATATAGTTCCAGACCTTACTTTGTGAATGTAGCACCTTGTTGAGTGAGCACCTTGTTGAGTGATGCCCTGAAAGAGTAGTGCAGAAAGCTATTCACCTGCAAGATTTTCCTCTGCAAAGGTCAGGTATCCAAATTTACTTAGTCTATTTAGACAAGTGGAAAAGTTGAGCCAATATTCTGCTCAGAGCTGGAACAACAAAAGGAACTCGACTAAAACTATCACATATATTGCCGCCGAGGTCCAAGAACTTGAAGGTTGACAAATCCGAATGGATACCGTTTTTTTCCTCAGATTATACGTAGGTCAGAAGAAGAAGCCCAATGAATCTTCTGAAAGACTGATACAATACTGATGGCGAGGGATCTTTTAGTAGGCACGCCCTAGATAAATATATGAATTTAGAGATGATCATGACCTTGTTTTTGTGAAGGCATTTATTATGCATGTTTATGAAATTATTGTTCTATAACACTAATTAAGTGTAATAAATTTGAAAATAAGGGTCATTGTTTCTTTTGAGAGTTCTCTTGTCGTAGAAAAATTGTGTTAAACACCCCTAGATTAATAATTATTTAGTTGGTAGAGGAGAGGCAAGGAACCACCAAAAGGATAGTTCGGGGATTCACAGAAAACTTTTCATTAGTTTCCTGGACGTATTCCTTGGTTCTCCGAAACTCTATTTATAGTCTCAATCAAATGAGCCAATACAGCTAAATTAATTATAAAGGGCAGGATCACATTGAGAAAGAGGAACATAGTATCCTTTATCTCTTTGGGGTTGTCCCAACAACCATACATCCGACAGCCAACACAAAAGTCCGCCACGTAACATACAGCTTATTGTCGATGAAATCCATGTACAGTGAACATATTTTAGAAATATAGAAGATATGGAAGGAACCAACATTGGGGGACGATACATCAATAACATTAGATATGCAGATGATACAGTCTTGATTGCAGACAATGAGCAGGATCTGCGACATTTAGAAGATGCGGTTGTTGCACACAGTGAGCAGCTATGGTTATAATTGGATAGTAAGAAGACACAGATTATGGTCGTCACTGGGAAGAAGGAAATGCTACAATGTGATATACGAGTAAATGGTCATATTCTTAAGTAAGTTATTCGGTACAGCTATCTCGGAACAGTCATAACATCTGATGGGAGATAACTTGAAGAAAAAAGTCGCTTAAAAGTCGACAAGGTCGACTTCATCGCACCGGGTTTTATCCCATATGGCTCAGTCTCTTTCCGCAGCGCCGAAAGCGTCACACAAAGCACGAACTCCGTAGCTTTTAGCGATGACCCACAGGAGTCTCCGAAACATTTAACTCGTAAACCGAAGGGTGCGGCCCGGAATCGAATCCACAACCTTCGGAGCACGAGTCAAACAACTTGACCACTTCGCCATAACTTGAAGAGATTAGAACAAGAATTGCCATTGCAAATGTAGCCTTTTGCAAGATGAAAATCATACTGACCAATAAAAAGATATCACTTGAAGCGAGAAAAAGAGTGTTAAGCCCTACATAGAACCTGTACTTTTGTATGGATGTGAAGCGTGGACAATCAGCAGTCAAGCTGAAAAACATCTAATGGTTGTGGAAATGTGGTTTATGAGGAAAATGCAAAGAATACCATGGACAGACAGAAAAACCAATGAACAAGTCCTTCAAGAAACAAATGAAGATCGTAAACTGATTAGAGTCATTAGACGTAGACAGTCAACATGTTTGGGCATGTTATGAGAAGAAATGACTTGGAGAACTTGGTGACAATTGGCAAGATCGAAGGGAAGAGACCAAGGGGAAGACCGAGAAGTAAATACCTGGATGGCTTGGCCACGTGGCATGGTCGCGACAGAAACACGGAGCTTATCCACGACTCTGGTGATCGAGTGAGATGGTAAAACATGACCGACCACGCTTACCGGCATGGCACATGATGGATGGATGGATGACGATGAAAGCGCATTACTGCATAAAGCAAACCCGTTTAGTTCAGCAACCTACCGGCCGCCATTTTTCTGAACATGCAGTTCATGATACAAACAACCGCTGACAGATGTAAAAGCACTCCACACTAAATCCACAGCTCACAGTGTCGCTCCACGCATTTTAACTCAGTAGCTTGGCGACGGAACCATTAATGTTGTCACAGCGGTTAGGACGTTACAGTGAGAATAACATGAAGGCAGTCGGGCGAGGGTTTCATGCTATCTCTAGATGTTGGCTAAGGAAAGAAAAGACTGGCCACTGATTCCTCCTTGCACTCAGGTCTACAAAATGTGTTAGTCCAAAACTTCACATACCAACACCTTGTGATGGTCCAACACTTCACATACCCACACCTTGTGATGGTCCAACACTTCACATACCCACACCATGTGATGGTCCAACACTTCACATACCCACACCTTGTGATGGTCCAACACTTCACATACCCACAACATGTGATGGTCCAACACTTCACATACCCACACCTTGTGATGGTCCAACACTTCACATACCCACACCTTGTGATGGTCAAACACTTCACATACCCACACCTTGTTGTGGTTCAACACTTCACATACCCACACCTTGTGATGGTCCAACACTTCACATACCCACACCTTGTGATGGTGCAAACTTCACATACCCACACCTTGTGGTGGTTCAACACTTCACATACCCCCACCTTGTGATGGTCCAACACTTCACATACCCACACCTTGTGATGGTCCAACACTTCACATACCCCACCTTGTGATGGTCCAACACTTCACATACTCACACCTTGTGATGGTCCAACACTTCACATACCCACACCTTGTGATGGTTCTACACTTCACATACCCACACCTTGTGATGGTCCAACACTTCACATACCCACACCTTGTGATGGTCAAACACTTCACATACCCACACCTTGTTGTGGTTCAACACTTCACATACCCACACCTTGTGATGGTCCAACACTTCACATACACACACCTTGTGATGGTGCAAACTTCACATACCCACACCTTGTGGTGGTTCAACACTTCACATACCCCCACCTTGTGATGGTCCAACACTTCACATACCCACACCTTGTGATGGTGCAACACTTCACATACCCCCACCTTGTGATGGTCCAACACTTCACATACCCACACCTTGTGATGGTCCAACACTTCACATACCTCCACCTTGTGATGGTCCAACACTTCACATACCCACACCTTTTTATGGTCCAACACTTCACATACCCACACCTTGTGATGGTTCTACACTTCACATACCCACATCCTGTGATGGTCCAACACTTCACGTACTCACACCTTGTGGTGGTCCAACACTTCACATACCCACACCTTGTGGTGGTCCAACACTTCACATACCCACTACGTTATGTAGAGCTGGCAAAATTGAACCAGGTATTATTACATCTAAACCTCCGGTTAGCCGAAAGAATAAAAGCGCTCGCTTTTAAATTTCCGGTCCGCTGATGGCGAGGTAGGCCAATGACCCCTACATCCGCATTAAGATTTACTTCAACGCCGACTTCTCGTTCTGAAAGCGGTGACAAAATACTGAACGCACAAATTCATAGACAGTTACTAGTAAGTTATAGTAAGTTAGTAGTCTCTGGTTATTAGTTTAGTTTAGTTTAGTTTAGTTTAGTCGTTGGATCAACATCACGGCACACGGTTTCACCCATAAGTGCTCCGTTTTCCTCCTAACTCAAACCTGAGTCTGGAGAAACTCAGCTCAATGCACGAACTCCGTTGCTTCGGCGAGGATCCTGAAATACTTTGGGTAGATTTTTAACTCTAAATTTTGCCCGGGCAGCGCCGTTAGGCTACTCTTTTTCGATTTCCAACTGCCAAGGGATTTTCTACGTGCGCAACAATACACACGGGCGTCCGATCTCACTACCCAGAGACCAGGTACTCATTACTAGTAAGTTAATAGTAATTTAGTAGTCTCTAGTTACTCATTCTCATTGCTAGTAAGTTAATAGTAAGTTAGTAGTCTCTAGTTACTCATTGCTAGTAAGTTAATAGTAAGTTAGTAGTCTCTAGTTACTCATTACTAGTAAGTTAATAGTAAGTTAGTAGTCTTTAGTTACTCATTACTAGTAAGTTAGTAGTCTCTAGTTACTCATTACTAGTAAGTTAATAGTAAGTTAGTAGTCTCTAGTTACTCATTACTAGTAAGTTAATAGTCAGGTAGTAGTCTCTGGTTACTCATTACTAGTAAGTTAATAGTCAGGTAGTAGTCTCTGGTTACTCATTACTAGTAAGTTAATAGTAAGTTAGTAGTCTCTAGTTACTCATTACTAGTAAGTTAGTAGTAAGTTAGTAGTCTCTAGTTACTCATTGCTAGTAAGTTAATAGTAAGTTAGTAGTCTCTGGTTACTCATTACTAGTAAGTTAATAGTAAGTTAGTAGTCTCTAGTTACTCATTACTAGTAAGTTAATAGTCAGGTAGTAGTCTCTGGTTACTCATTACTAGTAAGTTAATAGTCAGGTAGTAGTCTCTGGTTACTCATTACTAGTAAGTTAATAGTAAGTTAGTAGTCTCTAGTTACTCATTACTAGTAAGTTAATAGTCAGGTAGTAGTCTCTGGTTACTCATTACTAGTAAGTTAATAGTAAGTTAGTAGTCTCTAGTTACTCATTACTAGTAAGTTAATAGTCAGGTAGTAGTCTCTGGTTACTCATTACTAGTAAGTTAACAGTAAGTTAGTAGTCTCTAGTTACTCATTACTAGTAAGTTAACAGTAAGTTAGTAGTCTCTAATTACTCATTACTAGTAAGTTAACAGTAAGTTAGTCGTCTCTATTTACTCATTATTAGTAAGTTAGTAGTATCTAGTTACTCATTACTAGTAAGTTAATAGTAAGTTAGTAGTCTCTAGTTACTCATTACTAGTAAGTTAACAGTAAGTTAGTAGTCTCTATTTGTTCATTATTAGTAAGTTATTAGTCTCAAGTTACTCATTACTAGTAAGTTAATAGTAAGTTAGTAGTCTTTAGTTACTCATTACTAGTAAATTAATAGTAAGTTAGTAGTCTCTAGTTACTCATTACTAGTAAGTTAATAGTAAGTTAGTAGTCTTTAGTTACTCATTACTAGTAAATTAATAGTAAGTTAGTAGTCTCTAGGTACTCATTACTAGTAAGTTAATAGTAAGTTAGTAGTCTTTAGTTACTCATTACTAGTAAATTAATAGTAAGTTAGTAGTCTCTAGTTACTCATTACTAGTAAGTAATGTCGCCAAACCCCGCTCCGTGGCGAAGTTGTTACGAGACGCGGTTCGTGATTCCCTCATCCCAGCGTTCGAAACACAGCTACGCGCGTTTTGGCAGCAGACCACGTTGCGTTTTTTTTTAACGAATTGGTATTGTTGCCGGTCGTTCAGAAAGTAATGGCAAACAAGTGAATTTAAACTTGCCAAGACATCAACAAAAGCAGTAAAATTCTGGTGTTGACTGCGATGTCTTGTAAAAAAGGATATGTAAAATACAAATAAAAGTGTCGTCAAAGGTTTCCCCAATTGACATGCCTTGAATATCAAGCTGGGATTGACTGCGGCGCCCTGTAAAAGACATGCAATGTGTTGTTATTATTACTGTTTCAGGTGTTTCTGTTGTCTAATGTGTCCTGTAATCCCCAATATTTTTTTGTCACAATTTTTTTCAAGTGTCATTTAATAACTTTAAATCTAATCTGATTACTTTGACGACTCCAAGGCTTCTGCAATATTCTTCTTCGCTTTGTTGATAATTTTGTAGTCTATCCCAGGCATGACTCAATTGGGTCATGCAGTGACAGTCTGTGACGACACAGCCTTGCCGTCTTTGTTCTAATAATGCCCTTGTCACGTGCTAGTTATGAATAAATAACTATTATGCCAGCGGGGACGCCACCAAGGCTCGTAGACACTTTTCCTTTCTACTTGTGCCAAAGTCGCTTTTCCTTTTTTTTCCCTGTTTACTTGTGTGCGGCGATGTTTTCCGAGGCAATATTTTAATAACAGCCCTTGTCCACAAGAAATAAGGGCGTGAGTACGTGTGTGTGTGTGTATGTGTGTGAGAGTGTGTGCATGTTGTTGTGTGTGTATGTGGGTGTTTGTATATATATGTGTGTGTGTGTGTGTGTGTGTGTGTGTGTGTGTGTGTGTGTGTGTGCGTGTGTTTATGACAGATGTACCCAGGGGTAAAAGTGGAGTGGAAAGGGTAAAGGGTGGCTTCGGTTGTAGGGGAACTTTCATTAGTAAAACAAATCTGGGTCATTCATTTGTGACAGGGGACTGAGTGTTTAACTGCAGTATACCGGTGGAGAAACGTAAAGTGGTATGCAGTAGTAGTAGTAGTTGTAGTAGTAGCAGCAGCAGAAGCAGTAGTAGTAGTAGTTGTAGTAGTAGCAGCAGAAGTAGTAGTAGTAGTAGTAGTAGTAGTAGTAGTAGTAGTAGTAGTAGCAGCAGCAGCAGCAGCAGCAGCAGCAGTAGTAGTAGTAGTAGTAGTAGTAGTAGTAGTAGTAGTAGTAGTAGTAGTAGTAGTAGTAGTAGTAGTAGTAGTAGTTAATATACTAGCAGTTGTAATAATTTTAGCAGCAGCAGCAGAAGCACTAGCAGCAGCAGCAGAAGAAGAAGAAGAAGAAGAAGAAGAAGAAGAAGAAGAAGAAGAAGAAGAAGAAGAAGAAGAAGAAGAAGAAGAAGAAGAAGAAGAAGAAGAAGAAGAAGAAGAAGAAGAAGAAGAAGAAGAAGAAAAAGAAGTGGTCCAAGAAGCAATCAGTATCCGTCACTTTCTACTTTCCCAACCAGCTTCTCGTAAACACACACCTCCATGTTTTCATTCTCTTAGCTGCCCCTCCTTCCAGCTCCTCCACGCACCAGAACACGAGATAAGAATTGCACAGGGTCGCTAAACCCTCAGCAGCCCTGATACCCGACAGAAAACATCGTCTGCAGATTTCGCTACTTCTACTCGCGCCTGTAGCTTTAATCTTCTTTTCTTGTTCACACGTTACCAAAACATGATCACTCAGCCCAGTATTAGACAACAGCCCATCCATTTCCATCTCTACCTCTTTTCGTGCTCGGAGAAGAAAATCTGGGTTTTCAGCACAATACCGCCCTCTTTCTTTATTTTCTCTCCCGTGGATCTTATTTTTTCAAGACAATTCTCCTTAAGACCCCCAAATGCGATGGTCATTTTCTGTACTTTATCCCGTATCCATTGTTGTCTTAATCTCTTTTTCGTGGGCGGTTGAATGTATGCCGTCGTGAGCTATGCAGGCTGGGATTACGATGTCATCTTGGAGCACATCCCAACGTCTTGTTCCCGTGAGGATAATTGTCCCTCGGGTAAAGCATGCCAGGCCATTCCATCGTTTGATACTTCTTATAGACGTGATCCGGAGTCTGCGTGGTGAAGTTGTTACGCCGGACACCTCGCGCTCCGAAGGTTTGATTACGGGGTACGTCGTTCGGTTCACGGGTGTAATATTCTCGGAGACTGCTGAAGGTCGTCGCAGGAACTACGGAGTTCGTGCTTTGTGCGACTACAATGTTGACTTCTCGTCCTTAACTTGAGGACGTAAATTACAATTACCTCTGATATCGGAATTGGTTCGCCTGATGGCGAGGGACACTGGTAATAGGGAAAGCTAATCCACACAAAAACACCGGTCCGTTGCATGGACTACACTAGAGTTCACAGCGAGCGAACGAAAATAAACAACAAAACATGGGCAATGGTAAATTGGTAACATTAAACAATACGAATTTTTTCTTAAATGTTGCATATCCCTTAAAGGACGTTGCAGTCAACACCAGCATTTTTCAGCTGCTGTTGATGTACTAGGCAAGATTAATCTCAGTAGTTTGCCATTGGTTTCTGAGCGACCAGCTCACATACCCCGTAAGTTACCAACGCGGCGAGAACCGCTACCGATTCTCGCTCAGGTTACGTTACTCACGAGAATATACGGGATTACGGAGAAAGATGTTAACCCCTAGGCCAGGGAGATTAAGAAGAAGATATTAGCCAACAGGCAGTAACACGACATAGTCAGGATACAGCCAACCAGATTCTACAACGACGGTCGAGGCTGTGGAAGATTCATTACCACCAGCCTTCACTGTGGAGACGGCAGAGAATACTGATGATGAATGATGATGATGACGATGATATGATGATGATGATGATGATGATGATGATGATGGTGGAGAAGATAATGCTGCTGATTATGATGATGTTGATGATGATTATGCTGATGATAATGCTGATGATAACGCTGATGATGATAATGCTGTTGATGATAATGCTGCTGATGATAATAATGCTGATGATGATGATTATATTACTGATGATGATGATGATGATGATGATGATGATGATTATGATGCTGATAATGCTGATGATGCTGGTGATGCTGATGATGCTGATGATGCTGATGATGATGCTGATGATAATGTTGATGATGCTGATGATGATGCTGATGATACTGATGATGATGCTGATGATGATGCTGACGATGATGCTGATGATGATGATGATGATGATGATGCTGATGATGCTGATGATAATGTTGATGATGCTGATGATGATGATGATGATGATGATGATGATGATGATGATGATGGTGATGCTGATGATGCTGATGATAATGTTGATGAGGCTGGTGATGCTGATCATGCTGATCATGCTGATCATGCTGATGATGCTGATGATAATGCTTATAATGCTGATGATAATGTTGATGATGCTGATGATAATGTTGATGATGCTGATGATAATGCTGATGATGCTGATGATAATGCTGATGATTTTAATGCTGATGATGATAATGTTGCTGCTGATGATGATGCTAACGATAATGCTGATGATATAATGCTGCTGCTGATGATGCTGCTGATGATGATGCTAATGATAATGCTGATGATTATGATACTGATGATCATGATGATAATAATGGTGATGATGATAATGTTGCTGGTGATGATAAATATGACAATGATGATGCTAATGATGATGATGACGCAGATGAGATGAAGTGAGGGTCCGTTTATGCTGAAAATCCGTTATTCAACCACAACGTAGAAAACTTTTAGAGCCACAGGTAAAATTAAGTTTACAAAAAGACTCCTTTTTAACGTCATGCTACCTATGCCGCTCCGTGGTGAAAGTGTTACGAACGCAGTTCGTAATCCCGTATTCCCTCGCTCGAAACACAGCTATTAGCGATTTGGCAGCAGACCGCCTTACTTTGTTTTTTTTTTTTTATGAAATGGTATGGGTGCCGGTCGTTAAGAAAGCAAGGACAAACTACTGAATGTAAACTTGCTCAGAAATCACGAACAGCCAACAAATGCTGGGCTTGACTGCCACGTCCTGTAAAGGATATGTAACAATTTTTTTAACCTATTGCTTACATGGTGCTAAATATATGTTTCTTTAATCACTACTAATATTGCTGCTTTCTTTTACTGCTAATGCTTCAATCATTATTAATATTGCTACTATATTATCATCATCATTATCAAAATCATCATCATTATCACCATAATAGTTCAGCAAACGTGAAGAAGGCGCGTGGTTTTCTCAAATTTTGATAGTATTTAAACCGTGAACATCGTAACATTAATAAAAAAAAAAAAAAAACTTTAAAAGTAGAGCGAGCTTGTCTCTTGTCCGTCAAAAGATCTCGACCTTTGAGCGTGACAAAAGATCTCGACCTTTGAGCGTGACAAAAGATCTCGACCTTTCACATCTGTGAAGAGGCATATTAGTACGTAACCATGTCATAATTAAGTACATCACATTAACTGACAAAGATTAGGCCTGGGATCGTCATATTTCTTCCACATGTTCAGGTATTTAATTGTTATGTCAAAAGACCCCCAACCCAATGTCCAAGGGGACCCATTTTATGAGGCGGGGGTCGACCCCGGAGACATACGCTCAGGAAACACCTACCACCTCCCTGGGATTTAAACCCATGACCACTGGACAGAAGGCGAGAACACTAACAGCACCGCCACCGCGATCTCAGCAAATTTTCTTACTGGTCGATAAACATCTTGACGCGAAAAGGTCAAGTTGGGGAAATAAACAGCGACCTTATACGCAAAGGTCAACCACATCGCCTAAGGAAGAATGTCAGCTTAATTACCAGCTCGAACCCCCGTGGCAGAAGGTCGAGGTTCGCGTCGGTTGAAGTGCTTCAGGGCGAAAGCGATTGGTGTTCGTTAATTATGATATTATGAGGCCTTTGAGCATCCAAACATCTCAAGTGACTTCTCGTCATGCCGCAGCAATTCTGTTTGTTCAGCTATCTTCTGGCTCAAATTGTAATGTCGTGTGTGGAAGTAGGAATAATGCTCGCTGATTTGCTGTCTCCAGAACATTCGTGGCTTAATTTTCAGTACGGGATGTTAACATTTCTTGTGCGCTTTCAAACAACCATAACCTTTATTCATCATATGTTTTAATAAACACATCATCATCATCGTAAAGCAGGCAGCTTTAAGAAGCGTTTCGTTAATTATATAATTTTGCCTGAAAGCATGGAACGATATTATTTATTTTGCACCGAAAGGTCTCGATCTTTGAGAATCATATAAACTCGATCTGTGAATATCATCAGCTCACAATCTTTTAAATTGATATTTCTCAACCTATAAGCATCGAAAGATCTCGACGTTTGAGCATTAGAGAAACTATATATGTGACCATCATAAGATTCTTATCTTTTAACATCGACAGATCTCAATCTGTGACCATCCAAAGATGCCAAGAGACTTCTCGTTAAATCGCAGCAGTTCTGTTTGTCCAGCTATCTTCTGGCTTAAATTATAATGTCGTATGCTGATGTTGATCTAATGCCTGATGATTTGCTGTCTCCAGAACATTAGTGGCTTAACATTTAGTCAGAAGTCAACACTTCTTGTTCATTTCCAATCATTTGCAACCTTTATTCGTTATTATCAACATGAGCTTCATCGTAATGATCATTAACATCCTCATAACAATACAGCCAACTTGAAGATGACATTCGGTTTTCACTAAGTATGATATTATGTGCCTTTTAGCACCTACCCCTTAAACTTTGAGGTTCTTCCTGTTGAGAACCGTTGCGTATCGAAAGATCTGGGCCTTTGATCATCGTAGAGACCCGATCTGTGAACATCATAAGACCTCGATATTTGAACATCGACAAATTTCAATCTGTGAATATCGTAAGATCCCAATAATCGAACATCGAAAGATCGCTTTTAAAAAAATCGCTTTAAAGTCGAGAGAGTCGACTTCATTGCACCGAGTTTTTATCCCATATGGCGAAAGATCTTGACCCTTGAGTTCTGCTATGCTAGTTCTGATGATGCACGAAAGCAAATCATGGACAATTAACAGTCAAATGAGGAATTATGTGGAAGCTACGACGATGTGGTTTTATAGAAACATCTGGATCTCAAAGCATTTAAAGATCTCCACTTTTCAGCTTCTAAAGATCTCAAGAATCCTCTTGAGTATCCTCTCTGTATTGATTAGTTTTCCTGCATTTTAATACATATTGTTCTCTTGTTGTCTAAGATTAGCTCCATAAGTGATGTGTGACTATAATAATGTATAGGAGAAAAGAATGGGACAACATGTCAGGCGGACCTTCGTGCCTAATTCTTAACGCATTGAAAATAAAGTGTGTTTATGCGTTCGTTCGTTCATATGTTCTGTTACTGTTAATTCCAATCTCCATATGTAGGTCAGCATGGCAAAATGGATCAGAACTCACGTTAATAAACATCCGGTGTGTTGATGCCGATGTAAGGGGGTGTAAATTACAAGTACCTCTGAAGAGGGCGTGGGTTCCCCTGGTGGCGAGGGACACTGGTAATAGGGAAAGCTAATCCACACAAAAAATTAAGTCCGGTGATAATAGAAGCAGTGTGTATGGACTTCGCCCGAGTTCAAAGTGAGCGAGGACCAAAACAGAAAATCTCCATATATTGTATTGAAAGGTATTGATTGGCACTCATAAAAGTAAAGAGATGATCAGAGAAAAACACCCACAATTTGCACATCCAGGGAGCAGCGGTTACCTCTTGGCTAGATACTCGCCTGTCGTCTCGGAGGTCAGTGGTTCGATTCTCACTGAGGTCGTTTCGCTTTTTTATAATTGATCTGAGCTCCAGGTCAGTTCCAGCCTACATTGGTACCAAGAAAAGTCGTAGGAAGTAAAGACGGCCTAGGCGATATGATCAC